>VZTU01004777.1:304050-323824 GCA_013400835.1 Zapornia atra | reverse complement strand
CCGGACCCCCGCCCCGCCACCCGCCTCACCGTCGCTGCACTTGTACCGGCAGAGGCCGTCCTCGCCGCCCAGGAGGTCGAGGGCCGCGTTGAGGTACACGTCGATCTTATGCACGCCGTTGCGGATGGTCTTCAGCGTCATTCGCCAGTCGGGGGTCTGCGGCGCCTCCTGGCACTGCGCCCGTCGCGGGCCCAGCCAGGCGCAAGCCGCCAGCAACAGCAGCAGCAGGGCGCGGGCCATGCCGAGCGGCGCCCCACCGGGCGCCACCTAAGCCCCCGCCGCCTGCCCGCTCCCGTAGCGACCCACCGGCCTGACCCTACCCGCCTCCGCCATCGTCGCCGGGAGCACCGCCCCAGCCCGCCCGGCGGGGAGGAGCCTTCTGCCGCCACGGCTCCAGGCACCGCCTCCCAGTGACCCCGGGAGAAAGGGGTCCTGACTGACCGCTGCCTGGGTCTTGGCCGTCTCCCGGGGCCTCAGCCGGAGGAGGGGACAGGCTTGCGCGAAAGTACGGCTGGAACGGCCCGCGAGTCACTTCCTCAGGGGCAGAACACCTGTCCCTGTGCTGCTGCGGCAGCCACCGGCCAGAGGGACTTGGGGTAGGGTAGCGAGGGAAAAACAGAGGTGGCTCTGAGCGGGAAGGCGGGGCAGGGCCCCCGCCTACAAATGTCCCGAGGAGGCGGTGCCAAGTGTGGCTCTGCGCCCGCCCCGGCGCGGCGCGGGCTGTTGGGCAGGAGGAGTGCTGTCATCGCCAGCGGGTCGCTATGCCCCTTGTGCCGTGGGGCCTTCTCCAAACCTGTCCAGACACCTGCCGGGTGAGCGGCGGGCTGGCCGCTTGCCTGGCAGGGTGCCGCTCCCTGAGCAGGGCCCTGGAGGTACCGGTGCCATCAGATAATAGGAAACACCAGGCCTTTTTTATTTGGCCAGTGTTATGAATGGTAAACTCGGGGTTGGTCCCTGTGAAAGAGGCAGCAGTGGCGTTTCGGGAGAAAGGGAGGCTGCTTTTCCCGGCAGCTGCTGGGCAGTTGCGGCCTTGGGGCTGCAAGGAAGGGCGGGCGGGCAGGTGTAGTGCCTGGTAGGTGTAGTGCCTGGTGGCTCGGCAGGCGCTGCCCGCGGTAGGTGCGTCCCCAAGCTCACACTGCGCTGCTTCTGTGCCGTCAGGAGGAGAGCTCGTGTTAACACAGCTAGAAAACACAGCCCTTTAAGGAGGCATGCTCATTTGGAAACAAAATACAATGCAGCAGGGAATGCGTTAAAATCCTAACCTTATTTTATGATGATGGTCAATGTGAAGGAAACTGATCCAGTGACCTTTACACGGGTGAGTGATTCAGTTTCAGGTGACATCATCCAACACACAAGACAGGGTTGTAAAACAGGACAAAAATGAAAGAATATATTAAACATTAAAAGCCCAGTCTCGATTTGCTGAGAAGGGAAATGAGACCAAGCTCACTTCTAAGCATCCTGGTTTGGTTTTTTTTGGTTTGTGTGGGTTTGGGTTTTTTTAAGTATAAAATATTTATGAATTTTATATTTATATTGTAGATGCTTCACGGATGAGCTAAACGGGATCCATGTGGAAGCAAATTTTCACTTTTGTAATGAAAACTCTGTTTTAAGATGTGTGGAATCCCTTGGAACAGTAGTACTGGGCTTCGGGACAAAGTTACTGTAAAGAACGTGAAATGGAAAACTGAGAGAATTCCAGGTCAACAGGCAGAACAGAAAGATATGTGGTAAATATACTACCGTGGTAAATATACTACCATGGCTTTGTTTCTTTCTTTTTGCCCTCATCATTTTATATTATTTGTAGTTAACAAAAAAAAGGTGGAAGTTCTTTACAGAAGTTAATTAAGTCAAACAAAAGAGGGAGCTCTCCCTACATCTGGCCAGCTTTTCCCTTTGATTACTTTGGAAAGACCCCGATTCAGCAAAGTAATTCCTGTGTGGGAATATACTTACATGCGCTCCTCAATAGCAAGTATTGTTGGGGGAGTGGAGGTGGGTGGGTAAGAGAAGCAATTCCTACCTTTTAATTTATCTACTGGTGATTGACAGTGTCTTTGCATGACAAATTCATGCTGATGTGTTTTTAGAGGATAAGAGGATGAAGAAAAGTCACTGAAAATGTAAAAATGTTGTCTGAAGCAGACTGGTGAATTATAGGAAAAAAACACCACTGCAAGAACTGTGTTGGGTGAACGTATGCCATTTATTGAACAGGATAATTGAGAGGAATTAAGTAAAATAGACATTAAAATATTTGTATATCAGAGTAGTGAAATAGTTTCTACAGTTATTGAGCAATTTGATAGAACTGACTGAGGTGGTCCTGAACCTATTTGACAGTTTTATGTCAAGGGTACCAATCCATAAACCAAATTCTACTACTTAAAAAATAATTGTGCCCATCTTCTGCACATATCTCTGTCCAAATGCAAGACTATTATGTATAGACTGATGTTTTTATTATAGCAGGCACCATTACTGCTGTCTAAAAGTGTGTAGTTAACACCACGGTCCCCTGGGCCCTGCTTCCTAAGTATCATGCTGATGGAACTTTCTCAGGACTGGTGAAAGCAGAAGGATCCTCTGCTTAAGTGTTCTGCTTTAGTTGATGGTCCCTTGTCTTGGTCCAGTTCTGGGCTCGGTTAAGGCAGCAGCAAAGCTCCCCCTGACTGCGCATTGCGGGATCAGGCCCTGGCTGTTCTTGGAATTACTTTATGTGGTGTAGGAAGCAGGAAGCTTGTGCTAATTTGAGAGTCTGCGGCGGGGAGGGTGTTGTGGCTGAGGGTATTAATTTTTTTGCTTTAGGTATGTAACTTGGTTTTGTAGAATGAAGCCTGTATGTATAATACACAGACTTCTTATTTTATATACATATATAGTTATATTAATTTTGTGTGTGTGTATAAATATATATACACACACATGGCAAAAACCCTACTTGACGTTAAGAATTTGTTGGATAACAGAAATACATACATACATACACAGAGAACTTAAGATGCTAAAAATGCTTTCTTAATTTAAGTTGAAGAGTCAAGGTTTAAAATTCCTTTGTTGTTTGTGACCAGCTGCAGTTAAATTAATAAAACTTAGAGTTATAAAAATTGCCCCAGTCTAGATGATGTATATTAGCCAGATAAAAATTGCCTGAGTCTGTAGCTGAAAGAACTATGATGAAGCAGAGTTGTTATTTGTGTAATTGTTGCATTACAACAAATCTCATTAGGGTAATCCATCAGTTAATAGATGGTCTGAGGTCTGCTTTCACAGTAAGCCTAAGGAATCACCTGCTAAACCAAGGCAGCATCCTGATGGTTTCTAGTGACCTAGACCTTGAGATGATGGAAGTTTGTTAAAGTACTCTGGTTGCTGTCCTTTCTGTGAAGTTCACGTGTGGCCAGAGCAGTCTTTTTTTCCAGGCCCTGCTTTCAGTATGGCTGTCCATTTCAAATAAATAAACCACCGCAAATTAAATCCCAGGTGAAATGTGGAGAAAACCCAAAGTAACAACAAGGAGATATTTTATTTTTCTTGCTTTTATTTATAGACTTTTGCTGCAGATGCATGTGACTAAAATTCTCTTCCTACAGGCTTCTGTAAAATTGTGGTATTCATAGAATGTTAACAATTTTCAAAACACATTCTTTAAAGATTTGTACTAATTGTTGCTGAGTTACATGTCTGCTGATTGTAAGAAACTTCATTTTTGCATGGGTGGTGATAAGAAGGAAGTATTTAATTTTCTGAGCTTCAGATATTGTACCGTGAAATGAGATTCCTTGTCACATGATGGCTAATCCAGTCGTAATAGCTGGCGACTTTTGTATAGACACCAGGGTGACCGGCTTCCCCGCAGTTCTCGCCCCAACTCACAATACCCCAGACATATGCCACGTTTTCTGCATCAAAACAGACCAGGGGTCCTCCTGAATCACCTTTGCAACTGTCTATGGAGCCATCGTAAGTACCTGAAGGAAGTGAAAAGCAAAAATAAGTTCACATACAAGCCAGCACACAAAACAGAACTCAGGAGGTTTTTCAGGTCCATGTCACTTCCTGACAGACGTTTGCCCACTGGTCACCAGCAAAGGAGGTTCCTGACCTCTTCAGTCTATTCCTTCTAATTTGTTTTTAAGGGTGGGGCCTCTCTCTGCATTTGTGACTGGCCCAAATTCTCATTTGCTTTGAGGTGAGTGCTGTGAGTCGTACTCTGTCCAATACAGAGGAGCTCAGCCATATTTCCTGTTACATCATTAGAAGCAGCTCACAGAAAGTGAACAAAAGCAGGAATAAAAAGTTTCAAAGATTTTTAGGCTGTTTCCTATGGAAACGAAGCTCTGGTAATATGCCTGTGTGTCTGCCTTTGTTTCCACTCTGCCAAACACTTCATTGGCCAGTTTCACTCGTACAGGGCTGTACAGAGAGACAGAGTCCTCACAGTTATTTTCTCTACCCACTTTATGAAAATATGCAGACAGGTACAAGAAGGAGAGCGTGTAAATGCTGGGATGGGAGGGAGAGCAGCTCTTAAGTGCTCTCACTGCAGGGCCTCAGCCACAGCATGGACCTTTTGCAACGTGAGATAGCCGCCCTGAAGCACAAGTGTGTAGGACCCAGTTGTCTTTGTAAGTTTCACCTCTCACGTAACTACTTGTTCTCAATTCAGCAAATATAGTGCTTCCCAAAAAATGAATAAAGAATGAAGAACGTGATATGATATCAACAGAAACATTGCTACTTTGTCCTGTATACTTAGTAAAAGTTCATTAATTTCTACACCTTTACCTCAGTTTTCTGGTTAACTTAGTACAAAGGAACCCATACTAAGCACGAGTCTCCAAGTTTTTAACAATGTAACCTGTTTCTCAAATCTCTGCCTTACTAAGAGTTTTGTGAATTTTTCAGAGTTGGAATTACTAATCCTATAAAACAAGATGTTATTGACTTTACTCAGTTTAATTAATATTTATTTGCATAACTACCTCCCATGGATACTAGAAAAACCCATAGTCTTAGAGATGTCGTGCTGAATTTATCACAAATTATTTGGCTTTTATAGCTGTGTTGTGGGGTTATTTTTTTCTTATTAAGTAGTTTTCCCCTTTTTTGATTAAAGCGCTGTTGAAACTATCTATCTGCCCTTTAAGTTGAATACTCATTGTTCTTTCAGTTGTGTATTTGGCAATACCTTTTTTATTTGAGAAACAAAAAAACCTGTATTCAGTTTAGTACTAGGAGTGACAACAATTTTTTGTCCAGGCTAACCTTAGTTTGAAAAGTTAATCGTATTTTTCCTGGAGTGCAGTGTGATAGTAGCAAATGTCTAAGCAGATGAGTAGTCACATTCTAGTCAACAGGACTACTAATGTGTTCTGAGACAGGCATTTGTCTGAAAGTATGTTGCTGAACCAGAATCAAATATCATTTATAACAGTAGGATGTTCAGTCAGCTGCACAGGGATTGTTCATTTAGAAAATATAACTCAATTTGCATGTCAAAATTTGCCCACGTAATCACAGAAACTTGGCATACTGTCATCTTAACTCTGTTTATAAGATACACGATGGTGGATGCATCTAGGCTCCAGTGGCTAGCATTTTGCTAATGGTGTTACTATGGCAATTGGTTTATTGTCTTTCTGAAGCCTAAAAGATTCCCTGACAGCATGTCTGACTTTATAAACAGTTGGTTTGATGGTAGAGAAATTATAGTAAGAAAATTGATGCTTGCCTGCACATGTCATTTGTTTAAAAAATCGTCCTGGGTACAATTCAGAACAATTGTGAAATAAATTCACGTTGCCCCACTTGAGGACATATTGTTTGGTATAACCTAGAAAAGAACAGAATAGACTTTTCTAAATGAAAAATGACAAGTACATATTAGACACTTAATATAATAACTTGAAAGTGATATATTTACTTATCTATAGAATATGATCTTCAATATTATAAACCACATACCTTACACCACAACTAAATACCCATATGAATTGCAGTAAATTGGCCATGTATTTAAAAAAAACCCAGAGTGGTTTAATGGCAGCACTTTGTGGCATTTCCACCCTTACCCTTTCCTCATCTTCTCCCTTTATTCTCCGTGTTTTCCACATCAAGGTTTGGGAACCTGGGAAGTTGGTCTCTTGTTTTCTATGAAATGGAGATATGGCTCTGATCATCCTTGTTACCTTTTTTCCAATTCTACTCTGTCTTTTTGGGATGAGTGGACCAGATATTAAAGATACAGGTGAACTATGCATTCACAAGGCTAAGGAGATGCTGTTTTGTTCTCTGTCTGTTTGCTAGTGATTGTTCTCTGTTTTCTAGTGATTCACACTTGGCATTTGCTTTATGGACTGCTACAGAGTATGGACAGAAGAAGCCTCATGATCAGTATGTGGTTGCTCCAGTGCCAGGGTGTCATCACTGGGATACAAAAAAATGCTTCCCAAAACTCTGAGAGCATTGATTACATTTGGCTTATCAGTCTCCATGCAACCTTCTCTGGACTAAACTCAAACATGGCTGAGACAAAATGTGCTGTTTCCTAACAGTTGGCTGCAGCTCAGACACTCTTGGGCAGGGGCAGAGGACAGGCTATGTGACTATGGGCACTGTGAGATACTAACCCACACTTGCTAAATACTGTTACCAGGCCTCCACAGGAAATATAATTACCTTTTGGATTGGCAAGGGAACAGTTCTTATTGTCAAAACAGTTTTCAACCAGGGGTTTCCTCCAGATGAATTTACTACATGGTTGAAAGAGCAGAGGAAGCAGTACAGAAAAGATAAACAACGATGGGTCAATGTTTTCTGTACTCAGCCTCTCCTGAGTGCTTTGTGCCCAGCTGTGATTCAGCCTTTTCCAAATGAAAGCTCGCCACAATTAGAAAACAAGTGATACAGATAATATATCCTTGTAGTAAGCAATACAGCAAATACCTTTCTCTAGTCCCCATCCAGAAACCTTGCATTTGTCACCAGCCTTGAACATATACTCTGACCAGGGGATACAGGCAGGTGTGCTGTATTTCAGGGAGCATTCTCCTTTCTCAAAACTTTTCAGCTCCAGCAGAGCAATGTCATTTTCATAAGATGATGCATTGTATTTTTCATGGATTATCACTTGTTTTAATCTGAAAGTATCTGTCTCTTCATCGTACAGTATTGTATCCAACAGTCCAATCCAGACACGGTACAGATGAACTCGACTTGCCCTGGAAAAAAACAGTGAAATTAAATATGTTTTGGTACTTAACACAAGCATTGTACATTCAGCTAGTTGTGAACATGAGCATTTTATCAACTAGAGTCCGCCCTCAGTAAGTTTGAAGATGACACCAAGTTGGGCAGGAGTAATGATCTGCTTGAACGTAGGAAGGTTCTGCAGAGGGATCTGGACAGGCTGGATAGATGGGCCAGGTCAATTGTATGAGGTTTATCAAGGCTCAGTGCTGGATCCTGCACACAGGTCACAACAACCCCAGGCAACACTACAGACTTGGGGAAGAGCGGCTGCAAAGCTGCCTGCCAGAAAAGGACCTGAGGGTGTTAGTTGACAGCAGACTGGACATGAGCCAGCAGTGTGGCCAGGTGGCCAAGAAGGCCAACAGCACCCTGGCCTGTATCAGGAATTGTGTGTCCAGCAGGACTGGGGAAGTGATGGTCCCCCTGTACTGGGCACTGGTGAGGCCAGACCTCGAGTGCTGGGTTCAGTTGTTGGCCCCTCACTACAAGACAGACATTGAGGTGCTGGAGCATGTCCGGAGAAGGGCAGTGAAGCTGGGGAAGGGTTTGGAACACAAGTCTGATGAGGAGCAGCTGAGGGAGCTGGGGTTATTTAACCTGGAGAAGAGAAGGCTGAGGGGAGACCTTATGGCTCTCTGCAACTGCCTGAAAGGAGCTTGTAGTCAGGTGGGTGTTGGTCTCTTCTCCCAAGTAACAAGCAATAGGACAAGAGTAAAGGCTCAAGCTGTGCCAGGGGAGGTTTAGATTAGATATGAGGTACAATTTCTTCATTGAAAGGGCTGTCAGTCACTGGAACAGGCTGCCCAGGAAAGTGGTTGAGTTGCCATCCCTGAAGGTATTTAAAAGCTATGTCGCTTAGGGACATGGTTTAGTGGCATGGTTTAGTGCGATGGCAGGTTAGGGTGATGCTTGCACTTGATCTAAAAGGTCCCTTCTAGCCAAAACAATTCTATGATTCTATGCTAAAGTTTCTCTGGGATGAGAATCCTTATTATATATAGTTTCTTACTGGACTTGGTATCCATACACTTATCCAAGTGTAGCAAATGCAAGGCAGATGACACTTGCTGCTAAATACTGCAACTAATACAGAAAAAAAAGATTAAAGGCTAGCCTCTGTTTAGTGCTGTGATGAAAAGCAGGTGGTTTTGCCTCTCTGATTTCAAGTGAAAGAAGAGTGAGCAGATGTGGATGGGATGCTGGGTATGGCAAATCTTTCCTGTCTGCTCTTGCTTGTTCTGGGGAATATATAACCAAGGCAGAGAGGCAGAAGAGAGAACATCTCTTGTATCTACGCACCTTTCAGGCAAAGTGGTTACAGTGAACCTTTCCTGCCTGACTCTTCAAAATCATTACTTTTTCATCTTTCTATTTGCTGCCAAAAATATTCTACCTTCTGTGAGCCTTCCACATTGTTAATGTGTGAGTCCGTGTTTTAAATTGTTTTTTTCGATAGGCAAAAAGGAATTAGCATGCAGGTAGCAAAGTAGGGCAGTAATGTCCAAGAAGAAAATAATATCCCAGTTTGTTGTTTTTACCTGACACAGTGTGCTGCAGTCAAAATCCAACAGCCACCAATATAAACCCCTCCACAGTACACTGTTGCACCTTCACTGCCAGTTTCTTTAATTGCCACTTGCCAAGGGAATTCACCCTATTCAAACAACAAACACCCAAATAATGTGAAGTCATAATACTATGCATACTATTTTTAGCACATAAAAGGAAACACACTTCTTGGTATCACCTCATCTCCTTGACTATATCTGATTGTAAATTAAAAAATCCGCTTTCCAGAAATTGGGCTCAATCTGATATAAGGGATATATATTCTAAAATGCAGGAATTTTGTTCAGCCTTCTGACTTTGCTTCCTTTCCTCCAGCTTTCTGTCATGAAACCCCTTGTAGCCAGAGAAACAGATGTAGAATCTGACCTGGTATGCTCAAGTATAGCATTTTTGACTGTATTCTGTTTCAAAGGTGCAAATTTATGTTCCATTTGATCCGAATTGTTATTTATGGCTGTAGTATTAAGTATTTTGCTGAATCATTTTCAATGTGTACTTGTACTGTAATGCTCAATTTTGCAACTCCTTATTTTACTTTATAAATTGTGCTTCTCTTTATTTTCTTTCAGTGCAATGCCTCTACTGCTGCAAAACATGAAATTAGCATGGTAGCTGATTTTGTTATTTCCATACACTTTAACAGAAGGACAATCATGTCCATTTTAATTGATGCTGAGTGACCTTTTATCTGGTAAGGTTTGGGTTTTTTTTTACCTTCCTTGCAATCTCTCCACCTATGATTCTTTTCCGACGAGTTAATGTGTGATTTCTGCGACCGCAGTGTATTTGGGGAAGAAATGTCTTTATCAGTTTTCTTTCTTTAACAAAAAGGAAAAAAAAGTCTCAGAATTCAGGTATCCATTCTCTCTATTTGGAGACAGGCTTATCTTTAAAGTCTGAGTTCTGTGAATATGCCAGTAGCTGAAGTAGCAGGAAAGCAAAGAACTAAAATTTTGCCACCTGGTTTTGCTTTGAAACTTGCTTGTGTCTTAGCATCACATTACTTCTTTTCATTTTCCACTTACATTCAGGCAAATAATTTTAAAGCAATTCCCCTAGATCTTATGAGAATTTTCCTCCACCATTTGCCCAAACACGCAGATGTGTCTCCTCAGCCAGGACGAATTATTACAGCATTCTTTAAATTAGTGGAAAGCGAGACAAACAGTAAGCCCCAGAGTATATATTACTAAATTACAAAGTCCAAATTTCTGAGTATTCTGGATCTGGCCAGCTGGCTGGTAGCTAGAAAGCCACTAACATGAAGATATGCTGTTGTTAGTTACACTTACCTTCATCCATACTGCCATTTTCAGCACCTTTGTCTTTTCCTGTAGTAGAATAACAAAATACTAAGAACATCAGCAAATACTTCAGTTTGTTCTATTACTCTAATCTGTGTTTGTGTGCCAAAATCGTGGTACACATTTTAGATGCAGAAAGGCACAGCATTTCAAGTGGACAGCAATACTTTCTCACCTTGGTGCCTGCTGTTGTTTCCTTGCCTACTAGACACTCTTTGGCTGCCTCATCCTACAGATGACCTCTGTCCGGAAGACGCTCATTTGTAAATACATGACACCTACTCTGCTTCCCATGCTTAGGGAGCCCTTCTGCAAAGAAACTCTGAGAAATGGCCTTTTTTAGGGTTTTGATCTCTAAAGTGATAGCCCATTCTCCTTCACCAGGAAACAACAGAAGTTCCTCTCCCTGCCCCATCAACTTTCTGGCGCTTTCTAAAGCCCAAAGGAGCATTAGGTAACAGGATTTATTACTTAACACACAGAGAGTTTAGATGATGCTGTTGTGTACTGTGTGCCTCCTTTGACAGGGTAAGGGAGTGCACTTCACATGAGAGGTAAAATAAATGCTTCCTGAATCTGGTTTGTCAGCTTTTATTCAAACAAATTGCCCATTGAGTTCAGCTCCTAAATGGAAGTTGCACATTGGGTCTGTTCTCATGTTACTGACAGTAATGTTTACATTTAGAGTTCAGTTTACCTTTACCAATTACCTTTTACCACTTACCAACAGTATTTACTTTTTGGCTTTAGACTTTGTCTCTTATCAGAGCAAGGAAAAACATTCTAATTTCAAAACAAAATCTTTTCAACAGCACAGAAGAATTATTACATGAACCAACTAGTTGAATTCCTCATCTGTGAGGAAAATATTCCTGCCCATCATGTCTATGCTTTCTTCACAAATAGGGGATACCAGTTTTATGGATGGACATGTAAGCAAAAGACATAATCTGCCTCCTAAGACATCATGTCTTCATTCCTTCCTTTGGTTTTCTTGCTATTCTTTTCTAGTAGGAAAGGAAGGAAAACTACGTAACCTTTTCTTCCTACTATGCATAACATGACATTGGGAAAACTAACTCATGCCTGCATTTCGAGTTTGCCAATCTGTTAAAGAATTTAATAATGTGCATCGAGTATTCTGTGTTTATAATTAAGCAGGATGAAAGGAAAGAAACAAAAACATCTTTCAGAAGGAAACCTGCACAGAGAACCGGAGTTTCATCCTCTCCCGTGAGGCAGTCAATTTCTTTGTTGCAGACGTTCTTATTTGGGATACAGATATTTGACCGACAGTGGAAACTGTTGTCTCTGCACTCTGTAACACAGGAGAATTACAAATGTAAATCACAGGATAATGTGATTCAGCAACCTCACATAGTTAGAGAGCTTTTTGAAATATAAACACAATATAGTACCCATGTTATGAGTATTTGTCTGTTCACAAATAGATGAAAAAAGCAAGCTCTGTAAAATGAAATTAGTGTAAAATGAAATTGCCTCTCCTCATTTTACAGTCTTGAAGTTTTAGGACGTAAGAAAATGTGGCGCTGCGTTACTAGTTCAGTACTGTACTTCCACACTTGGTATCACACCTTACCAGTTTCATCCACACCACAGGCTCACACTCAACCTCAGCCAAAGAATTTCCAGTCTTGCCAGCATTATGGATCACCTCAAATGAGGAATTTATGACGCTTAGGTCAATTTTCCACCCTGAAATCAGAGTCTGAGCTGCCTTTTGGTTAAATGAGCTAAGTGCAGCGGTAGGAATCAAGAGTCCTGCTTTGAAGATACTGGATTTAATAACTTTTTTCTTCTAAAATTCTTGATTATATAATTATAAAAATCTTACAATATGAAATGTTATTATAAACCTGAGCAGCCCCTTCCTTTTAATTCTTGTGATCACTTAATATCAAAAGCAAAGCAGGACTTGAATTTATGTTGAGGTTTTTTGAGTGACTTTATAATCCTATGTCTACTATTTAAGGATCTATGTCTTTAATAGAAAATAAGATTAGTCTCTAAATGTACCAGGGTATCCCAATATGATCCAAAGGTGACTGAACTCAGTTTCAATACTTTTTTTGACCCCAGAAAGCATTGTTTTTAGCCCAGACAGCTGAAACAGCACTATTTCAGTCAAGGTCAAGTTCAAGTGGAATATGAAGAAATTTGCCCTAAATATATGAAGCCATAAGTATTTATTATTTTTTCTCAGGAGTGCCTGTGACTGTTTTTCCACAATTATCAGATTAAATATACTGACAATTGTAAAACTACAAAATGAAGGTTATTTAGGGATTGTGCTGGGATATATAACCCACATTACCATTTGGCACCTGAGACTCAATTTCTGAAATTCCTCTCCCGCATCTGGGTCATGCCAGATCCATTCCTTGTTTCTAATCAAAACTGTTACTGCTGGAATGGGAGATGCTGAAAGAACAACTGCTCATGAACAAGCAATGTGACAGGAACTGTTCCCAGACAGTTTACGGATAATCTTGCACTAACAATAGATTCAAGAGAGGTCTTACTTTGGTTCACAGATAGTTCATTGGAAAAGTGCCTGTGTTTAATTACTATTGATTTTTCCCAAATAAATACATTTTCATTCTAAAACGGCTCATTTTTTTGTATCCATATTTAACCGCCTCATAAATGATCCTGTTGTGTTTTCTCAATCTCTGAGGAAATCCAGATTCTCAGAAATTACTTGCCTGCTTCAAAAAATCATACTATGCCTACTTTATTTTTTGCACTTGCATACACACAAACTATAGTTTGATCACTTTCATGTAATGACTTTCTGGAAAAGAGAGGTTAGCTGTTATATTACAGGAAAAACTCTTTGGGGGTTGCTTTCTGCTGAAATTATTTTGAAACAGCTGAGGAAGGAAATTATTACCTCTGCAGCACAGTTCATCACTTAGGTCTCCGCAGTCATTGATTCCATCACAGGTTTTATTCAGAGAAATGCACTTCCCATTGACACAGTGAAACTCACCGTCTGAACAAGCTGTGTGGCACAGTGAAAAGGGGATTAGTGTGGAAATGTCTATAGGTTCGCAACTGCCCACAAAAACATTCTGCTTGCAGAGTTTATTCTCTCAGCAGTTTGGCCTATTAACAGTAGGGGCGTTCTGGGGCCCAGTAATATAAATAGGAATCTTCTTTTCTTGTTTAATCGCCACCTCATCAAGCTTTCAATGTGACCACTCATTTTCCTCCTCCAACTTTAATTAGCCTGGCAAAAGGGAAAGTAATTTCTTCTAGACAAGGGCTGAACCGGAAACAATCCGTTCAAACCCGCTGAATGTGATGCAAGTGATTAAGATGATGGATATTCCACTCTAGAAGAAGTCATCAGGAGTCTGTAAATGCCTACTTCTGTGGCATAAGAAAAATGTGAGATGAGTCATAGCTCTCCTAACCAGCAGCATCTCAGGCTGATGCTTGTCAGTGCCAAGGAAAGCCCTCTACAGAGACTAGAAAGCTGTTAGAACTCAAAACAAGGACTTCATTCCCCTTATTATCAGTGAGAAACAGAGGAGTCCCAAAACTCCCCAGAAGACAGGAGCACTTCCGCTGCAGTCATCCTTGTCTGGCAACAGTGCTAGTAGTGTCCTGATTGATCTTCCTCATAGACAAACCAGTGAGTAGGGGCTTTTCACCTGTCTCCTCACCAGTTAACCTGGGAAAGACAAGGCTTGTGGGATACAGTATACCCTGGTACGCTTGGAAGGGATGAGGGAACAAACAGACCATGGGTGAAATACATTTACTTTTGGGAAATATCTGTAAAAATACTTTAGGACAAACAGTGATTTTTCCAAACTTAAACACTCAAGACTGCCTTGATTTAAGACTGTCTTAATTGTCTTAAAGTCTGCAAAAGGATCATTTAAAAATATGAAAAGGTTTCAGTGGAGGCTTGCTGTGCCGAGAGTTCAGCAAACTAGGTCCTAATTATTTAAAATAAAATGTAATAACCCCAAATAGATATAAAACTAAAAAAACCCTACTAACCTCTGGGATTGTCATGGCACTGGAGCCTAACAAATCCCTCATTACTATCTCTTGATCTCATCTCTATGTGACATTCAGCAAGACTTGTCTCCAGGCCCCGGCAAGTTATTTGCAGACAGTGCAACGCATTTGAAGCAGGTCCTGTGATGCTGGAATTGGCTTGGTAATATTCAGCACCTCTGTGAAGATACAAATAATACTAACAAATTACATTGTTTCACAATGGATTCTCCACTGCTTTTATTGTTTATAATTTATATGATTTTCCTCAGTGTTAAAGAACTTTGGTCATGGCTAAGAAAAAGAGCAGACTTCCCATGAAATCATCTAGGAAGGTGTTTACTCTGGAAGAAAAAGTAAAACAAAGTGCTAATTTTTGCAGGTTGCTGCATAGAACTGTCCCTAAATCCACATGTAGCTCTATGATAGTCACTGTGTATCATGATGATGGATAGAAAAGTCTCCTCATGTGGCAGAATTGATAAGCTCAGCTCTCTGTCCCTGTGAACACACAGGTGAGCCATAATTTGGAAAACATCCTGCATGGGATGTCATCAAAACTAATGCATAGTTAGGAAGTTCAGGTGACTGCAAGTCTGGAATTAATAATTTTATCTCCTTTGGTTTTACTTGAGCAGTATCCTCCTAACAGTGTATGTGTCCCCTACCTTAAAGCCATGTGGAACAGGTAAATAAGTCAGTAGAGAAGCTTGCAGTGGGACTGCAGGGCTGAATGCTCTGTCTCAGGACAAACCCTTCTCTGCTATCTAAGGAGATACTGATCAGGGCTAGGAAATACTTGCTCCTCACCTAGAAGGGACAATTTTAGGACACTGTAATAGCATTGTTAGTCTTTGGGTAGACTTGGGGACGCAGGCCTACCTACCTATGTCTTGGCTTTCTCTCTCAGGTGTCAGTTTAAGAAGTGTTATCAGAATATTGTAGCAAATACATTGTTCATGAGTTTTTCTGTCTTAAGTGTTGGTTGACTGTGACTGACACTGACAAACACATCACTACTTTTTCAGATCCCTTGCAGATATCCAGAGACAAATTCCCCAGACTTACGATTCAAAGCCAAGGGTCCTGCAAACCACGTTTGCTTCGTGCATAGTCCACTCACTACCACATACAAAAAATTCATTTCTTTGATTATTCGGTTTTACTTGAAGGAAACTTGAATCTCCATGGCCCGGAGAGATTGAAAATATTTCTTAAAAAAAAGAAAAAGACATTAAAAAAATCCATTAATAAAATCATATTATATAGATATATCTAGTGGACAGACAGCACAGAAACAAATCAGGACTACTTTTGTATTGATTGCCAAAGTCCATATGGAAAGAACAGTAGATTGGGAATCAGAAGCTTCAGGTATTATTCCTGATTTTTCTGAGGATTGACTTTGGGGCTTTGAGCCTGCCACTTTTTCAAAATACACCAGTTTCAGGACGAATTGAGGGTAATGGTTCTTACCATGTAGGAGTAGCTGGAGATCTAGCAAGGAAAGGTTGCATCTTAGTATAATGACTTTCATTAGAGGACTTTTGATAACTAACCAGTTACACCTAAAGTGAGATGGTTAGATCCTGCTTCCATTACCTGTGTAGCTAAACTTATGCTGTTTACAGTGGAGCCAAGGTCCTCAGCTTAGTTTAGTGAAGGTGTATAGAGAGCGCACCAGGAACACACAGAGGTTCTCCTCCCCTTTTCAGTGGAATAGGCAGAATTGAATGTTGCCACCCTGGGGGTGATGGGCTGAGCTGCTGTTTCTGAGGGAGAGGGAGAGATGGTACTGGGACAGGCACTGGGCAAGGAGAGCCTTGGGCCTGTCTGGCTGCTCCTGCTGCTTTGGGTGGAGGTGGAGATGGGGCTGGAGACTGAGTAGGGACAGAAACCTGCCTCATTGTCAGGAGCCACTTCTCCCTGCACTCACAGCTGAGGTGAGCTGACAGCAGCTTGTGCAGCCTAAAAAGGAGGTGAGAACAGACAGCTGGTTGTCAAGCATGCAAACCATCACTAGTTTGCAGGGCTGTTGATGAAATCCACAGTGTGAAGATGATTGAGGTGAACACAGCTTACCTTCTCCCCACGCGCTTCCCACATGCATCTCAGCAGCTTGACTCCATTCCTTGGACTTTTGTTCATGTGAGGTCTGTTCCTCTCCAAAAGACACTGCTCTCACTGCTCATGTTCTCAGCAGGCCCTCTCCTGCTATGCCTCCCACCATAGCCAACACCCTGCTTGGAAACTGTGGAGCTTTTTCCTGTCTCTCTTCCCCTTCTACCAGGTGATTTGAGCACCCTACCAACAGCAGGGTGACCTGGCCCTGTCAATCAATTTATGAAAATCAACAGATACTGCCCATTTTCAATTACTTCCCATTTTCTGTCACATTTTTACTAGTGCAAGGAAAGAGAGCTGTAAATAGTAAACACCCCCTTGGCCACAAATCACTGACTGTTACATTCTGGAAAAGGAGGTGTTAATACCTTCAGGCTTGCATTTTCCCTTGTGCAGAAACTTTGCTTCAGGATGTTGACACTCGTAGCTCTTTAGGTGACAGTAAGTAAGAAAGTGCTTTCCATTGATAGAGCAAACTGAAGAGCCATTCTTTGGGCACTGGTATGGAAGTTTGCAAAGGCATTTTCCCTCCACACATCGTTCCCATGGGTGACAAAAAACTTTCTTACAGGACTTGTGTGTGTATTGGTTGCTTAAGCACTCTTCTATGAGGTACCTGTCTTGCTCGGCTGGCTGGGTAGGCTCAAATAGTTGAAACTCTTTTTCTTTAGCCCTAGGTGCAGCATTCTGCAAGGCACAATAAAAAAAGGGGGGAAAGTAAGACTAGGAATCACACCAAGAGTTCTGCAGATCCCTTTACTGATCTTAACTGTGTTCATTTGTAAGCCTTTTCCTATCTTATGAGCACAGAGGTGCTAAATATCACTTAAGCTGTTTATTTCCTTGTCTTTCACCACCACATTACTGGTCTCCCACAAACTTTATGCTCTTACTCTGCACAGCAGATTATACAGTTGTTAAGCCAGTGGTTTGCAAAACACCACACTGATGGGATTGTAAGCAAACTGAAACATAAGGGGACTTAAGCACCAGAAAAATAAAATTTAAAAAAAAAAAAAGTAACTTGGGTTTTTTTTCTTTTTTATTGGCTTGGTTGGCCTTGGCTTTAAATATCACCTGTAAATACTTATGAACTACTCAGAAGCAAATAATCTAAAATGATTTGTTTCATTCTGTGACTGCTGAAGTAACAAGTGTCTTAAGTCTGAAAACTAACTGCCCTTCCTTGGCGGCTCTTTTCCTGCATCTGGCACAGCAGTGGATCTGCAGTGTGGGTGCTGGTCACCACTGGACTGTGAGTACAGAGTCTGACCCTCTGTCTGACTGCCTCTACACCAGTGGTTGCGCAGCGCTCTGGTGACTCCATTGCTGGCAGAGTGCCTTTGCTTTCTACCATCTATGGGTAGGAAGAACATGGAAACAGGAAAAGTAGATACGGGTGGACCTCGCATAAAAATGGGAGAGGAAAGTTAGTCCTCAAATGTGAGTTATCAGCTTTGACTGTGTAGAGGGAATCAAGAGAGCTGAAGTTTAAAGTTCTCTTTAAGAGATCCTGCCCATAGTGAGGTCAACGGGGACATTGTTGGGGCAGAATTTAATCCAAAAAAACCCCTTTTAAAATGTTCTATAATCTTACTAAATGTCCCTGCTGTTCTCAGGTAAGTAGAATCCAAACTGTGAGCCAGATACAGCTTGGCAGGGCTCCCATACTGTACTAGACACTTCTGAATAGGAACGAAAGGTACTGATCTAAGCTTCTCTAAAAGCCTGAAGGCTCATCTCAGGTGGGCTTTCTGGGACACATCTGCCAGAAGCCATTCTGCAGCAAACCCTAAGGCAGTATGATATGCCGTGCTGCCATGTTAGAAGACTGTAATCTCATTTCTCAAAAAAGGGGCAGGGAAAATTGCAGCTCCTTTCTGTGGTCAGCCATGTTTGCAAATTTGGTTTAGGATAGGATTGAGATTAGTATCTTCCCCAGAAGCCTGTTAGCATAAACCCCAGATAGAATCAATAAATGAAGGAGAAACAGCAAATTTCAAACATTGAAGCTGGGCTAAAACAAATGGATGGAACACAAATACTGTGAAAGGAAGTTTAAAATATTAATCTGGCTTTTGCTTTTATACAATAAAATTATTTTTAGCTGTTGAACTTTTTTTTCTTTAGTAAATTACTGCTACCACAATAAAATGAATTCTTACCTCTGATCCACAAAGACAAGAGAGAAACAAGAAAACCAAGAAAACTGGGATCACTTGCATGATGAAATTTTATTTCTCTTTGTAGACAAATTCCACTGGCTGGCATTCTTTTGAATGTCAATTGTTAGGTTTGTGTTTAATTTTTAACCATTAGTAAAATATTTTAAACTGTATTTAAAAATAAAGTACAGGAGCTTCAGCTGTTAACTGGTATATCTGATCTCTCCAGAAGGATTCTGCCTCACTTTAACTGGTTTCACTGTAAGTGCAAGATGAGATAACAAAAGCAAATCCCTTCAAGTAAATGATTAAAAGGAAGGACTTATTAAGGATACACCTTTCCTTTCTTTTGCCTGAAGAGCCTGATCAAATCACGATGTTGGTTCTCCTGCTTGCAGGTATTCATCTTTGCCAGATTACTGTGGGTTTATATAAAAGATTTGTTTTCATCTCTATGAAGAGAGGCAAAGCAGCCCTTACACCCACCTAATGCCTGTTACGCGCTCAGCTGGGTTACAAGCCCCTATTACACGACTCGCGTAGCGACTTTTCAAGTGTTTGACAAACGCTGGAAGGACCCTCCCGAAAGTCGGTTTCCAGGCAGGGTTTAGCAAGGACAGCGGGACCCAGCCAGCCCCTCGTTCTCCTCGGCGGAGCGAGCCGGGGCGCAGGCGCTCGCCTGTCCCACGGAGCCCAAGGCTCCGGCCGCGGCGGCTGCAGGCGCCCGTCCATCGGGAGGAGACTGCGGTTGCGGCCGGGCAGACCGAAGCCGTCACCAGCTACCGCTGCGAGCAGCGGAACCGGGGCCATCAGGGCCCACGCTGCAGGCGCTGAGGCGGGAACGGGGCGTACCGCCGGCTCAGACGCCTCCCGTGTGGGGGGTGGGGGACTCTGCCCCGCTGCGAGGCGGCTCTGAGCGCCAAGGCTCCCCTGGAAGCCCGCAGTTTTTACACGGGGAAGCCGCACTGGCGAGCGACACCGGTGGCGCGCCTCAGGCGAGCCAGGCGCCAGCCCCGCCAGCCCTCGCTTGGGACGCCGAGGCGTCGCGACAGGATGATTTGCTTTGGCCCCCTTTTGCGACAGTGCCGGTCGGAGGTGCTGTGTCATTTACGGCAGGCAACCTCGTTTCCGGCTGCGCGGGCGGTTTCCTGTTGGCTGTGCGCGCTGCTGACGGGCGCGCGTGGTGCCGGCGGCGGAGACGGTGTGCACGTGGAGGTACACCGAGTGCGGGGATAGAGCCGTTAGCGGCCGTTGGTGACCCCCTCGGCGGGATGCGGCGGGGCTGCCGCCCCTCCCGCCCCGCAGCCCTGGGGC
>VZTU01004777.1:257313-294581 GCA_013400835.1 Zapornia atra | reverse complement strand
GACTGAAACCCCCCACTCCCCATTCCCTGCCCCCCCTGTACTGCGAACGGGAGGGAAGAAGGGAGCGAATCTATGATGAAAGTCAAGAGTGCGAAGAGGCGAGGGGTGGGGGGGAAGCAAAAGTGATAATATCTGGGGAAGAGAAGCAGCTTGTGAGGGATCACCGGAACCCCACTGCCCATTCCCTGCCCCTCCCCGCGCCATGTTGGGGGGGGAAGGAGGGAGTAAAATCGTGATGAGTTTTAAGTTTGCTAAGAAGGGAGGGGTGGGGGGAAGGTGCTTGAAGACCTGGCCGCTTCTTATCTCGTTCTGGTTCACTGGGTGTATTAGTTGTAGTATTAATAAATCACTTTCCTTTATCCTGTGCTGCGTCTGTTTTGCCCATTGCACTAATTGGAGAGTGATCCCTCTGTCCTTATCTCAAGTCCTAAGCCTCCCAATATCTGTTTTCTCCCCTTTTCGGGTGAGGGGGGAGTGAGCGAGCGACTTGGTGGGTATTTGGCTTCTAGTTAGGGTCAAAACCACCACAGTTTGAGCCAGCTGCGTTTATGAAAGCAAGATTGAAGGAAAGTTCTGCCTTGTAGAGCCCTCTTGTGGTGATGTGCTTAGCCCGCGGGAGAGCTTGGCTTGGGTTTTCAGTGCAATTAATACTGAGAATAGGAAAGAGGTTGTTTTGCATGGTATTTTTTTACAATTTTTTAATACAAGTGGTAAGTTTCCCAATTATCATCACTTGTGGTTTGACACAAAAATGAAAGCAACTTGGTAAACCCTGTAATGAGTCTTAATGTTACCCCATATCTCTAGAGATACCTGCAAATTGACTGTAATAGAAATTGCATTTTGTTGCTAGTGATCTGGCATAAGTGGGAAGGAAAAGCATCACTTCAGGTTATGAAGTACCCCCCTGATGCTAGTACTACTGCCTGCTATTGCAGGAATAAAAACAACTTGAGGCTTTAGATTTGATTTTTTTTTTTTAAAAAAGGCCACTTTTTTTGGCTTAGGAACTCTGGTTCCAACTTTCTGGATTATCTGTATACTTTAATTCCTTGCTTTATCTTTTGAACTGCAATGTTCATAAAATAGGTTAATGATAAGTAATGTCTGCCATTAATTTTTACTTTTTTTTCTCTCGGTTCCTCTTTCTGTAAAATTAGCAAAGTTTGATAGGAGACAGAGACAATAGGATAGGACACAAGACTCTGTATATCAGAAACTTGTGCTTTAACCAACAAGTACATATAAAGTCTGTATTGTCTCATTAACAGCTATTCTAAGTCTGGAATCCTATCTGAGCAAAAATAGTAATGCTTTGCTTTTCTGAGACACTTGGCATTGCAAGCTCCGACTTCTGTGGAAGCTGCAAGATCTGAGTTGCTTTTGGAAATCTTGCCAGAGTTTCAGGGGAGGAAAGCAAAGATATCGAATTATCACTATGCTTTTATCTTTCGAGGCAGGATGATGGGGCACTAGGGAAGTGGCTTCACTGCCAAACAGATCATCTTCCCTTTCGGAATCCTCCCACCCTGTTCTTGCCCTAATCCTCTTCAGACAGGAAAAATACTGCAATAATACAAGTACCTTGAGAACTGTGAGTCTACATCTGTGGCATTAAAGAAAATGCTTCCTGGTAGAACTGTGATGCATGATCATCTGTAGTAATGATGACTAAATGTCATGACTGCACAAGTTTTCTGTCAAGGTTTTCTTACCTTTGGATGCAAATGGGTGGAAGATGCAGGATATATGTTTTGGAAAGTGAGGAGTGTGAGGGAATGCTCTATGAGTGTTTCACGGATTTGAGAGGGCTCTTCCTTTCTATAGGATGGCTATGTCCCTCGATGCTGCCCATGTCCCCACAGCCCTGCTGCTGCTCAGAAGACACAGACCTAGCCCGGGTGCCTCCTGGAGCTGACAGTGAGCCGCACACAACTGAAGAACTACTGGTTGCTCATCCTTGTCACTTTTCTACCCAGTCAAAACCTGTATGAAGGGGAACTGATGGGAAACACCTTTAATGGCTTATACTGGTACCATATATAAGCTCTTTGGGCAAGGGTTTATTGCAGCTAATACTTTTGCAGGATTCTGTAGAAGGTCTTTACTTTGGTGTGCTTCTACTTCATCGTTGCAGAGAAGAAAATGAGCTTCTGCTGCTCAAAGCTTCGGAAAATTCCTAATACTTTTCCACCAGTAACATACTTAGGAAAATTTGCCCACAGTAACCTTATGCGTGTGTTTGGGAGAGGGAGGGTGTTCAGACTTGCAAGGCATATTCAGCAACCATTTTCCAGAGATCAGGCTATTTTTGAAATGTTACGATTGGGCTTTCTGAAAGTCATGCTTCACTTTAGAAAAATACTGGACCATGTTCTTGTGTCTGTGTCATCCTGAGAGTTTAAATCAAACTACGAATCTTGAAGAAGTGGATCTTTAAGGGTTTGAAGAGATGGACTTTAGTGTATCCTGGTTTTTAAAGAAATAGACATTCGTGTCTTCACGTGTGCTGCAGTTTTGTGTGTTCGCTGTGATGATGTGAATTAATTCCAAGCTAGGCTGATGACCAACTGACCTGGGCCAACTCTTGTTGAGGTTTCCAAAGCATTGCACAAGAGGTTTGAAAGAAAAGGTTTGGGGGCATGTGACAGTTAATCTCTTTAGCAGTAAGAATGGAGTTTAAGCATGCTGTTGGAAATGTACTCAGCTCTGTGCTGCTCTTTGTTCTGATTAACAATCTCCTGCATAGATTTGGAGTGTAAACTTCTTTGCTATTTAGACCAATTAAATCATGCTTGGAGGCTGTCAACTGGGGGGGAACTCCCTCCCCACCCCCCCTTTTTTTTAATTGTTTGCTGAGTCTGTTGAATAATGAAAGAATTTGCCTGACAGGGTTTTGGTAGTGTTTCGACGTCGTGATGAATTATTGCAGAGGATAGGCAACGGTCTCTTTTGTCCAAAATGCCTTGGAATGATTCATCCAATTCCTCAGAAGGTGGCAATGAAGCTCATTCAGCCTTTACACAGACTGAGCACAACATAGTTGCAGCTTATTTAATAACAGCAGGTATGGGCATTGGCAAATTGTTGTGTAACTTTTTAAAAATAGAGCTGTAGCTCTGCATGCTCGTTGCGTATAGTGCCGCCGATGGTATTTCATTTTGTATTACACAAATGTCTGGTGGCTTTTCTCCATAGTTTACTGACAAGTTAGCAATCAGTGGGCTGCCTGAAGTGTGCAGAAACATCTAAGTTTTCTGCTCTATATTTGAAGGTGCATCGTGTCTCAAAAAATATATTTTGTTGATATGTAATTATAGAATAGAGCAAGAATTAATTTCTGCCAGCTTGCAAAAGAGATAAAAATAGGGCATAGCTGTCACATCTTGCATTTTTCTGTGATGTGCTCGAAGCTATCTTGAGATTTCTCTTGGGGCACATGTTCGTAGTAATATATGTGTAGTCTGAGCATGTGAGAGGGTGTCTGATAGGGGGATGTAAGGGGAAGGGTTGGAATGTGACTTAGAGGGAGGGAGCTGGTCATTAATCAGGGAAGAGCAGACTCCAGTTGCAGCTGTATTTTTCACTGATGACACATGTTAGAAAAAGCATGCTGGAAGGCTTGACATCGTGTTCATTGCCTGTGATTGCAGTGGCCTTTGGCTAAACTTGAATGATTATGGAATTCTTTTTTTTCTTGAAAACTTTATTATAACCACAACTGCTTCAGTAATGTTTTTCTGAACCCATAGTGTTGTAACACTGACCTACTGAAGCCTACTGTGTTTAAAAATAGGCCTTCTATACCTTTGTTACAGAAAGTTAAATCCGTTTATAAATTACTTCTTCACAGATTGTACCATACCTGTTTTCCACTTTACCATTAGCTTGAAAATTACTTTAAAATATTACTGTACTTTAGGTTTATATGCAATAGTATTGCTGATGGTCACATTTTATTTAGCCTATCTGTTTGAAGTGGTAAGTATTAAATTGCTGTTCTGGCAAAATTCTGGTTTTTGAATGCAAAGGCAGTAATTTATTTCAAACTTTTAGAGAAGTTGGTAGAATAGCTACACAGATGACATGTTAAGAAGCTGTAGAGATGGATGATGGCCAAGTATTGGAAGATTAGATACACTCTACAGTACCACCATATTATTTGCAGGTAATTGGATCTATTAGGTACTACAGATACGTATGATACATGTTATATGTTAATTAAAATTTATTATATTGTATGTATCAAGGTGGTGTTTTCAGACAGTTTGACCACCTGGTGTTAGGAATCAGGGCTATCATCCATAAACCATGGGATTAGCCAGAATCAATCCAGGTCTTCTTTCTTAATCTTCCATGGAAATTAAATGTTGGGGGCTTTGTTTGTTTGGTTTTAGTACTTTGTGGTTAGTTTCGTTAGGGTCTTTGGGGTTTTATTTTTTCTTCTTATAATTGTGGGAGTCTAGTAAGTTTTCCAGCTGTAGCTTAGACTTTGCTTTCTTAATGAGGAATGTTTTTGACAATCAGGTCTATAACTTTGAAAGTATGATTGATTGCTTTGCAAACACCTTACCATGGCAAATCTCACATATGGAAAATTTCAGCTGTATCCATAAGCAGATGTTGAAGAATAAAGTACAAGTGCAGTGTTCATCATTATAGTGCTTTTTTAAAAGTTTGAATACAAATAATTGCTTTGTTTTCTGAGAAGTCATTGATAAGTATCACTGTCTACAGCAGTCAGTGTGTTAGTTTTAAGTGATGATGACACAGATACTCAGTCTGCAAGAGGCAATATTGCCTCATGGATATCCTTCAGTTTATAATGGTGAAATACTCAGGTATCATTTTAAAATGCTAACCAGAAAAGTAAAATCCATGTTACACATTATCTTCATGCTACTGTGTGTCTTACTGAACTCTTTTAGGGTTTGTATTTGCATTTCATCTACTTTAAGCTTTTTTTTTTTTGCTTTCTTGAGAAGAAGGAAAACAAATTCTTCTACCTTTGACCAGGTCATGAGGGATTTTATCTGCATCTTCACAAAACTACAAGGTTTAATTGAAGAACTATGGCCAAGTGGCAACATCCATGTATTTTTTTCTGAATCACAAGTTCATCCCAGCTGACAATTTCAGGTTACTGAAAGTCTTGGGCTTGGTCTGCACTCCCTACCCCCTAAGAAACAGGTGATGTTTAACAGCTGCCTGGAGAAACTTCTGATTCTCAGAAACAGGGAAGACAGCATTTTTTGAATTGACCTTTTTTTTTTCCCCACTTTGAACAAGACGGAATCCATCTTTTTATATTTTGCTCCCCAGAACACTTTTTTGGGCTCTCTTATTAATTCAGTTTATTGGTGCTGAAATTTTTAATGAATATAGGTGTAACAATTTCTAGTTTCAGTTTTCTGGTTTGGTTTATTGTGTTGGGGGGTGTGTGTGTGTGTCCCCAGCATCTTTTTAAAATTGGGCTCTGAAGCACTAAATTTAGACGTGTCTGGCAGGATCCTTCCTTCACCCTGAGGGTGTGAGTTTACAGTCCTGTATTTCTGGTTTCTTTCTTGGTAGCTGTAATATCTGTTTAAGCATGCCTCATGAGAAGGCTGTACTGTTTTATAAACATGTAATTCTGTTTTGCTTCCTATCTCCTAAGAGATGACATACTGCCTGTCAATGGGAGAGCTGACAGAACGGGCATGACATTGCTATGGTGTTGGTTTCCACTCAGATCCCCAGCTCCCTCCTTTTGTTCATTTTAAGGGCTCATGGCATCACAGTGTCATTCTTGAAATGTGTTGATCTATGAACATGATAGCAGGTGGCATCTATGTGGCTATGCACCTCCAACATCATCTTTCATGTAGTCTTTATATACTAAGTGGGATACTTGCACCTGAGAATAGATGTGGTTGGTGGTTTTAAAAGGGGAACGGAAAGAGAGATAGACAAGGATTAATTAGAATTTTGTCTCATTTGATTTTAAAATGTCAGAATTAAGAGAGTTTCTGTAATGCAGGAGATTGGTACTGATTAGTAAAATGTTGCAGTGAAACTCCTTGTAGGAGTTATACGTGTAATAAGAAAGATACCAATTTACATCATTGAAATGGGAAACTCTTTAAGAGCTGAAGAACTGGTGTTGTCCCTAGTGTCTTTTATCCAAAGTATCATATTTTGGGGTGGTTATGATTGCACTGACTTTCCTTCTGCCCTTTCTCATATCTGTCGTGGTATTAAGATAGGTCCTGCTGAACATAGTGGTTCAGAAGGCAATTTTGATGTGTGCTTGCCCCTAGAAATGTCTGCCTCAGTGTGATGCACCAGGGTGTGTGCTGATATTTATACATCTAGGGGTTGTGTTCCTGTGGACTGCCAGTGACGAAGTCCACAGAACTTCCCATGATTTAAAGGAATTTCCCTATTGATACCAGTTGAAGTCTTCAAAATGCAATTGTAGAGTTGATGTGCTTGAAACTGACTCAGAAACCCTCAGGTTTTCTAATCCTGTTGGTTTGGGGTTATTGTTTGAACTGCAGCGTGTTTGTAGTCTGACTCTAAACTGATATCAGAGATTTTTAACTCTGTGCTGTGCCACTGACAGTGATAGGTCAAAGAACATCACAGAATATTTTAAAAACTTACTGCCCTTTTCAAAGAAGCATGTCAACAAAAACAGGCTCTGTATGTCAGGTTTTTGGTAGAGCCAGTAGAGGAGCAGAAATCCCATCAGTGAAGGGGATGGATTGCTAAGGACTTTAAGCAGGTTGGGCAGTGACTGTGAAAGAAGGTGAGTTTTGTTTTTGTAAAGTCACAGTCAGTGCGGCAGCCATTCACTCAAATTCCTTAAAGAACTAACTACCCCTCAGATCTGTGACAATGAAAAGTAGAGTGATTTGATTTGTAGATGAAACTTTAAAAAAAGAAAAATTCTGGGGGACATCTCCATGCATAATGTGTTGTTAGGCTTTTACCAAAATAACATTCCACTATGCACTTGTAATTTAAGGTGCCCAGGCTATACAAGTGTTTGTATGTTTAGGATTTGGTTCAGTGATACTGTAACAGCTGTGTCAGACTATGGTTAGCTCTTACAAATTCCTGTTACTTGCAAGCTATTTTTTTAATGTATGTGCTTACTTAGACTTGTTGGAATTCTCTATTTTATTGAGAAGGGCTGTGTGTCTTTCTCTGCTGAAGTGCAAGGGGGAGTTTTTAACCTTTAGCTGTTTATTAATAGCTTGTATTAACAGTGGGTTAGTAAAAGTCTTAGAGGATTGGGGTTTTGCTAGAGATGTCCGTGCAACAGGCTAGAGTCTGAACAGAGTAAAAGCACAGCACCCACCCCCACCCTAGCCCCCTGTTTTGTTGAGAGTCCAAGAGCCATGCAGCAGGATTTGGCTAGGAAGGAGGAATATCTGATCTAGTTAAAGGTGTCCCTGCTTCCCGCAGAGGGGTTGGAATAGATGACCTTTAAAGGCCCCTTCCAACCTAATGCATTCTATATGATTCTATTCTATGAATAGCACGAGAAAAGTAGGATCTGGAGGTTTCAATACAGGTCACCAGGATCAGAAAAACTTGCTGATGCACAGAGTCCAAAAGAGTGTCCTGGAGCATTGTTAAGTCCAAAGTAAATTCTGGAGGGATCGGACATGAAGAGGGGAGAATGTATGTTTTAACTTTAGTACTGTATTTATTTATTACAACTCTTTGTCTACTGGCCTTTTCTTGTCTTGCCTAATAATAGACTTCAGACACTGTTTGAGTCAAGCCAGGTCAAAGAGGTTTAAAAATACACAGGTTAGCGAGGCAGGAGCAAGTTCACTGCACAGCTGGAGTTTTACTGTGGCTGGGACGCAGCCCAGGACCTTGTCAGGTGAAGAGTTTGGGTGCAGGCCCAGCCGTGCCACTGCGGCAGGCCCAGCCGTGCCACTGCAGCGGGCTGTGCGGATCTTCAGGCTGTTTGGCAAGCCTTAGAGAATGCAACGAGCAGCGACCTGAGTCAGCTCTGATGCTTGCAAAGAACTGGAACCTCGAGAGCAGGGAGGGGAGTTGGTTTGGTTAGAATAGTGGCAGCCAAGTCAAAGCTTCTATATTGCTTTTGCCCAGGATTATTGTCTGAATGTGCAGTGTAAACTCTTCACTGAGAAAGGAAGGTCTCAGGTGGTGGCAGGGACCTTCTGCTAGATCAGGTGAATTGTAACACTTGATTTTTTTTTCTCAGTCATCAACCTGCACTTTTTTTTTTTTGCCATGGAAGACAGCACTGTACTTGATGGCTGGCATGTTTCAATTGTAAGCCTAGATGCTTTTGAGTTTCTGTGGTGCTTGTTGCACCAGAAGTCCCGGGTCTGGCAAAACACTTCATTTTTGGGCCTTACTATGTCCAAGTGCAAGTTATGTAATTGGAAAAGCTTTCCTCTCCTTTTCAGGTGTCTGTCTTTGCAAAATCGTGCTTAATTGAAAATAAAACTTGCTGCAATAGGCCGCATTTTATTCTGCATGTATGTTACTGGCTGATGTGGATCTTTGGTAAAGTTTCCCTTTTTCTGTTTCTACAGGAGTGATAAGCATTTTCAGTAACATTGTTGTGTTGGGCATCTTTGTTAAGTACAAAGAGCTCCGGACAGCAACCAATGCAATTATTATCAACTTGGCTTTTACTGATATTGGTGTTAGTGGCATTGGTTACCCCATGTCTGCTGCCTCAGACCTGCATGGAAGCTGGAAATTTGGATATACTGGATGCCAGGTACTGCAATTCAGAGAGAAAGTTTTGAGTGCTTAAAGTGAAACTGAGAAATATCAGTGAAGTAGCTCCACCTGATATTAGTTCTTTCAAGAAAGATGCAAAATTTGACTTTAGACATGAACCTGATATTCTGTAATGTCAGCAATTTCTGTTTATAGGATTTGGTGTGACTTTCATTCCGAATTTATATTTATAATCTGAAAACATTAAAATGTAACCTTACTTCCATTTATCAACTAGAGATTATGAAATAGCTTTAAGAAGGTTTAGGAAATGAAATCCACAAATGAAAAAGTTTTTAGTAGCCCATGCATGTTTGATGACTTACTTGATAGTTAAAAGACTTTGGATATGGTTATCATTGAGATGATGAGCTTGACAGAACTTTGAGTTCTGCTTGGCAAATACATTTTCTTTTGAGTGGGGCTATAAGGGTATCCAAAATTAAGGCCTTCAAGGCAATCGGTCTCTATTACACATTTAGCCTAGTTTGAATAGCTATCTGTTTTTTAAAATAGACTGCCTGAAAAGTCATACTTCCACAGCAGAGAGGTTGCCCTTTGCTTGCTCATTTAGTACAGTGATTAAAATCCATTATTTAGATGACTGTTGAGCTCAAGTGCCCAGGAAAATTAGTAATGTGAAGGCATTGAAAATGTGCCTCAAAGAAAATATTAGCAATGCTATAGATTTTGGACCTTTATATAATGAATATTTTTAACAATCTGACATCACTTTGTTGAGAACACAGTTACTTCAAGCTCAAAATTCAGTTGCTGTTTGACCAGAAGTCTCACTTTTAACATCTTTGGATCTAAACTGACTTGTAGTGGGTTAAGTTTATGTGAAATCTCATTAGCAGTGCTTCAGAAGCTAAGATCACTTGAAGTAACAAATCCTGTCAACCTAAACCAAAGGAATCACGGGAAATGACATGGCTGAATGTCATGTGGTTCTATTCTAACATCTGGTGGCATGTGTTTTGGTGAAGGTCTCTGTTCTGGGGGTGCCAGTGATAACACTGCTCTCCCAGTCATCCTTCCTGGTCAGGCTGCCCATGGGATGACTGGGCAGATGTATTTGGAGCATGCTGGCATTGCAGTATATGTCACTTGGTCCAGTAGATTTGGCATATGTAAAAATGAGAGCTGAGGAGGAAAATCAGTGTACCATATCTGTGAAATAAGTGTAGTTAGACAACAGAGAGTGACAATTCAGAACCTCACATGTGCTAAAGCTGTAACTTTTTTTTGATGAATCAGATGCACTTCAGGTTTCTTTAACATATGTTGAAAGCATGGATTGAACCCTCCCCAACTTCCAAACTATTTCTGAATCTCAAAGTTTACTTACTGAAGTATGGTGTTTGTTTGCTTTTAAGACTGTTGTCTTTAGGATTTGTGATGTGCACACAAACAGGTTGCTTTTGAAATGTTTAATTTTGTATAAGCCAACTCCAAACTGTCTGCATCATTAATTCTTTCTTTTCCATCAGGTACTAAATGAACACTGACTGAATGTCATGTATCATAGTGCCTTTAATTCAGTCTGCAGATTTGTTCTTGTACTTTTGAAAGATCTCTCAGAAAGGATTTTTTTGTTTGTTTTCATTTCAGATCTACGCTGCCTTAAATATCTTTTTTGGGATGGCGAGTATTGGTTTGCTCACTGTTGTTGCTGTTGACCGTTACCTGACAATCTGCAGGCCAGATATAGGTGCTGTACTTACAGTCAAAAATGGTCTGCTGTTGCTGAAATAAGAGTCTAATTGCATTGCTTTCTCATTAATAACTCCAGAATTACAGTGCATAATTTGAATTCAGGCTCGTCCATGTACAGAAGCCTGTGAAAAACCTCTAGCTGTGGGAGGTTTTGACCACTGTCAAGCTGGTGTGTGCCTCTAGTCTTGTGTTAACACTGTACATGATGTTTTTTCTCCCCTCTTCTGTGTTGCAGCTGTATTGTAACATTTAATTCCTTTCCCTGCAACCATGCAAACATGTACTCGAATGCACTCTTGCATAATAAGCTTTTTTGCATGAGGTTAGGATCAGGTATTGCCTGAATGCTGTGAGTTAGAATGGGTGATGGTATTTAAGTGGCATTAAGGCCGGAAAGCTTGAGATGTCGTTCAACGGTATGAAATGGGTGTGCTACAGTGTTTGGGAGTGTAGGTCTTTGAAAGGATCACTTTTAACCTTGTATGCGCTTGCTGAAAGCCACTTATCATTCTAAATAACAATGAAAAGAAGAAAAGATGACAATGGTTTGTGATTGTGTGTGCTTGGCTGCAGGAAGAAGAATGACTGCCCGTAGCTATGCTGCTCTAATCCTTGCTGCTTGGATAAATGCAGTCTTCTGGGCTTCCATGCCTACTGTAGGCTGGGCTAGCTACGCTCCGGATCCAACTGGAGCAACTTGCACAGTAAATTGGAGGAAAAATGATGTGTAAGATTCCCCTTCACTCTTTCTTTTAAATTTGCTGTCTCACTGAAGGCTAATATTATTTCATTCACCACTATATGAACATAAATCCTTCTTTCTAAAGTATGAAGCCTTATTTATAAAAATAATTTAAAAACAATTAAAATACTACAGAACAAGCCTAGAAAAAATACAGGGATTGAACCATGCTTGAAAACTGCAATGCTTGTAGTTGCTAAGAAATAAGTTAAGGCTAAAGGAATTTTTCCTAATTCTTTCAAAATCTTGTTTTAAAATTTCATAAATCAAAATATCAAATTCTTTAGTAACTGTTCCTGGATGGCTATTTGTAAGTTACTTTGTTTTGTTTTTTCTGTCTTATCAGGTCCTTTGTTTCCTACACAATGAGTGTAATTGCTGTTAATTTTGTTGTACCCCTAACAGTCATGTTTTACTGTTATTACAATGTTTCCCGGACAATGAAACAATATGCCAGCAGTAACTGCCTGGAGAGCATCAACATAGATTGGTCTGACCAAGTAGACGTGACGAAGGTATGGTGAATGAGGGCATGTTTTGTTTTAAGTATGTTCTTTTGTGTTAAAGTCTTGGGGGCAAAGGAATCTTTTAAGCTATTTTCTTTCCAACATTCCCCTTTTTCCTTTCATACTGAATATTAACTGAAATTTAGCCATGGTGAAAACCCTTGGCTTGACTTGCAACACTAGATTCTTTACTTTTGGCAAAATATTCTTTCCAGATGAATAGCTACTTTGAAGTCTGGGAACAATGTGAACTTTCCTTGCTGCTGTCCACCCTCATTGTGTAGAAATGTATGTCAGAGGTAGAAAAAAAGCCCTAGGAAGACTTTTAGTGTCTGCCGATTCCTTGGACTTTCTGCTAGGTTCACAGGTGTATTTGGTCTGAGATGGATTGATCGGCTCTGACTTGAACTCATGGCCTAGAAATGAAAGTGCATTTCAAAGCTCCAGAGCTGTGGGATTCTGACCCCTTGTTCTTTTCAGTCTGTTGAGCTTGTCTCTTTCTTACAAAAACAGTAGCAAGTGTGAGTTATAGCATAAAATTATATATCGTGACTTGGAAGGTTGATGTTCTTTCAGTGTATAAAAGTCCCTGAGGAAGCTTGAGGTTCACTAGCTCCTTTGATTTTGTGTGAAGATAAGGTTAATGGTTGGGCATGAAAAAAAAAAAAAGGGACAGAATTGGACAGAGGAGTGTTTACCTATGCTTTTTGATTACTTGTCAATGTAAACTTAACATTCCTTGGAAAACTTTCTCATTGCTAAATTCTAAAAAATTGTGGGTTTAACTAAAAATAATTTGATCATTTTGCACTCTGAAGAACTTCCAGAATGCTTGAAACTGAGGATTCAATTACAAATTTAGACTGACATTTGTAAAGAAAATGCATTTTTCCTGTTTTCTGCAGTTGAAGACACTGAGATGGCTTTTTGGGTTTGGTTGGGGGGTTTTTTGTTTGTTTTGTTTGGCTTTTTGTTGTTGTTTTGTTGGGTTTTTTTTAAAGGAGGAAAAAAAGATTGACACTCAGAATTTAGCATTATCCTTCTTTAGAACTGGACTGTTTGGGGCGGGTTTTTTCCCTTCAGAAATTAGCATCTTCTAAACTTTCTGTGCACCAGAGAAACTTCAGATGAAAGAATTCCATCTTCATATTGTTATCAGTAGGTATTGTGTTGGCATTTAAATAGGAATCCTCTGTGGAAAGAAACACTGCTTGTTTATTGGTTATGTTCTAGAACTGCTCGTACAGAGTATGAGCTTGTTTCTCATTTTGTTCATCATAGAAAGACTAAGAGTATCCATAAACACCACTAAGGAATCCTGCACATACACAGAGCCCTGCAGTTTGCTTTTGTTTTCTAGTGATAGCTTTTGTCCCTTGATTAATTTGAATTTTCCATTTCTATTTCCATTACTGATTCCCGTTCCTGTCAAGAGCCAGAAAGTCTGTCCTGTTCTCCCTCCTGCTCTCTCAGCACCCCCAGTTTGTTACTGTTCAGTTCTAGCTGTGGCGTCATGTGTTCTGGGGTGTGAGCCTCAATTGCTCACTCTGACAGGCAGTCACAGAAGATAGATGACTGCTCAGGTTTCTCCTCAATGTGATGCTTGAACATTGCTATCGTGCATCATTAAACCAAGAAGAAACTTCTGGGTCCCTTGAGTATACGAACTGAGCCTTTCTCTCCCAGAACATTTACTTTCTTTTTTTTTAACTGTACCAGAGTTAAACATTATGAAGCACTTTTTTTAGGTTGGTTGTTTGACTTAGATTTTTCTCTCTTCGTATTTATTGTTTATAATAGCATTCCAGTGCCCTGTTTTTGCTGTATTCCTTCTACTTGGGCTCTCCAAAATGGCAAAAAGAGGTTACATTGGAACATCTTTTTGTTGATGTGAGTCTATTTTGAAAGGGAATCTGCCATTCTGCATTTTATCTTCAGGAAGCAGTTTATAATATCTTCTCTGAAAAGGCCAGAAAGTAGATTTCAGATTGTTTACACCCAAACAGAAAACAGAGGGAATAGCTAGGAAATAGTTAAACAAAGGTGATATGTTTAAACATTTCTATCTCCTGTGGCTTTGACGATGTTGATTACCTGATCGGTTTTGAATCTAGCATTTTCTTTTCTTAGGGATGGATAGCCATCCTCTGGTGGATTTCAGACTGCAGCTCTTCAGATATGTATGATGATAAAAACAGTAATACAGCTAAGGTAACTTGCAGTTTGAAGGAGGGGATTTGTGGATAGTTTGCAGGGCATTTCAGCTCTGAAGTGGTCATCATAATTCACATGTGAAGTCCTCTCTGCAATTTAAACGTTTGATGGGTAGATTTAACATCCTTTCTTGACTGTGAAGGAAGATTGTATGTAATAAAAAAACAGCATGCCAAAATCTGTGGAGTGTGATGAGCTATTAAATCCCCAAAATGAGATTTCTTTATAACCTGTCAAAATTTGTTAGATGTGCTCATTTACATGTTGTTTCTTGGTTCTGGATAGCTCTACTTTCACACAGATACATGCACTTTCAAGGTTAGGTTGTGAGCTCTTAATCTTCAGGTAGTAGTGGTTATGTGTCTGTTCCTCATGTTTTACAGATGTCTGTTGTGATGATTGTAATGTTCTTGGTGGCATGGTCTCCATATTCTGTTGTGTGTTTATGGTCTTCCTTTGGAGATCCAAAGAAAATTTCTCCTGCAATGGCCATCATAGCTCCTCTATTTGCAAAATCCTCCACGTTCTATAATCCCTGCATTTATGTAATTGCAAACAAAAAGTAAGTGCTTGTAATGTAGTACCATTCTACGTCATGATTTTAGCATATCATGTAACAATGGAATGATCATCTGTAGCATATGACAAACGGATCAGTGAAAAGATCAAAGAGTGAGACACTATTTACCAAAGATGATCTGTTGGATAGGAAAATCTAAAAGAAATTGTTTTGATCATCTTCAGAACATACTGAATTATAGAATATCTGGAGTTGGAAGGGACCCATAAGTATCATTAAATCCAACTCCTGGCTCCACACAGGGAGCATGTGACCAAGTGCATCGTTCAGATGCTTCTTGACCTCAGTCAAGCTCAGTGCTGTGACCACTTCCCTGGGGAGTCTGTTCCAGTGCCTGACCACTCTCTCAGTAAAGAATCTCTTCCTTATATCCAACCTAAACCTGAGCAAAGTTTTTGTAAGACAGTTTTGAAGGTCTTTTCTGGTTTCTCGAAGGCACTCATAGAATTTAGGTTGCAGTAGACTGGTTTTAATGACTGTGACCAAAATTTGTATCAGTTTAGTGACATGTAACTTTTGTGGATTTCCTTGTTTGATTTGGGATGTGTCACACTCTGACTGATTAGGATGGGTCAACACTTTTCATGACTGGGAACTGGGTTTTGCAAAGAGGCATCTTTTCTTTCACTACAACCAGCCTAGAAGCAGAGCCTGTGATTTCTGTCTAGGCGACCTTACCTGATCCTGTTGAGTTCATGAAAAGCCCTCTTGTTTGTACCTCCATTCTGTAAGTTCATCTTTGTCATGGCTATAGCCTCTCCTGACATAAGCAAAAGCTCCTGTGACCTCTGTTGTAGAAGAGACACAACTTAGAGTTATTCCTGTACATGGAAGTGAAAGATACTATGGTCCTTTTGAATTCCAAATACACTATTTTTTATGAGTGAGTTTTTAGTAAAATTTAAATCTGTTATAATACTGAAGTCCAGCTTACCCAGTTTTATTTTGTATTTGCCTCTCCAGCTAATGTTCTCTCTGCTTTTCCTTTCTTGTCCTTTACAGGTTTCGGAGGGCAGTCCTGGCAATGGTGCGATGTCAGACAAGACAAGAGATAACTATAAGCAATGCCTTGCCCATGAGTGTATCTCAAAGTGCACTGACGTCATAGAACTTATGTCGTTTGCCTGCATAAGTTACATGGAAAGGAATGAAATCTGGGCTAAAGTTAATTAATGTTTTGGAAGATTGGTCTTTTTGGAATAATAATCTGCCCCAGCCAACTGTTTTCTGTTAATCATAATAGTCTTTTTAGATAAGTTAAAAAAAAAAAAAAAAAAAGACAAAAACCACTAAGACTTTAGTTTCTGAGAGTGGGGTTTATTGGCCCAATAAGTCTGTCCCAAACAAAAAATGTTAGTGAAGTGTTCACTATGACTCTTGAGTGTTAGACAAGGTGACACAGGGGCAGGAAGAGACTGGAACAGGAAGTGATTAGGTTCAGTAACATAGTATTGGCATCTGTAATTCCTTTAATTAATTACCTTTCCTCAACTTCCCTTAAAAGTTTTTCAGACTTGAAATATTCTGGCTTCTCCTTGTGTATTTCTGTACCTGTTGGTATGCCTTGCAAAGTTCTGTTTCTGTGACTATGTTATCAACATACCTAGCCAAACTCTTGAGAACCTGTTACCAGCTTTTAGCAATTTGAAAGCGTTCCAGGATATTTACTGTATTTTAAAAAAGTTTTGGCTCACACAACCACATGAATTTGTAGGAAAGATGGCTTTTGTTTTAGTAGTAATATGTTTCTAGCACTTCTGACTGCACAACAAGTTCTGAAAATGAGACAAAATAGACCCTAAAGCTTCACACTTGGGAAACACATAAAACTGAGTAAACATTTATTGTCTTTTCTCATAATTTCTAGATAAATCTCATGGTCTGTTGTGTAATTTCACACAAAAAAACCCCTTTGACAATGTGAGCAATGGATTTACTCAGGATGGAAGAGATTACTGTGTATAGATCTATTTATGAATGGTAGTATATGCAATCCTGATTCTCAGATTTTGAGAATAACTATTTTCTATTGTTATGTATGCATGCATCTGAAGTTTGGCTTTGCAGTGTGAAACCTATTTAAAATATATGTGGATTTTTTGTTGGTTTTTTTTTTACCCTGTTTTTCAGGATTTTTAAAAAGCTTTGCAATCTAGGCTTCCTATTAAATTAGAGTTTTTAGTATTAAATAAAATTCCATGCAATATCCTCATGTTGGACAGACACTAATGCATTGCCTCTTAGAAGGAGTGAAGAGATATTTTATTGCATACTAACCCTAAAAGCTCCATATTAAAATAGCCTTGAAACGTGCTGCAGATATATTTGAAACAGAGCATGTTCTTCTGACAGAATAAAGAATCGACTGGTTTAACTGATCCCTTTCAGGATACATTTGAAGGTTAAGCAACTACAGATCTCGGCTAATCTGGGGTAATCTGCTGTTACTAAATGGATGTCTCCATTCGTATTCGTACCACAGTGCACATGAGTACCTAGGAATAAAGTTTTCAAGTTTTTCCATCCCAGTTCTGCTGGAAGGAAGCCATGTATCTGTTTATTTGCTTCTACCTCCTAATGAGCTTTTTTGAAGAAATGCATGGGTTTTGTCCTTCACAATGCACTTGCGTTTACCATGGCAGAAGTGATGGCACTGGAACAAGGTATATATTTTATTATTTATTTTTCAAGGCAATTTATAAAGAAAAGGGATGAGAAGTTTGAAATAACATTCTCTTATATTGCACGTTAGTTCTAGCATAGTTGAAATAGAGGTGTATTTTACACTGGTGTTGTTTGGCTAGCAGCATTTCTGAATAGGAGCAGATGGTGATTATGGCTTTGTACTTAGCAAATAGCTACTCTAAATCTTCAGGTTTTGCAGAGGGCAATTTCTTTCTGCTCCATGATTTTCCTACTATTGCAATATCCTTTCTATTTATACAAACTAGTTGTCTCCTGTAAGGTGATTCTGGTTTAAGTAAATACAGTAGTTTCTTCTTTTTCAACCTGCAGGAAAAGAATGTAATTTTAGGTAATAAAGAGGTTGATTTGAAATTTGATGATCTGGGTCTTGTCAATTTTGGGACATACTATTTGTCATTGCTATATATTGTCACTGCATGTCTAGTATAAAGCTGCATGAGGAGATGGTGCAGTAGAAGAAGAAAATGGAGACAAGAATATAGGGGGACAAAATCAAAGATAGGCTTATTGAGGGGAGGAGAATCTTTAAGCTAATGTGTATCAAACAATGTATCCAAAAGAAATGGGAGCATACTGAATCTTGAAAATGCTGAAATCCTGTTTTGCTGAAACCAACAGGAGCAGAAAGTTCTTAGCATGTCTAAAAGGCAGGTGATTTCTACATATGCGCCAGAAATAGGGCTAGAAAGCTCTTCTTTAGAGAAATAAGATAATATTTTCAATTTACAGTCTATTCTGAAAAGTAAATATAGACACAGAAATACTTTGAATCTTGATCATGCAGAAAAATTAGAAATTAGTAATCCAGTTCTGAATTTTAGTAAAATAGACGGCACGCAGTTCCCACTTGAGATACATCATGTATTATTCCTTATACAATGGGATCTGCTTTTCGGTTGTCAGTAGAACGATGGACAGAAGATGGTGTTTACATGCTTTAGGTTAAGGAAATCTAGCTTCCATGTGAAAGTCAGTGCTATTTTGTATGCTTTTTCTCATTCAAAAATAGATGCTTTTCTCTTCAGATTTTAAATGCAGAGAACTTCTTGATTTGACATTCTATATTCTGCTAGTAGCGTTGCAGGCAGTAATAGCATTTGCATTTAAGTCTGAAATACAAATTTCTGATAAAGGAATGTCAACTTCTTTTTCTTTTGATGCTAGGTCTGTGCTCTGTAATGATCCTGACATGTATGAGATCCCTGTGAACGTTCCTGTGGATACTGTAAAACTTCGCATAGAGAAAACTGTCATACGAAGGATTCCAACTGAAGCCTTTTACTACCTAGTAGATCTCAAATACCTGTGGGTAACTTACAACTGTGTAGCCAACATCGATATCAGCAGTTTCTACAACTTGAAACAACTGCATGAGCTACGGCTGGATGGTAATCTGCTCTCAACTTTCCCTTGGGAATCACTGGCAGAGATGCCCAACTTACGGACTCTTGATTTACACAACAATAAAGTGACCAGCATTCCCAGTGACGCTGGCCGGTACCTTAGAAACCTCACCTACCTGGACATATCCAGCAACAAGCTAACCACCTTGCCATCAGATCTGATGGACATTTGGCCCCCTTTCTCAGAAGCTGTCCTGTCCAAGAATACGGACATTCTGGCAACCCAGAGAGTCATTCTGGGTAAGTTAAACAGCTTGTCTCATTCCTTATTAAAAGGTACCTAAACGTTAAGTTGCAAGTGAGAGCAGGTGGGGGACCAGCTTGGGATTCAGGAGAATGTGTTTTATCTAGGTCAGTCTTCTAGTTTGTTCTGTGACTAGTTTTTTTTTTCTGTTGGTGACAGAGAACTATAAAATTAGGATAGTGACCTCCATGTTAGCTGTAATCTCAGGATTATAAAATTGAAGTAAAATTCCTGTCTACCAGAGTACAAACCATATGGAGTATTCTGCATCCATACACATGCAGGACTTCCAAAAACATGTTTCTGGTGACATTTCCCTCATCACTGTGTATGGTTGCAACTGTAAGCATGTCCATTTGCAACTCATTTTTCCAGTGACTCACAAGCCAAACAAGTAGCTTGGGTTGATGCTCATAGGGAGCCTGTCCTGAGACAGTGCTGCAGATAGTGGTGGTGTCTCAAAAGAGGGCAGCTCGGCAGCTCTGCTCTCCCCATGGTTCCTGTTGACCTGGCGTTGCTCTAAAACTGACTGGTTTTCATAATTTTATTCCATGTCTCTACTTTCTCTCTACTGTTTGTGTCTTTGTGCTTTACCTTACACTTTCTCTCTACTTCCTAGTCTTGCAGGTAACCCCTTTCTCTTCTGCAGTTTCAGAACATGTCTGGAACAGCTCTATCAGTAGTGTTCCCTTACGCCCCTGTTTATGTCTAAGTGCGTGTTTTTATGTTTGTGTAGTATAGCAGGTGGAAGGGAAGAAGACCAGCTGGCTATCCATAAATTAGTTGCAGTAGTTCTGTACCCACTGGTATAGATCTGTCCTGCATTTCCAACTTCTTGACCTAAACCCCCACATTTGTTCAGCTGCTTTGTTTCACAACAGAAGCTGAAATTTGAAACTCTTCTTCAGATAAGAGTGTATATGAGTAACTTAATAGAACCAAGTAGGGAAAATGAGGTCCTCATATGCATGGTGGGTGTAGATTTGCAGCATTAACAGGATCGTGGTTTATTTAGGATTGAGAAAAAGAAAGAAAAGCTGTTAAAGTAAGCCCAGCTCAGTACCTGCTTCCCTATCCCCCCACTGAAGGCTACAGGAGGCAGTAGAGTAGGAGCTGACAGTGCTAGATCTAATCCTCCTGATGATCTCATGTGGGAGTCCCAGAGGTTACTTGGTTTCCATGTCTTAAAACAAACAACCCCCCCAAACCCTCTTCTGTCCTTTTTTTGCTCTGGCAACCACCAGCAGGCTTTGTTGGTGCAGACACTTTCCCAGCCTCCTTTAGTCCTGGCAAACCCTCTGGTGTCAGCATTGAGTTCTCTACAGAATTGAGATGTGACCTTTGGATCATTTTCATTTATGAACTACAGCTGGGTTTGAGCACAGATCTACAGAGGGGAACACACGCTGGCTTCAAACAGCACCTTGCTTCTCTTTCTGTAGTGTTACGTGCTGAGTGAACCTTTGTGCAATGGTAATACATCTGGAACCGAGAGTGCAAAATGCCAGGTAGTACTTTCATTGTGTTGTGTTGAGCAAATCTGTCTTAGGTGAGTTGCAAATAATTAGCTGAATTTTCTATTACTGACATCACAGCCTTCTGATAAGTATATCCCAATGCAGACAGACAGTGCTTGCTATGTAAGAAACTCCGTAGCGAATAAGAAAATATCCCCTTCCTCTGGAGATTAGGAAGTGCAGTCCTTTTTATGTCATGGGTTATTTTGACAAGCTTACTTAGTCTCTACTAAATGTTAATTATCTATATTACTAGAGCTTTCAAAGTTGCAGTTATGCCACTCACATTCACGGCCAGAGGCTCATCCTTAGGTTGCAGTTGATGGACAGATAGAAAGTTTTTCTGGAGCTATCAGCTGAGAGAAACTATCAGGCTAGAAAGATGACCTGGGAGTTGAGATGTCTTTATAATGCTCCAACCATAGGAGCTGTCAGTTTAGAATGATAGGAGCAATGTGTGCTCTGTGGCATTACTTTCTCTTTGACACCCCTCCTGTCTCTACCAGGATTGCTGGAGCCTGAGGGAGGAGAAATGTATCCCATAGATACTCTCCCCCTCCTCAGTAGAGATAATAATCACAGAGGTATGTCATTAGGAAGGATTTTGAAAAAGCCTCTAGCCTGCTGGGATGCAGATCCAGATGAACTGAACTGTTCTGGTTAAGTCAATGTTGTTAAAGCCTGCAGCCAGACCATTTTTCTGGTAACCTCTTACAGTGCTTATCTACCAGGATAGTGAGAAAGTTTCTCTTAATATCCAACCTCAATCTCCCTCACTGCAAACTAAGCTGATTACCTCTTGTCCTACATGAGATGGACATACAGAAAAATTAATTACCGTCACTTACAGCAACCTTTCATACATTTACTTTAACCAATTATGCTGTTTCTTAGACTGGAGAAAGTCTAAGAAACTCAACCCTCAGACTGTGAGGGTTGGTTTTTTATTTGTTTGGGTTCCCCCCCCCCTCCATTTTCTATCATAGTTACTGGTTCTCTTTGGACTCCTTAGAATTTGGGGGGAAAAAAAAGTTTCTCTTGAAATGTAGTGTCCACAATTGCATGCAGTGCTTGATTGATGCTCAAGAGTGCTCTGTGTGCTCCAGCTGTTCCTTGTGGGAGCATTCAGCCTGATCTGTGTGCCTACATGGGATGGTGACTGTACCCAGAGCTCTGCTAGAAGCTGGAATCCAGAGCAAATAAATACTGTTTAGTTAGGAAAGCAGCAGTCAGATTCTACATAGTGTAAGCAGTTGTGGCTTGAGCTGGCTTTTCTCTTAGTTCTGGCAAAACAAGATTGTCACTTGTACTTAAGTAACAAGATGAACAACAGCAAAGCCCTAAGCTCATATGTTTGTGCATATGTATTTTTTAACACTAGGAGGCAATTTTATCTTCAGTGTCTTGACTGAACATTAAGAAGGTTGCCCATGTTTACTTCAAGGACTCTTGGAGGAGTCATGGAGTACTTTTGCCAGGGGACTGGCAGATTAGCATCTCATTATTCCTTTTCATAATCTCTGTACTTAAGGCGTTGGGTTTTCTTATTACCTTCCACTGTGTGATCTTCCTCTGTGTGGGCACTATGCTAAATGAAAGAGAGTTGGAGAATGATTCCCAGCCCTATGGCCAACTGTCTCACTCTGGCTCTCATCACACAGTTCAGGGCCAACTCTCCTTAAAACTGACTGGCTGCTCCATACTTTGTAAGATTTAGCCTTTTGTTTTCTGTGGGTTCTTTATGATGCTGCAGTGACTTTAAAATGTAACGGTGTGGGTGGGGGCATGGGGGCATTTTTTTCTCCAGTTCAGTTTGCCTGAACTATTATGAGAATTGCATTGCAACCCATAGAATCATGATTTTGTAATATAAAATTGCAAGGGTGTGTGGTGTGCCTGATTGACTGATAGGCACGCAGGAAAGTTTGGAGGGAAAAAGCCTGCTGCACTGATGTTGATGGGAAAGAATGGGATAGGAAGAGCTGTCCTTGGTGTAGTTTCATCCATAAGCCCTTCAGGGAGCAGTCCCTGAAGTGTGAACAGTCCCTGGAGCCATATCTGACCTCATCTTGGAGAGTGCCCTTTGGAACAATTCAAAACAAAGCTGTGGAGTGAACTGACGATTAAGCAGTGGAAATGATCAAGGGACCAGCGTGTGAGTTCATCTGGCCCTCTCTTAGTTACGTCTGGACCTACAGCCTAACACTTTGATCCAAATCACAGCTAAGTTTCAGCATTGGCTGCTGTACAGAGATTGAAATTTCTGGCACAAATGATGGCAGAAGCATTTTCCATATGGAAAATTGCATCTAGTGAGGCACTGAGTGGAACAGAGGAATCCAGGATTTGATAGAGTGGCAGTTAGATGAGATTTTGCCTCTGTTGCGTATAGAGGTGCCAAAGATTTGAAATGCTGCTGGTCCATCAGGCTCCCAGCTGTTATGCTGGGCCATTGGATAGATGCTGCTGTTCCTGAAAGTACTCCCTAGCAATTACCATGTGTAGAAAACACTGGGACACAGTGTGGGAAGTGGGTCTTACTATTTAGAACCATGGATCAAAAGTTTTGTAGCTTCAGTTGGAAAAGCACCTCAGGTAGATTGGCCCAAGCTGTGGCAAATCTTTCCATTGGCCCAAAACTTGCATGTTTCACACACTGCCATTTTACAGCAACTGCAAAACAATATATGGTACAAATTATGGTCCAAGACTGGTTACTGATTTACAAAGGACATTCCCCTTGTAGCTATTTCAAATGCTAAAGTCCATATTGACACACCACGAGGAAACCCTGCTTACTGAGAAGACTGCAAAAAGGTGCCTGCACAGACACATATATGCACGCTTGCCACTGTGTATGCAAGCATACTTAAAAATATGTGAGATTAACATATTTATAATCCAGAATAAGGAAATGTTTTTAAAGCAATTTCTAGTCCATGCTAAAATACGCTGCATTGGTATATTGCAATGGATATTTATTAGTGTTTGTTTTACCTTGATTAGTATGTATTTCTCAGGTCAATAAGCTGCCTTAGTATTTCTCCAAAAGAATCCAGGGTTTATAAAGACTTGGTGTTCCTTCAGATACACATACCATTGGAGACTTATCTTTGTTTTATTTCTCTTCATAGGAAATTATTTTCCTGAGGGCGTTCCATCTCATTCCTTTAATAAAGGACCCCATTTTTCCCAGTTTCTTTTTCCTTTTTTTTAAAAACCTTTTCTTTATTCTTTCATGTGTTTGTTCTCTCTTTTACCATCTTGTAAACACAAGCTGTTAAATTTCAGAATCCCCTTTGTAGTTTGGAAACTAGGTTTACATTCCCATTTCTGTTCTCTTCAATAAGTATAATCAAATTCAGTGTTTTATCCTTGCTTCCAGCTCAATATTACTTTCATCTTTTCATTTTGGGAATTCACATGACTTGATGACTTACATGGCTGTGCAAGTTTACTAAAGATAATGTGAATACTGACAGATATTGGCAAGGCACAGATAAATAGAAGGAATGAGCCATGGATGCAAGGAAGGAACTCCTGTAGCTGTATATATTATATGTATATAAGTCCTGCTGCTTTATCCAGTTCTACTAGGTAACATGATGGATAGAGCAGGTGAGGTGATTAACTGAAAGAACTCTGTCTTTGCACTAAAGCACAGAAATACAGAGTCTTCTGAGACTAAAGCTTTCTTCTGAAGCAGAAACCAGGCCTTTCAGAATGATTTGAGATAGTTAAACCTGTGTCCCAGATTAGGCTAAACAACCATTCAATCTAAGGACTATCCATCTTTGCTTCATCATTGCTTCTATTTTGTCAGTTTCTGATATTTATTGTAACAACTTTGGGTCTTCTTCAGGATACTGGGAGAATATAAAAGCCATATATTTTTATATATTAGGAAGAAATTCTTCACTGGAAGGGTTATCGATCACTGGAACAGGCTGCTGGGAAATGGTTGCATCACCATTCCTAGAAGTATTTAAAAGATGTGTAGATATGGTGCTTAGGGACATGGTTTAGTGGTGGACTTGGTAGTAGCATTAAGTTTATGGTCAGAATCAATGATCTTAATGGTCTTTTCCAACCTAAATGATTCTGTGATTCTGTTTGAAAGGCCTTTGAGCACTGCAGGTAGTATTAGAAACAATAATATGCCTCGTCCTTCCCTGCAGTAAAGCTTGTAGGGTGCAACAGGGTCACAGAAGTATTTTTCAGTAGCATTCAAAGTAAGGGTGAATCTGCTCTCTGGTGTGTGGGATGGTAGTCCTACTGATGCTGCAGATCTGTCCTGATTAATGCTGTGGACCCCAAGTTCCTGCCCTGCCGCCTTCTTGTAGCACAGCTGCCCTGTGCTTTTGCCCTTCAGACAGCACAGAGGCCATGCTGGGGGGATCTCGCTTGCTTATGAAATATATGTGTGACGTTCACAGGAAAAATTTTGGGGTTTGAGGTTTTTTAATTTTTTTTTTATTTATTTAAAGAAAAGCAGTTGCTGATACCGTTTCCATGATTTCTCCTTCTCAATTCCAGTGGGCAATAAGTACTGAATAAATGTAAAATCTCTTTTGTCTGGGAGGGGTGAGATTGGATTGTGATGTCAGTCATGGAATCTCTTCAGGTCAAGTCTTGTTTTAAAGAACAGGGATTAATTGGGGTTTACCACAGTTTCAACCAATCACTGCCATTGTGCTTAAAATAACCTAACCTTGGCCATGTGATAAAAGGAAGCAGTAGTTAATTATTCATGTATTCTTTCATCTACAGGTTTCTTCCAGAACAAAAGCAGAATTCTTCTATTAGCTCTTTTGATAATTCCTTAAAATGAACATTGAACAATATTAGCAGGTGTTTCAGGGTTTTTTCTTTTCATTTGATTAATTAGTAAATTAACTTTTTAATTAGCAAATTCAGTAGCACGGGGTTCTTGCATACCATCCCTTGTTTCAGACTCTTTATTGTTAATACTTGAAAAAAAAATTAAAAAGGTATGCCCAAAATTATAAGTCACATGAGAAAATACTTGAACTCATGGGTGTTATGCTATGTGGTTTTGTACCTGGTGAAGCCACTGTTGCTTGATGAAGGTCAACATAGCAGAGTAGTCAAAACCAGCGGAAATGACTGCTCCCTTTCACCATAGTAAGTTCACCAAGAGGGAGAAACCTCTCATTCAGAGACTTTGGAATCAAGAAACAAATGTTATAGCTCCTAACAGAAGGTGAGAGATAGGGCTCTCTGCCATCATACAAATATTGTAGTCATCAGATTTTTTCAGGGTCCTTCCCATCTGCTGCTCCTCTGCTCTTCTTTTTGAATGTATTTTGGAGTCTGTGCTAAGTTGAAGCCAGAGTTGTAAGAATATTGGTATTGTTCAGAGCCAGACAAGAATTTTATTGGCCCAAAGCCTTTTCCTCTTAGCCACTATCCTTTATTCACATGGCAGAGATGTCAATGCAAGCTCTAAATTTAAATCATCGTGTTCTCTGCAAACATTGAAAAAAGAAGTTTTGAGAAGGTTTGAGAAGTTCAAGCTGTAAGAGCCCAAAGAAGGACTAAGAGCAGAGGAGAGTGACAGAATGCAGTGGCTCTGCAAAACTTTCTTTTCCCAAGGCACAGACAGGTGAAAATGTGTCATCAGTCTTAAGATGTCTTTTCAAAGTGGTTTTTTCCCTATATAAATGTCAAAGTTAAAGAAAAGTAGTATATTACTGTTCTCCAGTAAACTTCTGCAAAGAAATGTTTAGCTTCATAAACATTCATACTGTTCTTTGTCACCTTTGCAAAAACTCCCCCCACTTATCAGCCAAACATAAAAGACAAATTGAAAGAGTAAAGATCAGAATAGGTCCATTGCACTTGTACATAGGTCCTTGATGCACTTGGTGGTAGTCACGCATCATGCTGAAATCACAATATCCATACACTGCATGACAATGTTGTTTGTTTTTTGTTTTTATTTTTCTTTCCCCTCTTCTCTCCCTGCTCCAGGTTTGCAGGACAACCCATGGTTTTGCGACTGTCGCATTTCAAAGCTAATTGAATTTTCTAAAATTGTGGACAACTCAGTTGTACTTCTTGATCCGTTGGTTTCATGTAGTGGACCTGAAAGCTTGGCAGGAATCTTGTTCCAGAGAGCTGAGTTAGAGCAATGTCTTAAACCATCTGTGATGACATCAGCAACAAAGATCACTTCCCCTCTGGGAAGCAACGTTCTGCTACGCTGTGATGCGACTGGGTACCCAACACCACAGCTTACTTGGACTAGGTCAGACAATATACCAGTGAACTATACAGGTATAATTGCTCTTTTATAGGAAATGGGAGAGCCTGAAATTGTTGGGTTGCTTGTGCTTTGAGATCATTTTGAATAACAGCGGACCAGGTATTGCACCAGCCTGGCAATTGTATCTGTGCAATAGCTTTCATGAAAATCTTTGCCTAGGTTTTGGTCTGAACAGGTCCAACAGACTGTTCTGATTTTGGATGAGGTGGGATGTGGAGGTGGGAAATGGGTGAGGTGGGAAAAGGATAACAGAAAATGGAGATTGGGATAGTTGGGCCCTAAGTCAGAAGCCGAAAAGCATAAAGGAGAATCTCTGTTTTGGTTCAAAGTGTTCATGTTTAAAAAGCTAGTGAGGCCGAAACTGAGCCAGTTAAAACTTACCATTGTAAACACAGGATTTTCCAAAAAACGTGTTTTCTGTGTTATTTGCAAATGTTTGTTGTTTATTTGCAAGGCCGATCTTGAATGCTAAGGAGGCTGTGATTGTCTGATATTATTCTATCTGCTATGATAGATGTTTATGCAGTGACTTAAATATAAAAAATGTTTCTTGCTAATGCCAAGTAGTCAGCAGCTATCTGAAGTCACAGGTCTGAAGAAGGTATTTAGTCCGAAGTCCTTAAATATCTCAAAACAAAGGTAATGCCTAAACATGTTTTAAATGACTGGTGTGTTCAGTGAGACTCGTGTATCCTAGTCACTTAGTAGCTCTGAGACATTTGATTCTCTTTATGTGGTTTTGTTCTACTTAGGGAAACTGCAAATTATATTGTAATTCCTTCAGACATTCAACTCCCTTTTCACCAAGGCTGAGCACTTTTCTGAAATAATGTAACATGACAGGGAGTTCCAGAGTTTGGGGGGGAAGGGGTTGGTTCAGGTTTTTGATTGGGTTTGAGGTTTTTGTGTTTTGTGGGGTTTTAATTTTTTTATTTTATTTTAAAACTTTAATACTGTGATTCCTTCTGGCGGAAATAACTTAAGGGGAGAAGTAGTTTAACATTGTTTACTTGTTCTTCAGCTCCCTTTTATAATGTTTTACTCTTTGCATTTTCCTGTAGTAATTCAAGAAACACCTGGAGAGGGTGTCAGATGGTCCATAATAAGCTTGACAGGGATTTCCTACAAGGATGCAGGAGAATACAGATGTAAAGCCAAGAACTTAGCAGGAATGTCAGAAGCTGCTGTTACTGTCACAGTGGTTGGTGTAGTTACTACAACTGTGTCACCACAGAAGTATGGAAGGAAGGAAGAGGCAGAGAGACAGAATATCACTCAGGGGAAATCCAAGCAGGAACTCGAGAAGACAACCACACCTCTTCCCACCACACCAACCACCAGAGCACCGGTTAGCACTGAAAGATCAACGAGCATCAGGTTTACTGACAAGAAGCAATCCAGGCCTGTGTTCGATGGAAAGAAAAGTTCAAAGGGAGTGACAAATGGAAACAAAAAGCAGGCTGGGGAGATAAACAAGAAAAGTGAGGAGACAAAGCAGACGGAGGAGATAAGTAACCAAAGTGAGGAGGCTTCACTGAATACAGCAGGTGTGACTGAGGAAAACGTTGCTGTACAGAACCTAAGAGTGATCAGTGAAACTGATGAACGAGTGACCTTAACTTGGAAAACTGTCAATGCCACAAGCAACTCTGCAGTGACTGTATTATACTCAAAGTATGGTGAGAAAGATATGTTGCCTCTGAGTACTGATTCTAGCAAAAACAAAGTCACAATTGATGGCTTGCAACCTAGTACTCAATATATGGCATGTGTCTCACCCAAAGGAGTGCCACCTACCAAAGAGCAGTGCATTATTTTCTCCACTGATCAGTTGAATGATGAAAGCAGCTCTCAGTTTTCTATTCTGATAGTGGCCAGCAGTGCAGCATGTGTGGTTGTTTTACCTTTGATATTTTTCTTACTCTACAAAGTTTTAAAACTTCGAGTGAAACCAAAAACTGCAAAGGAAGCTGACCTTGCAAAAGAAACCTATGTGAAGTTTGAAACACTGTCTTTGAAGCCTCGAACAGTGAATGCAGGAGAGCAGCTCTGGGCACGAAGATACACAGATGAGTCAGAAAGACTTCTCCTTTGTTCTAGGTCAAGCATGGATTCTCAAATGACCTTCAAAAGTGAGGGTTCCAGGTCTGAGTATCTGTGTTGAACATAGGTGAGGGTGGAAGAGATGAAATATATAATAGGTAAAATTAATCCAAAATGATAGTACTGCATCTGGGAGCAGGTTGGCACCAGGTCTTGGTCAGAATATATTAACTGGTGTAACACAGTCTCCTGGATGGGTTAGGGTGGTGGATAGGAAGGACAACAGAAGAAAAATGTTGCTTGTTTGGTTGGGGTTTTTTATGTTTGTAACTTTGGATGGGAAGGAATGACAATATTGAAAAGATAAATACAGCATGAAATGGTTGCCTGGTTAAAGGTCTTATATTTTTCATTTTCATTAAAACATCACTCTGTTTTCTCTCGTTTTACTGTATGTTCTAGTTGCATGTATCAAACATTCATCACAGCCTTCATAAAAAATACGTACTTAAACATAATAGGAAAACAGTTTAAACTGCTTCTATTGAGATCAAAACTTTATTGGAAAATAGAAGTTTTCTTCTATCAGCTTGTTCTATGAGATGTCCTACAGCTCAGTTTGTACAGTATCTTGTACTGGAAATGATCTTGGGCAATCAAGACTGAAGCTTTGTAATCACAGCTTACTGCCTCTGGAGGGGTATGACATACATATGGTCATTTTGCAGATGCTATGGCAAAGGAGCTTCTTTAGTATTCTGAAGCTTAGGTAAGATATCATTATGTGAGAGATACTAGATATTAATATACATCAAATTATCTTATTGCAAAAACTCAGCCTTAGAATGTACTTGGATGCATATGTCTATATACCTCAATTTCAGAAATATCTTGTGGTACTGTGTAATACAACACACAGTCCTTTATATATATATTACATAGATATTGCACAATATTATTTACTACACTGTAGTAATATAATACATTTTGAGATGTAGTAAGAGGAGGTCTTGTCCTCAGGTATTGCTGGATGTGTTATGAAATTCAGTGAGCATAGTGAAAGTGATTGTGAGCACGCTTCCCAGTGTTCAAAAAAATCAGATATTAATAGTAATGATGAACACAGAATTGCCTATTAATTATAATAATGAATTGTCTATTCTGAGGCTGGTTCTTTTATTGCCCGAAGTAAATAACTTCAGGTTTAGGTTCAGATGTTATGATTATGAGTATGAAAGAATTGAGAATGAATTTTTCCTAAGAATTACAACTGTATTGTTTTCTGGGATCTTTCTATGCCTATGAGAACTATTTGTTTCGCTAGGAAATTGGGCAGCTTCTCTTTCCAGAGGGAGAAATATTACTCAAAACCGCAAACCAAAACTTAGCTAATTTTTTTTAAAACAGTGGCATTTCTTGCTGTCAGTGGTGTAGGATTAAATTTTGCCTGCTGGAACGAGTTTATCTTGCAAGGCACAGGTGGCAACTCTGTCAAAAAACCTCCAGCATAAAATCATGGCAGAAAGCAAACACATTGAAAAATCGCCATAACATCTACATCACGATGCTTGGTGGTCAGGGGTAACAGAATGAGTATTTGAGACCATGGGAGCTGTAGTAAAGAAGCAGGTGGGATGTTCAAAAGTGCAGAATTAGCTTATCTACATAGGCTCTTAGAATTAACCTTGATGTTCCTTTCTGTGTTACTAGTATGCAAGGATAAAAAGTGATCTATCTTCTTTTTCCATGGATGATTTTGATTGTTGTGAATATCTTTTCAGTTTCTGAGTGGAATGTGTTTACTTTGGCACTTTTTTGAAATCTGTGAGTTTTTTAGGAAAAGCAGATTCTTTTTCTGTCAAAACCAAGGCTCATCTGACAAGAAGTTCATGGTAAACTAAATTTTTAACAGGACCAGAAGTGTTACAGTATTTGCCTTCTGTTTTCCATATATGTAGTGTAGCCAGTGGTTGTTGCTGAAGGGGTTTCCAATTAAAACCATCATGCTTGTCATACATGACAGCAATTATTTTAACATTTATTTTTTAATTCTTGGTGAATATTTGATTTCAGGTTTCAAAGCTTTGAATCTAATTCAGGAGTTCAAAAGTGCTATCACCTGACTTGTAGGGGATGCATCAATATATTGGGCTCAAGTGGGGCAAAGCCCATTTGAGACAGCTCACATGCTATCAGAATATCAAAGATTTAATGTATTATAAAGGGCGTGTTCTTGCAAGAAAACATGAAATAAGTAATTTTTTAATGTAGCTCTTGAGACAACAGAGTTATATTACCCATATATACTTTGGACTTCATGTCAAAACAGCAAATTTGCTGGAGAATTTTGATAGGAATTTAATATAAAGGCCAAATCACATGATAAAGACATGTGCCCTGCATCACCCAGGATTGGTATAATTAAAGAGCTGGAGGAATATTTCTGGTAACAGATGCAAAGTTTTATACTGTAAATTGTTAGTATTAATTATAGAATCATTATGAGATAGATTTTGTCACTCATAGTCACTTTGTGTAATACCTTCTCAAATGCAATACTGAGTCAAACATCTGTATGAACAGTGATGACTAATCTATGCTTGCCTGGTAGGAGAATTTGGAGAGGATTTAACCAATGTTTATGCATCGCCTTTCATATACTTTGCACTTTGTTAGCTCGGTTCATCCTGCATTTGACCAAAAAGATTAGACCTCTTTTTATACATTACCTACAATGGATGTGTCAGAACTTGATTGTTAATGAAATATCTGAATAATGTCAGCAGAATTCCAAATAGATGTAATTTTCACTTAAAGCTTTAGTGGGCCTCAGCATTTGTCATAGCCATAATCCTGGCTTAAATGTGCATTTACTAAGCCAAACTTTAGGCATCCACGAATCTATTTTAGTCCTTGCCATGGCTCACAGTGGACTTTGTATTCCTTATGCTATCACCAGATTCTCATGCTTTTCTCAGGTGCAGGATTAAGAAAGAAAAGTCTTTCATATGTACCATGAAAATGTCTGTAGTCGCAAAAACATTCAGACTTGGGCTATATTTAAGAGGCTAAACAAAGAACATTTTAAATTCATCACCTTTTCAAATGAAATAATTAAAATAGAAGTTGTTTTGATGTGAAAATAAAAGATTTTTTTTTATATGTGACAGTGTGTTTGTCTGACCCTTTCATCCTTGCTTATAGCTTTAGATAATATGTGATGAGAGTACTTGTGGGGACAAGAGGAAATCTGAGAAGAAATAAGAGAAATGCAAAAAGAAGGTTGAGAAACAATGGAAGGATAATATCCTAGGCAATGCTGTGTGCCCCAAAGGCTTTTGCTTCCAGTTCTGCTATGTACATGGCAAGGATGCTGGGTGCTGGGTTGTATGAAGATACCTCCAGCTTATAGCAACCAGTGGAGCTCTGTACATGCTCAGGTTCGACAAGGTGGGGGTAGCTATAGAACTGAAGTGTGGAACAAAAGCACTAGGGTATCTGAAGAATGTACTTGAAGCTGGTCTTAAAGCCTGCTTGTGTCCAGTGAGAGTTTTTTGAAAAACATTGCTTATGAACTGAGAAGGGGAGAGTGAGTAGTTTATTGCAAGAAAGAAGGGGATGCACCACTACCAATTCTGGCTAAGCTGTGAATCCTCGGTGTAACACACTACAGTGGTCTATTGCAATCTATGATTTTCTTCTAAAAATAACTGACTTGATAGATTTGTGTTTGGGAAGTAGACCAGCTTGAATTTCCTTCATGACCATGGATGAGATTTCAAAATGAACAGATGAGATTTCAAAATTAACCTTCTTTAAACTATCTAACTGAGTGTCAACTGGGAACATGAATGCCGTCTCACATAATTCATTGCACTGTTCTAGGTGTGACAGTTGGCCATGGAAGCTCCAGGCTAGCACTGCCACTTTCCTTTATTGAAAATGAGCAGTTTTCAATAGAATAGGTGCTTTCTCTTTTCTTTTTAAATCGTTGAAAAAAAATTTTCCTCTGAATTGCAGGAGATCAAAATTGAAATCAGACTGAAGGTGTGATTAATGTTTCATTCATATAAACTATTTTCTATAAATCTGATTTCATCACTGTTTAGCAAGGGAGACTTTCAATCTGAAATGTCAGTCCAGAACAGTCTATAGCAAGGAGAAAATTAATTTTACAGAGCTACAACATTATTCATCAGTGTTCAGGACAGGAGTATTTTCAATCAGCAAGGCAGAAAGGCACTATGAACAAAAGGGTATCATCTTTCCCAAGACTCAAGTAAAAAAGATGGTACTTTTTTTTTTTCTGAGTTTCTAGGTTTTAGTGAGCTAACCACCTAACCTACTGTTTAGAAAAGAATATGAAATAGCTGATAATTTAGTGCAGCAAGTTCAGCAGCGGGTATGTATTTTAGGTAAGTATTTTAAATTTATTTGGTCTAGTTTATGGTCTGGTATTTTTTTAAAGACACTTGATTAGCTTAAGAGTGTTATGAAAGGCGCTGACTGTACAAACAGCTATAACTTTATCTTCTTATAATAGTGCAATCCCAGTTTATGGACAATGTGTGAATTACTACATTTTGGAGAGAATGCTCTGACAAGAAAATACATTATTCTAAAATGTAATGCCTAATCAAATATTTGGCACATCTTTTTAAGCAGGATTCAAAGGAATTTGGTAGCATTGTGGGAGTTTTGGTTTGGTTTTTATGAAACTAAGGTGACCGAGAGAGGACTTGGTGAAATACTTCATGTCCAGAGAAGGCTGAAATGGAATGTGTTTTCTTCTCTCAATACAGGAGAAAGGAGCTTTTATGTATGTGTCTATTGAGGGCAGGAATGGAGTATTCCAGTGTTGCCTTAGAATTCAAGTAGTTTCTTCCAAGGCCTCTGGTACAGGTTGCTGGTACTTAAGGAATGCTAACTGGACTGAATGGAAAGAAAGAACCAGCCAAAATGACAATTTCTAGTATATTCAGTGCAACTATAATTTCAATTCAATGGGTTGCTTGTCCAAGTCAACTAAACAAGTGCTTTGTTGATGTATTTTTGGTCTTTTCTTTCATTTAGATATACTACTGGAGCAAACTTTTAGAGTCCTCAAACAGCTGTTTCTCTAATCCCTCAAGAAGTAATAAATAAATCTCCAGGTCATGTTCTTGCTTAACTCTTTCTGACTTGCCCTTTCCAGTTTAATATTGTTTTGGAAAATAGGAATGAAACAATATGTATAGTCTGCTTTGTAATATTTTCCAGTCTCTGAAACAATTACACCTTTGTCAGAGAAAAAGGAAATTAAGTCCAATTCTCATAAGTACCTTTTTTGGTAAGAACCTGATTTAATTAATGACGCTGAAGTCTAATGCCATGGGCTGATCGGATCGACTTCTGAGTCATGTGTCTTGAATTTTATGCAGCTAAGATCTGGCCAAACATTTGAGCCTCCAAAAATAACTCCTAGCAATTATATTTTTTGTTTCATAGACTAGTCCCTTGTGTTTAAGGTCATGTGGAAGTAAAACCAGAGAGGGAGAAAGAGGACAATATGAGAGTATGGTAAGCAGCCAGCTATAGAGCATGGCAAATTACATTCAGAATAATGTTACTTTCTCTTTTAATGTTACTTTTCTTTGTCTTTTAAATTTTATCCTTACTTAACTTTGGATATAGACATTTTCTATGTTAGACTTATCCTACAGTGCACTCCTAGCTTCCATCCATAGGTGTTTTTCCAGATCATACTCTCAGGTCTTGCGCAGCCTGTTCCAGTTTCTCACTGGTTGGTTTAAAAAAAGGAAAATACTTGGTATTTCTTTGTCTCTAGCATATAAGTGACATGGTGGAGTGATTTCCTTCCTGCTGAAAAAGGAATCATACCGCTGCTGCTTGTTCTGGGACTCAAACTTCACAGTGGAGGACCACGTTCACCTTGCAGTTGCAGTGTTTGCTGTTACATCTGCATTGCATTGATATCTACAAAGCACTCGGTTCCTGGAGTTCTCCGCCAATCATATGGAGACCCGCCTAAGATCTAAGCATAATTTTATTTAGTAAAAGATTGCTCCAAATTATTTCACAATGTTAGGGGTCACTTTATAATGGCAGAGGCACATTTTCCTACAAAAATGTACTGCTTATTTGTTCCTTAGCTTGCTTGAGCAGTCTTTATTCTTTGACAGAGGAGCAGACATTCCCTTTGGATAGGGTAATCAGCAGCAGAAACAATGCAAGCCACGTTTTTCACAAGCCAGAAAAATAACGGTCTTTGTTCTGGTCAGGCAGTGATTGAATAGGCATTATGTCCAATAGCTATATGAACTATTTCTTTGAAACTCTAACAGGGACTTTATTAGTTACCTCTCCCTATGAAGTTCATTGTCTATTGATAGGAAAAAAGTGGCATTTTCTTGTGTCTTTAGCAATGACTTGGCTCTAGAGATTGCCAGAATGTGAATTGGTACAGATGAAAGTTCAGCCTGTCACAAGATGATTAAGTTTTCAGTTTGTTACTACTGAGGATTCATGTAGAAATGATGTCTGGATCATATGATGGGAGAGAAAAAATGGTGTATTTTTAAATCTCATCAACCTTCATAAAGAAATTACAAGAATGGTGATGAAAATTCTTTTAAGGATTGATTAGCTAAAAACTATGCCAAAAATAGGAATAATGGTTAAACAATTGTGTATTGGGTTTGGGGAGGTATTGTTTGGGTTGGGTTGGGTTGGTGAGGCTTTTTTTTTTGGTTTTTATGGTTTTTGTTTATTTTCTTAAACTGAAAGTTTGGAAAGGCCCAGAGTTGCAGATAGACATTTGAAAAGGGGATCAGTACAAGTAAAACACATAAATGATAGTTTGGTGGCTGGGACATGAAAGAAGAATTTTTAGTGTAACTATTTATGTGGAAGATTGCCTTGGAAGAGACCATTAAATTGGCAACCTGATCAAACACAGATTCCAAACAAGCAAAACGGCTCTGGTGAAGGAGAATGCGTGAGTAGGAAAGAAGACATTCCTACAGGAAACACAGAAGTAAGAATAAGTAGAAAATAAAAACTCCCTGGTGAAGAGTACTCAGTTCCCTGTGTGGAATGACCCCATTCACCAGTCTTTCAGTTTATAAATCACAGGCAAGATCTGCAAGGAGGAAGAATAGTGAGAATTCACCAGTTCCAATAATTGGATCCAGGAAAGATCTGTAGTGGAGTTAAGAGAAAGCTGGTCTGGGGGCCAAAAATCCATATACTTGCACATGATTTGTTAATTAATTTTAATATTAATTCAGAAGTTGAGGGAATTGCTTTGTAACAAGAATTGTGGAAGGGGAAACCTTAGACTTAGGCTGAAGTAAAGAAAAGATTGGCTTTCTGAGTCTGATGAGGCTACATAGGCAAGGCAGCACGTGATTGACGCATTTGCCATCAAATGAGTCTAACTGACCTGTAAAAATGAGATGGGCCAGATGTTAAGAGGGAAAAGCTAGGGGAGTATTTGATGGCAGCTGCCAGCTAGAAAGATAGCTGGAGTGAACTGGGGCAGCGCTGCCTGAATGGTATTTATTCTTACTGAGAGGAATACTGGAACAGAAGAGAAATATAAACTATCAAGATGATACACTTATAGGATCTGTTACACTCATAACATATCCCTGCAAGTCCTTCTGATTCTTCACAGTTACCAGAAGTTCTAGGCAGAATGAATTGACAAAACTTTAACTATAGGAAGCCCATTACAGAGTAAATAACTTGTGAATCATCAAAAGGGCAGGGGGACAGGCTGAGAGGAAATTCAAGTCAAATGTCACCACCTAAAAATAAATCTGAAATGATGAAATTTCTTCCTTTGATGAATATTTAGAGTAAATTCTACAAAAGGCCATGCTTTTTATGAACCATGTGATGCCAACCTTGCGTGGGCTGGGGATAAAACATAGGAATGGGTTCTGAAAAGATGCTCTAAATAATTTATTGACCACATCCTGGGAACTGGCATTTGACGATGCTTCTAAGCCCACAGCCATTTCAGCAAATGCCAGTAGCTCAAGACTTAGCGGAGTGGTACTCCAGTTACAGTGAGATGAATCCTGTCCCACGTTTCAGGGAGCTTTCAGATGCCAAGAATAAGTACACTGAAATAGCAAGAGTGTCTGGCAAGAGGTTGAACCATGGGAGAGATTCAGAAGATGCTTCCCCATCTTGATAAATTCAGCAAAGCGACAGGTAGATTGTAAGCCACTTGTGGTACTGATAAAATAGCAATTGCCAGACAAAAAATTATTACCATTTCAAGAAATTACCATGCCAGCAAAGTCTCTAAGGATGAGTGACCATCTATTAAGGAGACCATAGATGACTGAGATTTTCAGCATGACAAAAGAAGCCTGTGAGATGCAACTGAATGGCCTCCTTTCATCACTCTATAAACCTGGTGTATATAAGTAACCACTGATGACCACCAAACAAACAAACAATTTTTTTTTTTTTGAGTTGGCCTCAGTAGCCCCCAGGGACCTGTGTTCTGCCTGGAACTTTTTAACTGGGGGGG
>VZTU01004777.1:186011-257277 GCA_013400835.1 Zapornia atra | reverse complement strand
GGGGGGTGAGGGGGGGATTTTTGTTATGTGCAGCAGTTTCATAACAGTTCCACCATCCTCAGAGGTCAGCAGTTTATGAGAAATAGCCCTGCAAGCTGCCATGAAGTTGCCACTCACAGAGCTTGACATATCCACTGCCAAAGTAACGATGCTGCAGAAAGGTAAAGTGACTGCCATTTGGAAAGTAGCACACCATTTCCTTCTTTGGTGTTGGCTGACTACTTTTTCTATTTTGTGGGAAAGCTGCCTCTAAGTAACTCTGCAATTCAGCTGGTCACAGAAAAGCAATTGCTTTGGGTTCAGCACTCCTATCTCGGGAGTATTGCTTCAAGCCCTAACCACTTTGCCTGGACACTGATTGCCAAGAGCTTTGCTGCATCAGAGAGACTTGTGGGTTTTTTTTCTTCTAAGCTATGAAATAGTGACTGCATCGGTTCCAGTATAGTCCAACCGGTTAGCGAGGAAACATCCTGAAAATTTTGGAGGTAAATTTTCATTGTAAATTGATCTATATTAAACTCATGAAGGTAAGACATGGCAGTCTTGTTTGCTACATTTGTCTGAATTAATATGCTTGATCTGATGGATTATGGTAAAAACAGGGTGATTTGAAGTACGAATATTGTCATTTATTCACCATGGGTACAGTCAGAGCAAGAGTTCTCAACAGCTATACGGCAGTACAGAAAAACCATTCAGCCTTCACAGAATGGTTTGAGTTGGAAGGGACCTCAAAGATCATCTAGTTTCAACCTCTCTGCCATAGGCAGGGACACCTTCCACTAGACCAAGTTTCCCAAAGCCGCAGATATTTATAATGCTTTCCTCTTTTGAATTGTTCTGCACTTAAGATGTTGTTGTTCTTATGACAAAAGCATCAGTAGTAGTTGAATACCTGATCCACAGAACACAATGCCTCAAAGAATTTTTATTGAAAGATACTTTCTGAAGGTATAATTGCTCTGTTAGAATCATGGAATTGCCTTTGTTGGAAGAGTCCCTTTAGATCATCAAGTCCATCACCCTAACTTGCCAGCCACCACTAAACCATGTTCCTCAGCACCACGCTGTCTTATAAATACCTCCACGGATGGGGGCTCCACAACTTCCTTGGTCAGCCCATTCTGATTGTTGTATAGCAATAAACAGGGACCTGTTGGCAGTGGAGGAAAAGGAATGTTGGTATTAATTACTGGTTACATTTGGTGTTAGAACCTCTATTCATAGACTTAAGATTGAGAAAAGAAATGTCTATTTCATTGCTCACGCAATGCCAACCTATGCTTGGGACAGATGTAAAAGTGCATGGCATGAAAACCATATCTTGAAGCCTTAATCAGGCTGCCTTCTTATTTTGCTTTTGCTTTTACTTTTACAACTATTTTCTAAAATATTAAAGAAGTTTTTCCTAAATATTTCTCTTGTTTCCAAGTATCAGGCCTAAAATTAATCATATAGTTTTAAAAAAAAATACTTAAGTAGGCCCTGGAGAGCATATGACAGAGATGTTCTCTTACCCAAGGACCTAATCTCTTTTGGTTTCTGTGGGGGAAAAAAAGAAATGTACTTGTTTAGAGCTGTGTTGATGGTTGAGACAAGAATGCATCCCTTCCATAAAATAGGCCTAATCCAATGTTTTTAATGCAGTCAATGGGAGTTTGATACTGACTTCAGTGAGCTCAGGATCAGTTTCTCCTTCGTGTCTGGAAGCAAAGAGCTGTCACTCTGGGTATTTAATCCTGGAATGTGAAGATGAGCCTGTGATCCAGCAACATTTGAGGAGAGTCCCCACCCGTAGGCTGCATGTTCTGCAGCAATGAGTGTCTATAAGCACTCAGAATGTATGCAGGAATGCATGTCTTTGACATCTATGCCAACATGCAAAAGGTAGGTCCTTCTCTACATCTCTCTAGAGATATATAGATGATATTAGAATTTTACTGTTTGGTCCAGATATTTTTGGTATTTGGGTTTCTTCTTATGACACGTTCTGCCTTGCCTGTCAGCCCAGTTCTAAATAAGGCAAACGCAAACGGAGACGTTTCTTTAGCATTGGGAAACACATGCAAACTCTTAGAATAGATTTCCCATGCCCCTCTCCCCTTACTAGCGTCTTGTTTCATTTTGGAAAACTCAGCACCTATGGCTAATTTTCAGAGCACTGCCCAAGAGGTACATCAAACCATCTCTCATGGGCATTGCTGAGGATTTGGGTGGGTACTCCCTTTTGTAATTTTGTCCTAATGCCCAGTTGACTTTATCTGCAATATACATTTTTGCATCATACAAAATGGCCCTGAAGTATTATAGTTTTTAATAAAGATGTTATAAAGAGATTGAGATGTATTTTATAGATGGTGAATTTGTATTAGGTACTGTGTTTGTTTTTATTGTGGTTTTAGTTTGGCAACTTGTGAAGTGACTTGAGAATATGAAGCTTTTCTTTAATAAAGGCAGCAAATTTCAGAACTATTCTTTTATCACTAGCTGGGGTATTCCTCCTCATGTCATGTGTTGGTTCAAGTAAAGTCACAGAAGGTTTCTGTGTATTTTCTCTCATAACACAAATAGGCATTTCATTATAATAAACTTAGTTTGCACTTTAAGAAATAAAAGTTTCTGCAGTATAGTGTAAAGATTTTTTGCTAGAAAATTAGCTATGCTAATAAACATTAACGTACCTCCTTTGAAGGACGTGCATTTTTACTGTGATTTTCTGTATAGAACTAAATATATATATTGCATTCTGAGAGTAACAAATAGTATTTAAGTTTTCAGGGCTTTGCTACACCATTTGGGAAGATTGTTTTCCAATTTCTGATGCAACCAATGTATAAACCCTAATTATTTTTCTCTTTTTCCTTCTATTTTGTGGCCACCTCTCAGCTAGGTAGACATTGCTTGTTGCCATGCAGAGGAGTAGGCATTTTGTAAGAAGATGACTGTTAATGACCACTTTGCTTGCTGTTTGTTCATTGGTTATGCAATCACTTGCCCTGTTACAACATTTTCCCTGGTCTTAATGCTTAACCCGGTGCTTCCTACTTTCCTGATCAATCCCTGAGACCAAGGTTTTGTTAGATTGTTTCATTTTCTCCACAGACACCAAGAGAATAATACCTTTCTGACTACTGCAGGTAATCTCAGGGGGTTCCTGTAGCACAGTGGTGCTTTGTAGGGCTCCAGAAGCAAAGGGAAGGACTGCTGTGAAGAACTGCTTCTCCCCTCACCACTGTCACTTGCACCAGAACTGGAGCCTCCGTATTCACACTCATACCAGCAATACAGGATCTGTCTGAAGCTTTGGAGGGGGCAGAACCATGATATAAAAGTTAAATATAATGTGCCCTATTGCTTGTACATAGCATGCTTGCCTTTTTCCCCCTCGGCTCTTCTCTCCTTGTTCCTGACTAGATAGAGATTTGACAGCTGTGGCCTCAAGCAGGGTGTGTTTGGTAGCTGCAGGATTTGAATGCCAAGTTCTGGGATATCATTATCAGAGTGGTATTTAGGTCTGCAATAGGCTCTGGCATTGCACTGCCTGCAGCTGTGAGGCTCTCACTAAGGTGGCATCAGGTCAAGCTACCTCCTTCGTGGCAGAACCCCTTGCTTATGACTTGCTACTTTACATACCAACTGCTTCCTGATATGGCATAAGAAATACAGGTGCAGAGTTCTTCCATCCATTGGAGGTAGGGTCCTCATTCAGAGCTCTGGGAGTCTGAAAATGCTGGGAGCATAGAATCACAGGCTGGTTTGGGTTGGGAGTGACTTCAAATACCATCTAGTCCCAACCTCCTTGCCATGGGCAGGGACACCCTCCACTAGATCAGGTTTCCCAAAGCCCCATCCAGCCTGGCCTTGAGCGCTGCCAGGGAGGGGGCAGCCACAGCTGCTCTGGCAAACCTGTGCCAGTGCCTTTCTTCCTAAAATCTAATCTAGATCTCCCCTCCTTCAGCTTAAGGCAATTTCCCCTTGTCCTATCACCACACACCGTTGTAAACAGCTCCTCTCCAGCTTTCCTATAAGCCCCCTTTAGGTACTGGAACGCTGCTACAAGGTCTCCCCAAGAGCCTTTTCTTCTCCAGGCTGAACAAGCCCAACTCTCTCAGCCTGGCTTTATAGCAGAGGTACTCCAGTCTTGTGATTGTCTTTGTGGCCCTCCTCTGGACTCCAACAGATCCATGTCTTTGAATCAACACCCACAAGCCCTTCTCCTCAGGGTTGCTCGCAATCCATTCTCTGCCCAGCCTGTAGTTGTCCTTGGGATTGCCCTGACCCATGTGCAGGACCTTGCACTTGGCTTTGTTGAACTTTGAGATTTGCACAGGCCCACCTGTCACGGAACCTCTGGATGGCATGCAGATCATAGAATCATAGAATCATAGAATCATAGAATCATAGAATGGTCTGGGTTGGAAGGGACCCCAAGGATCATAGAGCTCCAACCCCCTTGCCACATGCAGGGCCACCAACCTCCAGGCCTGGATCTACACAAGGTTGCCCAGGGCCCCATCCAACCTGGCCTTGAACACTTCCAGGGACAGGGCATCCACTACTTCTCTGGGCAGCCTGTTCCAGCACCTCACCGCTCTTTCTGTAAAAAACCTCCCCCTAATATCTAATCTAAACCTTCCTTCCTTTAGCTTTAATCCATTCCCCCTTGTCCTGCCATTATCTGCTCTTTTAAAAAGTTGATCATTGACTTGATCCCATTGTTCATGTTTCCAACAAACTTCCTGCAGTCTGCTTGCAGGAGCTCATACCAGGCATTGCCAACATCTCTTGTAGTTCCAGTCTTTTGAGTTTATATCAGGTGCTTTTGCTGTGGAAAGCTGACTATAATGACAGCTGTTTCTACTTCTGTTTATTGTCCATGCTGTTTGATTCTGCCGTTGTGATGTAAGCTTATGCGGGTGTGTTTGTGTAGATATACCAAAGTGGTGTGATAGGCACTGTAGAAATGTACAGTGTCCCCTGGTGTTTATTTTCTAATGAAAATCATGGTCACAAGAAGAATGAACCATCTGAAAAGGTCTGTAGTGCAGAGACAAAAGTTGACTGAAGAAGTGTTTTTCATTTTTATCTTCCCAACCCAGAACTCAGGCAATAAAAAGCGTAGAAGTAGCAATACCTGTGGTAGGTAGACTCCAAATAAGAACCGACGGACCGATACTTAAAATCCTCATCTTTTCCTGGTGTCAGTGGAAATGGTGAGTGCTCAGCAACTCTGGAAATTGTTGAAATTAGATTTCAGCCAGTGCCTTTCTTCTGAGAGATCTGCTAGGGTGGCTGTTCACTATAAATCATTTTGCTGTGGGTGAAACAAAGTTTTCCTGGGAATGGAGACACTGCAAAAAAAAATGTGGGGAGGATACATTTTTTGACCCTGATAGTGAAGTAATGCCATACCTGTTACGAAGATCCTTTCTCAAATGTTCTCATGTAGCAAGCTGCTTAGACCTCAATCGTGGTAACAAATGACTTGCTTTATCTTCAGTTTTATTTCCACTTCAGAGAGCCAAATGACTGTTTCAACATGCTATTTTAACGACTCCTTTATGTCTGCTAACATAGAGGCTTAATGTTGTCATCTAACATTGATAAATGTCATAAGTCAGTAATGTGCTATGTGGCTTCCCCAGAATGTTTCACTCTTGTTCTGTCTGGATACAAGAGAGAGATATTTAACTTTCTTTCTGGATCCTTCTGTGGATTCCAGTGTGGTCTAGCTGATGAAATAAATATTCACTGTACAGCAGCTTTTGAAAGGTGCCAGTCAAAATGTTAAACTGCTTTAAAAAGATAGTATCAGTTATAATTTATGGTATGGTTTTAATGGGGATTTTTTTTTCTTTTACTTTTCCTTCATGTCAGATTGGAATAAGAAAAATTGTAACCTTAGCAGAAAAGACATCGGACTCAAACTGCCAAAAACTACTCCACAATCCAGTGGGTGTTTGTTGTAATTGCTGCTGTGAAACAAATGGAGACAACTGGAAAGACATTACCTACAGTAGCACTTGCTTTTCATAAAGCTTTCATGATTTTAAGCTCCACTTTTTAATTAATTTTAGTAATTCAATTAAATGACAATACTCTGCCAGCCAAGTATCGTCTTCAAATTGTTGAATGAGCAACATGCTTCAGGACAAAACCAGAATGGCCATTATAGCTTGGGAGATTTCAGACATTTCTGGCTTTTAGAGGTCGCTGGAATATGCCACACTCTCACACTGTGCCTCCCCCTGCTCTGTCTGACGGCCAGTTTAATGTCACACAATGCCCCTTTTGTCAGAATCATACGCGATGCAGACCCAACCTGCTGAAAGGCCGATAGTAGGACTGAACCAAGCTCTGGCACATCAGAGAACACACGATGATCAGAGTCAGCCATCCATGCACTGACCCTGGGATCTGGCTTCAGTAGGTAGGCATAAGCCATGGCTTACCAAATGTGCATATTCCCTGAAGACTATCAGAAATCCTCAGTATCATCCCAAAAGTTGCTTGTGTCGGTGAGCTGCTGCTCTGGTGACAATACCTTTTCTAGCATGTATATGAGCATGTTGACCCCGGGGCTGGCAGGTTCCCTGGGGCTCCTGGGGGGATTTGGAAGCTCTTTTGTGAGATCTGACTCTTCCTCACTGCTCTGTGCAGTTTGTGCTAGAGACAGCCACAACACAATTCTCTGCTCTTTCACTGAACTCTTTTCATTGAATCATTAACCTGTTTTGGCAGTAATTTGAATTGTGATGACTATAAAATATAATTTTAACCAGATTAGAATAGGCCTAAGACCAGAATCAAGCTTCCATATGCTGACAGGAAAAGAAGTCCAAGTGCTAATAAGCTAGTGTCATGTGTAGAAAGAAAGAATAAAATCCAATATATGGTTTAAACAGTCTGCTAATTAATACCATATAGACCATATAGAAATCCCAGGGAAACTGAGGGAGGGCTCTGTTTCCTTCACACTTTAGAAACAGCCAGAACATACTCTCCGTTAACTAGATAACAGCAGCTCTTTGTCACGGTAGGGGAGAAGACCCTCTTCCTTTGAAACATGAGGTCGTCATTACCAACTTTGCCAAAGAAAACCTTCCAAAGCTACTTGACATAGAGGGAAGTCCAAAAGAAAGGAATAGAATGTTTATTTGTTGTTGCTTCATCAGTCAGCAGGTCAAATTAAAGTAAGTCAGTTCTTTGCATTTGATGCACTGGGAAAGAGAATTTTGAGATTGTTTGGAGTGATTCTGTTGTGAGCCCAATGAATGAAACTACTGTGCTGCTTTAGTGTGAGTATGAGCACTAGACTAAAATAGATTGCTGTACTTAATAGCTATAGGTGAGCACAGTAGTTTGTAGAAACATATCTGAACAACTTCTTAAATGCTAAATGACTTTAGGTGTGAAGGAATTTTCGTGCACTGTATGCTGAAGCACTTGGTGAAAAATTGTATGTTTGACAAATTCAGGTGGGGTGCAGCTTCATGTGTATCATACTTTTGTTGGTTTGGATGGGGATAGTTAATTTTCTTCATAGTAGCTAGCAAGGGGCTGTGTTTTGGATTTGTGCTAGAAACAGTGTTGATAATGCAGAGGTGTTTTCATTACTGCTGAGCAGTGCCTTACACAGAGCCAAGGCCTTTGCTGTTTCTCACCCCAACAGTGAGCAGGCTGAGGGTGCACAAGAAGCTGGGAAGAGACACAACTGGGACAGCTGGCCCTGACTGACCAAAGGGATACTCCATACCATAAGATGTCATGCTTGGCATATAAAGCTGAGGGAGGGAAGGAAGGAGATACTTGGATTGATGGCGTTTGTCTTCCCAAGTAACCATTAAGCGTGATGGAGCCCGGCTTTCCTTGGGGTGGCTGAACACCTGCCTGCCCATGGGAAGCAGTGATGAATTCCTTGTTTTGCTTAGGTTCTATGCTTGGCTTTTGCTTTATCTATTAAACTGTCTTTATGTCAACACACAAGTTCTCTCACTTCTGCTGTTCTAATTCTCTCCCTCATCCCACCAGTGGAGAGATGAGCGAGTGGCTGCGTGGTGCTCAGCTGCCAGCTGAGGTTAAACCACAATAGTACTTTATTGAGAAACTTCCCCTTTGTTCTAAAGGGAGGTGATTGATTCTACCCATTTTCAAGTAACTTATTTACATCCTTAGGTCTAGATCATGTTGTGGTTCTGGGACTTAATTTTGGGCTGGGCCATATTTGGGTTTTAAGGGTTAAAATAAAAAAAGGAAATCATGCTATTAAGAGATTCCTCATTTTAAACCATTCTCATACTTTTAGGATGGCAAGATAATGACTTTATTAACTGCTCTTTACCCGACTGCAGTGAAGGAATCTCCTCTTCCAGAAAAGAGCATTGCGATATTGGCATGGCAGACAGTTCTGTCTTTGGTTTTATTTTAGAGAAAAAAAGATAAATTCTGGGACATGCATTTCACTCTAATTTGACTAAAGACAAGAAGAGGAAGTAGAGTCTGTGTGAGAGGTTGAGAGACATGTTCAGAAAAGACAATGTGTATAAATGAGAGACTAAAAGAATGTAAGACAGAAATTGCTTCTGGGCTTTAATAGGAAGGGGAGAGCTTATTCATTTTATCTCCTTCAGTGAGTTTGTTTGAGTCTGTGCTGGAAGAGGTCAGGGCTGTGCTGGGATGGCCACCCGCACGGTCTAGCAAACACTCTGCTGGTGGTTGCTCACAAAGAAGCGACACATTCCTTTTGAGCTGTTTAGGTTGTGTGCTCCCAGCTTGAACACTGGAGAAAATTGTGTGAGGAGGAACCGACGGCTGCAGAATTAGTAAAAGAGGTTCATGTGGAACATACCACAGTTCCTGGGCAGGGTAGCGTAATCCTAGATGGGATGGTGTTATACGGTGCTTTCACATTGGTTGCCCTTTTGTATTCCAGGGGACTATTTGGAGAAGCATATGCTGTTTGGCATGAGTCTGGCCCTGCATAATTTACATTACTGCTATTGTATTTTATAGCACACAGAGTAGAGACTCGGTTCTGGAGAGAGTATATGGAAATGTGGCTGCCATTTGTCAGTCCGGATTTAATTAGTTGCATTAGCTGTAGCAGTGAAGATCTAGCAAGCAGAATGTGCCTTATACACAGGCAGAAACACCAGGAAACAGTTGCTTTTCATGCCCAGTATCCCATTTTATAATCAGTTTTCATGCTTATTTTCTGACAGTGCAAGTCTGGACTTTTTATCGATTCAGACAAATATGGGGGCAGGCAGGGAAATCCCAGAGGTAGAACTCGTACAGCTACAGGTTACTGTCTGATGGTGCTGCTATATCCAGCTCTTGTATTAGTATTTATTCTAGCACAACACTGCATAAATTTTTAAAAAACAAAAGGGAAAGCAAAAAGCTACAGAGCCAGAACACCTTACAGCAGTTAGCAACACCTGGTGCAGTCAGCCATTAAAATACCTGCTTAAATCTCAGCACATTCAAAATTCAGCAGATCAATTGTGCTCTAGAGCTTTGCTGGTCTGGGCCAAAGGACTGGGAAAAAGGAGATTTTTAAATTTTATTTAAAGAACCGTGAGCTTGATGCACCTGGAATTTCTCAAGTTTACATTCCTTACCAAAACAGGTGTAAAAGAGCACTGCATCATGACAGTAGCCTCCTGCAGCACTGATATCTGCATATAAATGACTGCAACGTGTGTGAGAGAAGCAAACTCAAAACACGTTGCCTTTGTCTGACAGCAGCTATTTTTCTGGAAGTGCAGAAAGTCCAAATGCAGACCTGAGCAAGATAATTGCAACTTCTTTGAAGTCAGAATTATACATACCATTGATCTGAACCTGACTTTAAACCAATTTGTATTCCCAGTAACAGAAAAAACCAGGGATTTAATTTTTTTTTCCCTTTTTGCATGGAATATTTTATTGATAAACTTTGTTTCTGTTGTTAAAATGAATGAAAATATTAAAATAAAATATTTAAATAAATCATGATTGAACAGGCAGGATAGAAAACTGCCTACAATCTCTGAGAAATAAAACTTAGCCAGCATGCCACAGGTACTTCTCAAGCAGGAGGGTCTGCTTTTCTAAATAGCCTGTATTTATTATGGGTGGCTGGGTATCTGCATTCTGGCTCAGTTCCCTGGAGTAAGGAACTGACCACATTACTATTTGCAAACACAGGGTTCACTCAAGTGGTACTAAAAAGAGAAGAGGTGGGGCAAGCAGAGCTTTAAAAAGAAAAGAGGAGTCCATCCAAGTTAGTATGTAAAAAGCAACTGTGTTTTGGAGAAGGACGGTACCTGGAGATATCGCTCCCTGCACTCCACCGAGGGCTGTGGTGAACAGTTTTCCAAATTTGCCTCTTTTAAGATTTAAACAGCAGCTTTGCTTAATGCAAGGAAATTCGCAGTGACCTTGCAAGAGTTGCTTTTAAGCTGTGTTAAATTTGTGGCAAGAGTGTCAGGCATTTCATACTTGGTTTCCAAAAAAGAAAAAAAGAAAAGAAACGAGAGAGAGAGGGAGAGAGAGAGAGAGAGAGAGAGCGCAACTTGTGTGGGGAAGAAATCTCCCAGGAATTTCTTCAAGGTTGTAGTCAGACACAGTAAGGGCTAAAGTGACAAGAAAAGCAAGACAAAGATAAAACTTGGTATTATGATAAGATGTCTGAGTGTAAAGTGGGAGATTGCAGAAACCCTTTGGGATTGCACATGTTCATCTTGTCCTGGATATGACTGAACACAAACTAGTTTTTCTCTGGTGACAGCTCAAAAACCCCTCAAGATTATGTTTCTCTTCCTTGTTGCTTTTTTGCCAGTGGTTTTTAAAATTGGCTTTGTCAGCCTCTCAGCCCTGCAGCACTGGAACTGTCCTAATGGATACAGATTAAAGACTGAGAACTCTGCTTGTGTAGGTAAGTTTCTGACCATTCACAGATTGAGAAAACTGCATTTATATTATTTTAATTGAGCATTATAATTTTCATGAGTTGTGGTTTGTTTTTTTTATGGATTGCTTGTGTATTGTACTGGCAGAATCGATAAATCGGATTCTTGGTAACTTTTACTTCTATGATGAACAGAACTCACTTTAGTTTGTTTTTAGGAAATCAGTCACTTGTCTGTCAGTTTAACTATCAGAAAGCAGAATAAACCTTTATATGGTCATTAAGGGATCTGGACTGTTCCCTAGTTACCAAAATTCTTCGCCATAGATACAGTGTCTCTGTGTTTTCAATACATGTGAATGCACATATTCTTGCTTCTATGTACGTAAAATTTGTGTATATGTGTATTTCTGTATACATGTAGAAAGAGTATTTTAAAGATTATGCATTAGTATCCTCCTTAGATGTGCTAGATAACTTCCAAAACTACTCTTTCTCTATTTATTGGTGCATGTAAATATGTGTCCTTATATTTAATAATATATCTTATACAATATGTGAATTGCAGGTGTGTTTGATTCCGTAGCACTAAAGTCTGGGTGAAATGTATGACACTAATATTATTATAATATGCCAGTTCCTATTCTTTACAAAGTGTAAGACAAAGAATGACAGAACCCTTCTCCCTGCCCTGCTACATTGAACTCCAGTTGTTTGTTGTTTGGGTGTTTTGAGTTTGTGTTTTTTTGGGGGTGGGTGGGGTGTGGCAAGGAGAGTTGGTTGGTTTTGGTGTGGTTTGGTTTGTTTGTTGGTTTGGTTTTCTGTTTAGAAAGTCAGAGCCAGTGAAGTCATGGGCTTTGCATTAAGGAGATGAGGAAACACTCTGTAAGGATTCAAGCAAACAGACCTAATACTTGGAATTAATGCTTTCGCCTTAGATTGCTTGGGCTTCAGAGGCTCTGACTCAGTTCTTGACGCAATTCCAGTGATTTAATAACAGGTGCCTCCTCTGTGTGTTCTGCCAAGAGAAACCATCTTATAAGCAGAAAATAGAAGTATGCATGTTAAATGTTCCCGTATTGAGAGATGAGGTGCTAGGCATTTTTTGTGTACAAATGATAAACCTGACCAAAGGTTTGACTGAGAGCCAAACAAGCCTCGGGTGCTTCCACACTGATGCTTGGGTTCCCATGAGAAGCTTATTTCTGAAATTAAGTTCCATACTACCAGGTCTTGCCATGCTTGTCTTTGCTTTGCAGAGCACTCTCAAAGTGCATAAATTGGATTCCCCTTAATCCAACCTAAACCAGAACGTGTTCCCATAGGGGAGCAGCTATCATCTCTGTTGTTGATGGCCACTTGGTCCATTGTACCAGCCTAGGTCTAATTCTCCATAACCTCAACCTGAAATACATGCAACATGTATGTTGTATTTTCAGCAACTGTGGTGCTTTACACAGTCTTTCCTATAGGTCCACTTTATTTGCTAATATGTATGTAGCTTCCACAAACTAATTATAATGTACATTATTTATGACTTCTACATTACTGTGTTGCTCGATTAAGAGCTCATGTGTAACAGGAAAATTCTACTGATGTGAAGGGAATCAGTTGCTTGGCTATTGTTTAATGAGTCAAAATGCACTCTTAATATTGACATTCAAAAGGCTGCAAAAATGTATTTCTTTTATTTCAGTTGACAGATTTTGCGTATTGACGTACAGAATAACTAGGTTGGAAAAGACCTTTAAGATCATTGAGTCCAGCCATTAACTTCTCTACTAATTTACATCCCTCTTCCAGTAATGGTGATGTAATCTATGCTGCATTATGTCTTTTCTGTAGAAAATTAGATACATTCAGCTGCTGTAAGAAGCTGCGTAAAGCACCAAAACCGAATGGCCAGTAGCTCAGCAAACTGAAATAAATAGTAATAGAAATATTCTTTTGCTAAGAGCTAATGATACTATGGCATACTCCAAGCAATTCCATGTAACATAAATTAAAAGCAAGATGTGCTAAGCTGTCTTTTCAGTTAGTGACCTCTGAACTACAGGGGATTAAGAAAAGGGGACATTTTGACGTGAAATGTAAGATTGAAGGATGCTTTAGTGGGATGGATTTCATAGAATCATAGAACAGTCTGGGTTGGAAGGGAGCCCAAGGATCATAGAGTTCCAACCCCCCTGCCACAGGCAGGGCCACCAACCTCCAGGCCTGGATCTACACAAGGTTGCCCAGGGCCCTATCCAACGTGGCCTTGAACACTCCTGGGGATGGGACATCCACCACCCCTCTGGGCAGCCTGCTCTACCACTCACTCTGTAAAGAACTTCCCCTAGTATCTTTAGCTTTAATCCATTCCCCCTTGTCCTGTCATTATCTACCCTGTTAAAAAGTTGATTCCCCTCCTATTTGTATGCTCCCTTCATGTACTGGAAGGCTGCAATGAGGTCCCCCTGCAACCTTCTCCTCTCTAGGCTGAACAAGCCCTGATTTCCCCTGTTCTTTCCTCCACATGCTGGATATACAACTTGTGTTCTGGCCAGAAGACCGGATGTGTGATATTCTAGTCCATTAATTATCTGAGATAAAGGGTGCAGTAGAAGCAAGTGGTAGGAAGCTGGAGGCAGGCTTTGAAGGTAATAGCGGGAATAAAAGCAGTGAGTGGGAGATGTGACTCATATCACTGAACTGTGAACAGTGACAGCAAGCTGAACTATGGGTTGGTGACCATTCCTGGTGAGCTGTAATGAATATACCAATTGTAAAATGTTCTTTATCATCTGTGGCCATGGTGGCACCCTGCCAGCCATAAGGACTACCCGGAATTGCGAAGGTGTCTGCTTGCTGTTAGTAAACTGTTACAAGCAATACTTACTGGAAAGTGTGTAGGCTTATCTAGATTTATTTTTTCTTTCCATACTGCCACTACAGATGAAAGTCTAGGTCACGTTCTTCTTGCACTGCTAAATAGCTCACTTCTTAATTAGTTCCTTTTATTTCTAGGGATATTCAAAGATCAAAGACCTTCTCATCCTGTGGAAGGATAATGAAATCTAACCCTAAATATCTCACGTTATTTTATACAGTTATTTTAAGAGATATTATTTGAATCTTCACTTGATATGCCAAGAGAGGAAAGGCCTGTCAGAGGGTCCATGTGTCTGACAATAGCAAGGTTTATAACAGAGAAGGGATGGGAGAACAGATCCTGAGGTCAGAACGAGGCTAGTCTGGTGAATGAACACATCAATTTATTGGCAAATCATGATTGGAAGCATTTCTGCAATTTCTGACATTGCCATCTTGGTTTAATAGTTTATTTTAAGCTGATGTCATGACTGGGGACTCAGTAGCCTTTGAATAACTCATATTTCCTAGACCCCAGTGAAAACATAGAACCTTCTGTCTCTAAAGAAATTGGTCTGGGCTCAACATGAATTATTATTCCTACAAAGTAAAAGCATGTATATGGTTGGTCCTGGGAGAGTTTTGACTTCTAACATATTTGACCATGTAAGCATATATGGTACACCAGGGCCTTATGCTTGTTGGAATTACTTGCCTGTGGCCCTTCTGAAATACCACTATTTTTAATGGTCTCATGGTGTATAGATGCTTTTTGCCACTTGAGACCAGAAATTTTCCCATGTGGCACTGTTTATCAGAAGAAAGCCCTATAGCAACTATTTGCGTTATCAATTTTAGACTAGATGCTAGTGCCTAATGGTCTTGGCCTACCCTAGTTATACTATGTTCTGGATACTGCAAGACTAGAGTTGTACTTTGCCTGACTTTGAATTCCCACTCTGCGAGTTTTAAAAGTGAAGGAAGATAGTTACTTTAAAAAATAATATAAAAAATGTTGAAAAGTTTTTGAAGAAGGCAAAATGCATTATTGAAGTTTTACCTAATCTTGGGCTCTTAAATTCTGCACTTCTTTACTAATACTGACATTAAGTCATCAGACCTTGTCACATCTTCACGGCTAGCTAACATGCTGTACATTCCTGCAGAGCTACAGCCTGCAATAGAAGGTGACAACTGCAGCTATCTAGGTCAGCTTGTTTGGTCAGATGCTTCTTTGTTTCAAGCTGTTCTTTCTTTCTTACTGTTCACCACTCTCCTGCCTTGGCACACTGGTGCTGTGGACTATTCAGTTATTCCTCGTTGTATTACATCTTTAAATTCACTTTAATTAGCTAAATCCTGGCTTCAGTTTGCTCCATACAGCCTTCTGAAGACACACTGTTAAAACGTATGTTGTATGCTGAGAAATATGAACCTCCAAAACCTTCACATCTATCCTTTGTTGTATCTATCTAAGTATCTTTATGTTATCTATATAATTCACATCTATCCTTTCATTGCAAGTATCGCATAAGGAGCAATAACAGCCAATGAAACGGGGAACTGTGCTGTCTGCCAATGTCATGACATGGGGATAAGCCTATTGAGACCCTCACTGTACCCCTCTGTATTTCAAAAGAGCTGCAGTCAAGGCATGCTTGCTTGCCTGTGTTAGGTAGCTCTCTTCCAGCTAGCTCATTTTATATTGTACTGCCTTGGGGAAAGATGCTTGAAAATACTGTTACTAAATAGTATTCAGGAAATTTTGGACATGGGTCTGAACCCACAGACTAATTCACAAAAAGGTTCACACTGAATTTTCTGGAAGTTTTATCCAGCTGAATGAGGGAAAACACTATCTTTAGCTTTTAAAATTTCAATCAAAATATAAAGGAGGCAAATACATTACCAGAAATGACAGAAACGGTGTCACACATCACACAGAGCTTAATCCTGAAAAAGGTTAAAGGACAGGCTCCAGGACCAATGACTAATACTGCAAGACTAGTGTTTTGCTCAGTGGAAAATAGCAGGTAATATTTGTGTTCTGTTTTAAACAAAACTGACTGCTTTCTAGTATCTAATTTGAAACTTGATTTTAAATGGAGGTGGATGATGATATTTGCTCATGCCTTTCAAAGAGGGCCAGATGATAACCTCATGAACTTTGTCTTTGAAAGGCAAGCCAATAACAGTACGTTGAAAGTTGCATCGTGAGGGAAGTAGAGGCCCATATTGTTGTCTGTACATAGAATTTATTTCAAAGACAAAACCAGAATATATTTTTTCCATTCTAGTGCCCACACCCTTGACATCAGAGTCCAAAAAAGGTAGAAAAGTGCAGATATTGCAGTCCTTTGAGATTTTTTCTTGTTGTTTATCTTCAGGATGTCTACACGTGGTTCCTGAATATTATTTCAATTCTGAATTAGATTCTACTTTATATTTTATTAAATCATATGATTGTTCTTGCTGTCATACATGTGATACAATCACTGCTTTAGCTCTGGACTGGAAAAGTCCAGGAGTTGATAACCACGTTATTGCATTCACATTACATTTCTTATAATAGCAATTGAGCACTTCACAGCCTCTGTCCTGTCAAAAGTTGTGAGCGATCAGCTTGTCCTTTAAACCTCATTTAAAATTAGGGAGAGAAGATAGTAATCTATTTTACTGTGACCTACTGATAGATGGCACATCTTTTTCCCTTTCTGGCTATCTTCTTCACGCCTTTATCCAAAAAGATAAAAGGGATATTGACTTTTTGTAACCCTGATGAAATTTCATGTTCAGCCTTGGGTAGATAGAGCAGATTGAATTCATCCCAGGTCCAACCCCACAGGAACCAAATTTGAGTGAGATTGAGTGTGCGTATCTACACATGTATATAATGTATGTATTTGGGGCCATCATGGAACACAAGTTCTGGCTCACTGTGGTTTCTCTGTATCCCTGAGAGGAATATTAATGCTTCACCTTCTGCAATCAGAGCATTTCTCAGGACTCTCAATAAAGTAGCATATTTGTATGCAAAGTCATTGAGAGCTGCCAACATCATGATGACATGATTCATCGTTTTTGCTGATTCTCAAGGCATTTTTTGCATAAAGAAGCCTTTGAGAACTGAGCAGAACCTCATTCTTCCTTTCAGGGCTGGCTGTCAGGGCACTGCAGACAGCTTTTGTGTTCGCTAAGCCGATTTCTTTCACAGGGTAAAGTTCCCACTGGGGGAAGTGGTTGCCAGGAGACGTAAAATGGCTACGGCAGGATGCAACTCTGCACTTTGGCACTAAGAGTGCAGGTGAATCACGGAATCCCACAGAATGGCTTGGATTGGAAGGGGCCTTTAAAGTTCTTCTAGTCAAACCCCCAAAAGCACTGCTAGTTACACCTGATGGATGATTTCATGATCAAGTTACCCTTAACCTTAAGAAACAGCCTTTTTTTTGTTTTGTTTTGTTTTGTGGGGGTTTTTTTTGTTTGTTTGTTTGGCTGTTGGGTATTTTTGTGGGTTGGTGAGTGGGTTTTTTTGTGCTTTAAGCAAAGAAGAGAGCATGTTAAGCACAGGACCCTCTTCCACTGTTAGTACCATAAAAGCTGAATGTCTGCAGTGTTTTACTGTGTCTGTTGGTGCTTCCAGTTTACCGCTAGAAGGGCATTCTCTGATGGAAGCTCTGTGGCTGAGCTCCCTGTTGCCGCTGCAACCCTCATCTTTTATTGGGTGGTTATTCTTCCACTTTAGCCTTTCTTAATCTGTCCTGTTTCTTGATTTTCTGTATGTGTGGGATTTGCTTTCTTATGTGAACTTTGGTGATAATGAAAATGAGTGGACTGATAACCCTGAAATCCTCTCTTCAAATTACAGTCATTGCACAGGCAGTGTAAATTCTCGTAGCCTGATCAATCAGTGTGCTCTTTGTTGGAAAGTCAGTTTTGCATACTCATATAAAGCTGGAAAACTCACCCTGAAAATAATAGGTCATTGCCCAGTTACCTTGGTACCTAGCTCAGTAACCTGTGCTTGGTTAAAGTGTGTCATCCCAGTCTGATCTTGACTTGAGAATATCCACTGTTTTTTACACCTTCAGTTTCTCTTGGTGGCTAGTTTCCTTAGGCAATCCCACTTTCTGTGAAATGTTAATTTAATGTCTAACTTTGATTTTCCTGGCTTTAGTTCTCAGTCATCAGTCCTTGTTAAATCTTCCCTGCAAAAGATTATAGCGTCCTTTAGAAAATCTGGTACTTTTTCTTTGTGAAAGTATTTATCTACTGTGATCAAACCTTCTCCTAGGCTCCTTTCTGATAATCTAAGCAGCCTGAACTCTTTAAGTGTCTCAGAGAAGCATTTTTCCTTACCCTCAAATCAGGCTTTTTGTCTTTGTTGCATGTGCTTTGTAATTTTTCAGGATCCTTTAACTACCAATATCTGAGAAGCACAAACAGCATGCCAATATAGTCTGACCACCGTATACATAAGTAAAATTAATTCCCCACAGTCATTAATTTCTCTTGTGTTTATATCTGTTGTGATTTGAATTTTCTTACTCAGTAACATGCTAAGAGGTCAGCTTTCTGTCCAGTATGAATACAAATCCTTGTCAGAGTAAGCAGTTTTCCAGATACAGCCTGTAGGTCAGGCCTATCTTTCTTAATCTTATTTAAAGTTCTCTTTATTATGATTGAATAATAGTTCTTTCATCAGTTTTTCACATTGCTTAGTCAAATGACCTCTGTCTTCAGCAATCTTACATCTACACAGTTGCCTTTATTACCCATACTTGTGATTTTCTCTGAGAAATAACACCAGAGTTATTTAACAAGTCACTATTGTCATAAAAGTATATTGGCTACATAAACTACATTACAGCTTTATCAATAAAGTCTTGTACCTGCTTTTGTACCAGTGACTACATTGGATTAACGCCTGGTTTGGTCAGCCAGTTACTCCATTTGAAAATCAGTGCATCAGGGAGAGATACACACAGTGTTCATGCCTGCAGACCCCTTCATGTCTCTTCTAACACTGACAGCAGCTGTCATTGAGCTGAGGTCACCAAAGCCCTTCTATATGGTCTCTCAAAGAGCCCTTTAGTTTTAATGACATCCAGGCAGGAGTAGCTAGTTTCGAACTGTCAACCTTGAACGCACAGTTTCTGTAGTCCATTAAAAAACTCCTAAGCCAGTCAAAACTTTCTAGAGGGGATTTGGAGGAGTTACTCCTTTGATACTGTGGAGAATGGCATGTACTTCCCTAGCATGTGTGGGAAAATAAGCTCCTGAAAGGTGGTTGTTTGAAGAAGTTTGTGGGTTAGAATTAGAGTGTTTTATGGAGCTAAGTTGCTGAAGATGCTGCTTCTTTACCTTCATAACCTGTTCAGCAGAAATCAGTTGTGTGTGCTCTGAGAACATTTCATACATTGCCAAATCATTCATTTGCTTTGTGGAACATAACGTGGGGAAACTCTGGAAACAATATAGAAAGGTTGCCAAGTCTTTATAGGCACGTTAGGTAACTGTAAAGCATCAATGTTCTTTTTGAACAACATTGATACCTGACACAGATGAAACCCCTAAATGCTTCTGCTGCACAAAGTTGGGGTTTTTTTGGAAGCAGTTAAAGGAGACAGGTTTCCAGACCCATGGGATATCAGAGATCTGGTTGTTTAGCTCTCCCTAGGTTACTGAGAGAGTTTCTGTCAGTGTGCTGGTGTGCATTGGTTAAAGTGCAGTTCCTTGTAGTTACTATGAGGTGCCATTTCTGACCTTTGAGCTAAGGGAATCCTCACCTAACACTCACAGACCTCATGAAGCGCTGGGGTAATATGCGCTTGACTCAAAATATTGGCTAAGGTAATTTAACTGAGGAGAAGCTCTTCTTCTGTTGCCCTAAATTCTTGATCAGGGATAGAGAAATTGTTATGAGCTCTACTTGGAAAAAATGTATATATGTAGGTTTGGTTAGGGACCAATGTCTTCTAGCGACTTATTCATACGTATGCAATTAAAATAATTTGTGTTGATTCCTTTTCTCCCATGTGCAGAGACACAGAAAAAAAGCTGTTGACATAAATAGGCCTTGGGCAGGGAAAAAGCTGCTCCTTAGAGCAACCCTGACAGTGGCTATACCAGAAATACACCAGGTTACGGTACTGCCAGATGTCAAGCACCTCAGAAAATTCATTTGGTTTTGGTAGGAACTGATGTCTCTCTACATTTTCTGGAACAGTTATCCATAGTACTGCCAAAGGGGTTAATTTCTTTTCCCTTTAGTGTAAAAGATGCTCCTCAGTGGTGACAATTTTTTTTTGAAAAATAAAGTCTTTAATTTAGGACTTAATAGTTACTTCCTCAGACAATGATAAAACACCATCAATGCATCAAATATCTTTTAATTCCTAAAGGCTATAGCCTAATCTACCAGTTAAAAGCCCAGTTTGTAATTAGTTTGCTTTTTGCCTTGGTTTGGGCTTGTTGCTGTCAAAATATTGTGGAGGTTTAGTGTTTTCTATGCGTTTTTGAGATTTGACTCGAACCAAATGAGCTCAGTGTGGAACTCGGTGCTGTGGCAGTCTGCTGCTTTGTGAAGTTTGTTGATTTGTTGGCGAAATGAAGAAGGATAAAGACAGAGGGAAGCAGCTGCAGGCAGCATTTGCATAGTAAATGCTAATGCAAATCACAGAAATTAAGTATGAGACAAGTTTGTTCTCTGTGTTTGGACAATCAGAGACCAGAGTTCCCAGACAGTAGGGAGAATGGTAATTTCCCTGGACAGTCTTCTAAAAAATTTTTTAAATCACAGTGCATTGGATAATGGCCAAAACAATAACTCTGAAACCACTGCATGAAGCAATACAGCCATCCTTCTTTCCTTTTTAATGATGGGTTATTAAATTTTTTGACCAATTTATTCTTAGATAACTATGCCAAGAGTATTCTTTCTCTGCTCTTTGCTGCTAGCTGAATTTTCCTGACATGTTCAAAACTGTGTTTCAGATATTGATGAATGCCTTGAAGGTGGCATGGGAACCTGTGGCCAAACCTGTATCAACGTGCCAGGGTCCTACATCTGCTCCTGTTTGCCTGGCTACACCTTGGATATTGACAAATGGTCATGCTATGTGAATGGTAAGGTAATTTTTTTTTTATGAGAAAGAAAAGAGCTTTAGAGATTTAGTTAGCATGATTATTCAAAACGAACTAGGAAAACATAGAGGTACCCAAGATTTTGTTACCTTTGCTTCTTTCAGTCTCTTGGTGTTGATGTCTTTCCAGTGTGTTTCCATTCGAGGGACAATGCTGTGAAATAGTAAGCAGAAGCTCTTATTTTTGGTTTGGTCCACTGGTGTGACTTTACATAGACCCAAGCCAGATTTTTTCTAGTCATGCCTAAACATCTCTAGCAACCTTAAATAGAATTTAATTTTTTTTAAGAAATCAAATGGTTTTTAAACTTTTTGCACTTCTGAACTGAAGTGAAAAGAAGCACATTACCTCACAGTGGTATTTGCGCACAGGTATCTTTCAAAGAACAATTCTACCTTAATATTGGAGGACTTCAACTTTTTAAAACATTATTACTAACATTTATAGCACTGGTAGAAAGTGAGTGATGCTTCAAGAGCTACTGTGGTGGATAAGGAACCTTTATGCTTCGTATAAACCCTTGAGAGTATACCAAGTGAAATACCCTTATGTCATTAGAGAGGAAGCTTTTTGATGCAGTTTTTTCTTTACCTCTTCATTAAACCTCTGATAAAATTAAGTCCCAAATATGACTGATGCCTCTGCAATCGACATTAGATTTGTTCGGTCCGTGTTCCATTCACAGCCCTCGTCCACAGATGCCCGACAGGAAATTTGGAGAGTGAAAAGGACCAAAGAAAAGTATATAAATGCTCTTGGTCAACTAATTGGCAGAAATGCAGGCAGTACAGCTGTCAAATTCCTCAGATAAATCAACCTTGCTACGCTTCACCATTCATTTACCATTTGCGTAAAGCAAGATTTTGTAGTTTGCATATTCTCACACGGGCTTGCTCAGTGCAAATAACAGCAGAAAAAGTGAGTCACTAAAATCCTGGTAGCAGCTGTTATAACTATGCAGTAGTTTGAAAACTTAAGACACGAAACAGTCTGTTAGTAAAGAAACAGAGTGTTCATCATCTTCCTTGTGAACTGAAGAAAATTCGGTGCTTGTCAGACCTTTTGCTTAATGTGCTATTCACTTGGAGAAATCAAAATTGGTTTCATTTCTCTGCTGTGGAAGGGGTTGAATTAAACAACCAATGAAGGTAGAGCATTTGTAGAAGTGATGGCAGTTGAGCTTAAAAGCTCAGGTTGCAGGCTAATAGTAAAGATATGTCATTAAAAGGTTGTAAAACTGGTAAATAGACCCAGTTTAATTTTCAAAAGTATATGTGCAAGAAAACTGATGATAGGGCATCTATGATGACATCCATCCAAGATGAGCGGTGACTTCCTTCTTCACTGCAGGAAGATTAATTCAGCAAGTGATTTGCCAGGCTGGAAACCTGTCATTCTGTTGGACCTATATAAATAATTGCATTTCAAAGTCACTCAATTAGAGCATTCCTTGTATGTTTCTGGAAACCATATTATAAATGCTACCATCACCACCAGAATGGGCTTTCTTCTTTAACGTTGTTTTAGTGGTAAATTAAAGACTAGGCTATGCCCCCAATATATATGGGTATTTTTAATTAGGAAAAAAACCCCTTTATTTTTTAAATTAAGGCTAAAATGTAACTGCTTGCATAGAAACCTCAGTTTCTCTGCTGTACACTTGGTAGACATCCACAATATTTAAATTGCCTAAATGAAAACAATTTTCTTTTGGAATTGCAGGTAAAGTTCCTTGGGCAACCTTAAACCTGCCCTGTGGCGATACCTTAAAAATAACAAAGAGAACTTGATAAACTGAGTTAGGGTAATCTGTAGCTCCAAACATTATGTCCTACTAATTTTATTTCCATACTTATCACCTATTTTTGGGGTTGCATTAAGGCAATTTGGACCATCCTAATTGTTCATCACTTTCAACATTAATTGTTTTCTAGAGTTTGGGAAATAATTAATTTCATGGCCTTTAATTTCTACACATTTTATGTACCACTCTGCTCTTCTCATGAGACCTCACTTGGTGTACTACCTCCAGTTCTTGGGTTCCCAGTACAAAAAAGACATGGAGCTGTTGGAGTGAGTCCTGAGGAGGACCATGAAGATGACCAGAGGGCTGGAATATCTCTCCTGTGAAGACAGGCTGAGAGAGTTGAGCTTCTTCAGCCTAGAGAAGAGAAGGCTCTGGGGAGATCTTATAGCAGCCTTTCAGTACCTAAAAGGGCCTACAGGAAAACTGGAAAGGGATGTAGCAACAGGACAAGGGGAAACAGCCTTAAACTGAAGGAGAGGAGATTTAGATTAGAAATAAGGAAGAAAATATTCATTGTGGCAGTGGTGAGCCCCTGGCACAGGTTTGCCAGAGCAGCTGTGGCTGCCCCCTCCCTGGCAGTGTTCAAAGCCAGGCTGGATGGGGCTTTGGGCATCCTGGTCTAGTGTAGGGTGTCTCTACCCATGGCAGGGGGTTGGAACTCGATGGTGTCTGAGGTCCCTTCCAACCCATCTATTCTATGATTCTATGTTAAATTACTTATACATTCTTACTCTTCATTCAGTAAAAATACAGTTTTTGTCTGGAAAGAGTTGTTGTCATTCAACTGTAGAACTTTTAAGTACAGGTATTCTGGTTTCCTTCACCACTCTGCATCACAAAAAACCTCCCCAGTCTCTAGCTTCTTCCTTTGCCCTGATCTGTGATCTTCAATTCCCCAGTTTGGATAGCTAAAGTAGGACTCCAGAGCACCTCTCTGTGATAAATTCTTCCTACAGTGCAATAATTGGAAGCAGTCTTCAACTTGGAGATGCATCCATGGCATAATTCTTCCAGCCTCTGTTGGTATGCATACAATAGTTCTTCTGGCTGTAGAATTAGTCTGTAGAATTTGGCATTAGTGGTAACAACTGCTGCAGTCTTGATTTCATGATGCAGGGTTTTTCAACCTAATTTTCAGCTTAAATTTGAAAGGACCATTACGTTTATATCTTTTTGGTCTCTGATGTGCCTGGAAAGTTGTCATTAAAATATGAGAGAGTTGGTTAGATCCTGAACTTTCTCTTTGGCTAGTATAACACTGGTGAGAACTTAATATAGCAAAACCGCAAGGCTTATCTATTCATTCATCCCCAAGGGGGAATGGATTAAAACTAAAGGAAGGAAGGTTTAGATTAGATATTAGGGGGAAGTTTTTTACAGAAAGACTGGTGAGGTGCTGGAACAGGCTGCCCAGAGAAGTAGTGGATGCCCCGTCCCTGGAAGTGTTCAAGGCCAGGTTGGATGGGGCCCTGGGCAACCTTGTGTAGCTCCAGGCCTGAGGTTGGTGGCCCTGCCTGTGGCAGGGGGGTTGGAGCTCTATGATCCATGGGGGCCCTTCCAACCCAGACCATTCTATGATTCTATGATTCTATGATTGATCTCCTTTTGTTTTCTCCACTCCAGACCCTGTGCCATTCCTACTGTTTAGCCATGGAAATGCCATCTTTAGAATTGACACTGAAGGGACCAATCATGAAAGACTGGTGGCTGATACTGGTCAGTCAACGCTTATGGATTTTCATTATATGGAAGAGAAAGTTTATTGGGTAGACTCTGAAAGGCAGCTACTTCAAAGAATTCACCTGAATGGCACAAAACGAGAGGTAAAGTAATCAGTTCTCTGGAATTCTCCAAGTTACTGGCATAAAACCTTCTGTGGAAACCACCTGCTCTTTAGGTACCATTCTGCTGTTCCTGTTCACTGATTAGACGTATTGAATAGTTTTTGTTGTTGTATTAGGTATGGTCCCGAGTCTTGTCTGTTTTACTGGCCTTCCCAGTACATTTAATGTTTTCTTTGGATCAAGTGAAAGGGATTTAAAAATGAAGGAGAGGAAACTCAGACAAACTAAAGCTTTGAAAACAATACTATTTCTATCAGCTTTAAATTAATCCCTGGCATTATGGAAGTTTGTCTTCCAGATTACTGTATCTCAAACTGGCACAAATGGAATGAGAAGAATGTGCTTGAATTGCTGTTTGGTTTCATTTTTCCTTAAAACTTTTATCGGTTTCCAGGGTTGCATAAATGCTTCTTTTAGCACTTCATTCTTTGTTCAGAAAAAGATGTGCAGTTCATCGCATCTGGCTGATTGAAAAGGGCAGACAGGCTGTTGTGGCTGAACTTTAATGCTGTGACTGTCTTCTTTTGTCTGAGCGAGATTGCCAGTGACCCTGTACCCATGTGGAGTCTTCACTGATGTATTTTACACTGATTTTTAAGGATCAGGGTCTAGCAACAATGTGTTAAGAAGTCTTCCATCTGTAATAGTACAGGTCTGGGAGCTTCACAGTGTGCCAAATGCAACAAGTTGTAGCTAAAAGATTAGTCCAGTGCATTTCTTGTGGAGAATATTTTTCACTTTTGCAGGGGGGTCATTCAGTTCAGAACTGGTATGTAAATGTACAAAGACCAAATGAAAGTCATGGTTAAAGAATAAGAAAGAGGAATATCTATAGGTCTGAGAGAAAATGATTCAGGCAAAGGAATGAAATTGGAAGCTTTAGTCTGGTAGTCTATTCCCTATACTGAAAGTCAAGTTTCGGGTAACCATTTAGAATACTTCTGGTTGTCAAGTTTGAGTTTTTTTGTTTGTTTACAGAGACTGTGTTACATAGACAAAGGCATTTCAGGATTTGCTATTGACTGGATAAATCAAGACATTCTCTGGGCCAATAGACAGAAAGCAACTATAGAAGCGACAGACCTGAATGGGAAAAAACGCCGAGTTCTTCTAAGAGATGTTGGTCATCCCACAAGGATTACCATTGATGCTGAGCAAAGGTAATTTTAACTAGGTTAGTCATTTAATTGAAATAGACTCACAATACATTAAAAGTATTGTGGTTTATAGGCTGCTGGGCTAGCCTGTGCACACTGTATTATCTGTGGTCCAATACCTCCTTGAACCTTGACAAAAGAGGATAAAAGATTACTAAGCATATAAGAGATATACAAGTGTGTGAGAAAAGCCCCTCAAAGTCTAATGCAGAATCTATACCTCTTGGTCATCAGTGAAAATCGTGCTAGTGATCAGAGCTGAAGGAAAAAGAGGCATTGCTGGCCCTTCTCAAAGCCAGCAAAGTTTCAGGGCAGCAGAAAGTAGGATCGGAGCTCCAAGAGGAACTATGCCTGCAAATGCTGGGAGCCCCTTGTGCTCCAAACCTGGCACATTTAAAGTATAAATTAGCATTTTCTGAATAAAAGATCTAAACTGAGTTCCTTGCTTGTTTCCCTTGTCTCTTTCTCAATTGCTCTTAATGCTGGCTTTGAATCTATTGTTGCTACTTTGTGTCACTAATAGTTTGGACTTCATAAAGACACTTCTTTCAGCTTCAAGCAGTTTACTCTAAGAACCACCTTAGTGTAAGAGGTTTGGCCTCCTCAAGAGTTATTGATATGAGTTGTCACTGTGCTCTATCCATGCTAGTTTCTCTTTACACATGAACCTCTTCCATTAAGGCTGCAAAAAGAAAAGACTGAGGAGACTTTGAGATGCTTGTTTCATACAACAAGGCATGTTTTTGTTGCCACTTTTGATTTGTAGTAAAGTTGATCAGCAGTGTGAAACACTTGTGTGTCCTTTTCTAGTACAATTATGCATAAACCATTCTTATGATTATATATATTAAAACTATATTTTAACCTAAATATATTTAAAATAAATTTAAATTTATATAAATAAATAATACACAAATATTCTTGTGTCTTTTAAATTTCATATTTACCAATCCTGGAAATTTTCACAAGTCCTCAAACCCACTGTCAAATGCCATCAAAATACATGTTTGGAATGGCATCATAGGGACATATTTGCTGAACTTATGTGAAAGTTTCGGAAGACTCAAGTGTGTATATTCACCTAGGTGTGATTCAACATGCATAAAATCTGTAGTCATGTGCTTACAAGGAAGCTAGTAAGCCAGTAATAAACTGTAAAGAAAATAGGCTCCAAGAAGTCTAACTTCTTTTTTATGCCCTATGGCAATTTACTTGTATGAAAATTCTAAGGTCTTTATATTTTAATGTGAATTAACTCCCCAGTATGCTTATGTGCACAGGCATAAACATGAAATAAACCTGATATTAACAATATCTGCCTTCAAATTTGTGTAACTTTTAAGTAATGAAGGTCAATGGGATGTCCTAATAATAGAAGTTTCCTTAAAAGTTGTGTCTGGATATTAGCAGTGATAAGTGGTAAGTGCCAAAAAATAAGGACTAAGACTAAAGAAAAATAGAGGGCAAATACAGTAAAGGCTGACAATTACTCAAGCAAGTTTCTATTCTAATGACTGAGGGGTAACTTGCTATTTTGGAACAACTGTTGTTAACCTTAGTCACATCAGTATATCTGGGTTCTGAACCATTAATAACTTGACATATAAGCAGCTTTAGTACATAACTGTTATGAGTATTGGAGCTGTATTTTGACTGTGTCTTAATTTAATAACATCATAGTCTGGCTGCTATAACCATCAGGATGGTATAAAGAAATGAGAACAATAATAGAAATTATATTTTTAAGTTAAACACTTAAGTGACGTGTTCAACTGGAGTTTCTGAAGATAAATTCCTCCCCAGAGGCAGAGGGCAATGTGTATCTGCCTCAAAGACATGCCTTTCCCCAAGTTTTCAAGAGTTGCTCATAGATTGGAGAGATTATTCCAGTTTCCTTCTCTGACTGCATGGCTGAACAAAGCAGAGAGACAGACAATAGTACTTCGTGGTTAATCTGGGCTGATTCCTGCTTGACCTACATGAGAGAAATTTCTAGTATCTAATTGGTTCCTGAACAGACTCTCTGATAAAAAACATTTGTTAAAATAAGAAAAGAATGGTAACTGAACTTTGGTGGTAACATTGCTTCTGTTAAATAGATAATGCTTTGTTGCAAAAAATTATTTCCATTCTTAATAGAGCTGAGTTAAGGAGAGATGCAGATGGTACTTTCCTGAAATAGGAGAGTACATGTTAAGGAAGTCCATTGCTTTCTTACTAGTTCTCATTCTGAGAGCACTGTGGTAAGACTGAAAAATTCTCTGTACAGGAGCAGCTAAAAAAGGAGAGTGTAATTCTCTGTACAGGAGCAGCTAAAAGAGGAGAGTGTAGCAGTGATGCGATCTTGTAAGTGTGAGGTTAGTGTTTTGGTTTTTGGTTGGGTTTTTTGTTGTGTTTTTTTTCCCCAAAACATGCTTCTCTTGCCTGCAGGTTATTATTTTGGTCTTCAGATGGTACAGTTTCCAGCATACACCAAATGTCCCTCCGTGGAAGCACCGTGAGAAATGTTTTAAGAACCACAGAAAAAATAAAGGCCATCTCACTAGATCTGGTTGATGCAAGGCTCTACTGGATCCAGCATGACCATAGGAAAGAGATTTCCCACATTGGGTCATGTGACTATGATGGCAGAGCAGTTCGTTTGCTCAAAAATTCTGTCCGGTGAGTTTTCCTGAGCTTGTCAGAAATAAAACACTCATTTCCTGGGGTTACAGTTAAGCACTCTTCCTTATTCTCCTTTTTAGTCTGTCAGTTCATAACACAATAAGGAGTTTCAAGTGTAGTGCAAATGGTCTGTAAGTTTAAAATCAAAGCTACTGATAAGAACATGGAAAAAAGCCACTTTTGTAAGGATAAAATTGCCACTTGGTACTCTCCATCTTCCAAGCCTTTAGCAAATGGAAGATACTGCTTAATCCTTAGAAATCCTCTCTGGGTGTTTATTAGTGGCCTTTTTTCTGCAGATAGAGAAGCTAAAAGCAAGAGATTAAATGCTTTTTCCTAGGTCACGGTGGGTGAGCTCAGGTGTCTGAGCTGTGCTCAAGAGACTGAGCTAGATCAAGTCTTTCCTATCCTCCTCAAAGCCTGTTGTCCTCCTTAGCTGCCGGGTGGGAAAGCTTGGATAACCCCCTGTGCTCAGGCTCTCCAGCAAGCATCCACAGATGTGGTGAAAATTGTCCTACACAGCAGACTTGTTTACCCCAGTGCCATGGGTAAACATGGCTAAGGGCACTACTAGGCCCATACGCTCTTGTGTTCCTCTATTTGGTCTTTATGCTTTGCAGTGGTACAGATGCTCCATGGTGGGCATGTTTTCAGTGAGGTTACCCTGTATCACTGCAGTTCCTGTCATTATGGCTGGATTGGCATATGCGTAATGCAGACTTACCAACTGTAAAATGAATAAAACACGCGATGAACACAGTCACTTCCTGCACTGCAAGTTGTCCTTACCCTTTTTCCCTCCTCCCTCACATTGGGTAGTGTTCACTAAGGTATCAACAATTTTGCTTTGAGCCTGGATGATATGGATTCTCCTTTTTCCACCTGGAATATATGTACTGGAGAGTGGAGGACCTCTTTCAGTATTTTTCTCTTATCTAAAACTGGGCACTTTTGTTTTTTTTCTTGCTGTCTCATATAACTGATCAGTGAATAGAATTTAAATTCCTGCAATAGAGAAGCAGCAAGAGGGATTTTAGCAACACCCTACTCCTACCCCTCTATCTCTGCCCATAGTTCCTGGGACAGTCAAAAACATCAGAGCAGGCACTGGAAATTGGGAAAGGGGGGGAGTTATCTGTCCTACATCCTTCAACAAAACAAGCATCTGGTTTAGCTGCTGGGTTCACCAGAAGCAAGGTGATACCTAGGCTTTATCAGTCCTGAACAACAGCTCAGATAACCTGTTGGAAATGTAGGTTATCCATTTTGAATGTATTTATTGCAAATCTGCAGGATTCTGGGTGCTGGATTATTCAGGAATGTCTCTGGCACTGCATCTGATTCTCGTATATATAAGATAAAATAGATATATAGAGATAGATTTATATTCCTAAATACAAAGAAGGATTATTTACAGTGAACTTGACTGAACTAGATGCATAGGAAATGTATGAGGGAGTAAATATTTAGTAATCAGGTAATATACTTTGTTATTTGTTGTAGGCATCAATTGCTTGGTATTTCTCTCTTTGCTGAGCACCTGTACTATTCAGAGTTGAAATCTGGTATGATATGGAGAGCCAACAAGTACACTGGAAAAGTTTTAGTCACAATTAGCCTGAAGCCATTATTTTTTCCACCAGTGGAGATAAAAGTGGTGCATCCATTTAAACAGCCAGGTGCAAGAACAGATTCTCAGGATTTTGGTAAGTAAACTGTAAGTATATAGTTGATCTGTGAGAATAAGAACATTGAATCATAGAATGGTTTGTGTTGGAAGGGATCACAAGGACTACCTAGTTGTAACACTTTGCCTAGGGGGGACACCCTCCACTAGACCAGGTTGCCCAAAGCCCCATCCAACCTTGCCTTGAATACTGCCAGGGAGGGAGAAGCCACAGCTTCTCTGGGCAACCTGTGCCAGGGACTCACCACTGCTACAATGAATATTTTCTTCCTTATTTCTAATCTAAATCTCCTCTCCTTCAGCTTAAGGCTGTTTCCTCTTGTCCTGTTGCTGCATACCCTTGTAAACAGTCCCTCTCCAGCTTTCCTGTAGTACTGGAAGGCTGCTATAAGGTCTCTCTGGAGTCTTCTTCAGGGTGAACAACTATCTCAGCCTGTCTTCACAGGAGAGGTGCTCCTGCCCCCTGGTCATGTTTGTGGCCCTCCTCTGGACTCACTCCAGTAGCTCCACGTCTTTTTGTTGGGGACCCCAGAGCTGGACACAGTACTCTGTCTGGGGTCTCATGCGAGCAGTGTAGAAGGGAAGAATCACCTCCTTCAACCCGCTGGTCACGCTTCTTTCGATGCAGCCCATAATGTCATATAGTCTAACTTTTCACAGTAATAATTTTCTTCAGCAAAATTTCTGGCCCCAGTGAAGTCAAGGAAAAAGTTTCCTTTCACTTCAGTGATCCACAGTTCAACTTGCTGTGTGCAGCTCCAGCTGGAGTATCAGGCTGGGATCATGCTGTGCATGAGCTGCTCATTTCATGAATCAGAATATGCATGCAGATAAGTGTGCTTTTCCCCTTCCCCAAAGATGGTTTCATAGTTTCCTGCTAAATGCACAAAGCATCCAGCTTTTCAATCTTCCATGTAGACTATCTTAATCAAATGTCTGTTCCCTTCTGGGAGTTTTATCCTAATGTGCATCTAAACACTCCTGATTATTACAGCACTGAAAGATTTTAAGTGTGGGGTGTCCTACAGGTCATACTGTGGATGTCTCACCTTTGCTGTGAAATGGCTGGATTAAGAGTCAGCCTGTCATACACAGACTTGAAGTTGCCAAAGTAACTATGAAATAAGACCCTTGGGTCTCTTTGATGTCAATTGCAGCCTACTGTATGGGGTGATTGTGTTCCTGCCTTTTACTGTGGATCAGAAAATGAAGGTAGCTGACAATGGATAACTAATCTTCCTTGAGGATTCCTACTGAGGCAGTAGGAAGTGGGGAGTGTCAAGGGGAAATAATGTCATGTTCTCTGACCTCTGGAAAGGACGCGTAAAGTATTCCTGCTTTTAATGGATTAGGTTTTGTTACCAGTTTTGCTTGGACATGGAGCAAACAGCATAGAGGCATTTGTGTGTTGAGCAATGGTTGTAGAGCTCCTAAGGGAAGATGGCCATGGGTTCCCAGAGGGATAAGTGGTGTAAAGACATGAAGAGAAAGTAAAGTAAAGGCTTTTCTTAGGAGCAAAATTGAAACTGTAAATATCTCACCAGAACCATTTCTAAATATCTACTATAAAAGAAGGGCTTTGTCTTTCTTCATGCCAACCCCCAGCATTCTATGAAACCATGCTGCCTGTCCTTCCTGAAAGTGGGAAAATCAGAATCTTCAAGGGAACTTTCCCCTTCAGATGCTTTGTTTGCAATGCAAAGAGCTGTTGAGATGGAAATCAAACTTGTAAACACAGAAAGCCTCCATTCAGAGACAATACCTGTTCTAAGCTTCCTTTGAGGAAAACATTCACCCTGGCACATGGAAGCTTTTATTTCAGCTGCCATGTTTGGTGCTCTCACACAGAGTAACTAATGAGGGGTATGTTTGTGGTGCAGACAGTGGCATGTCCACATATCTCAGGATCATTACAAGGACATTTGGGAAGTCTCATAAGGCCTCTTTGAGTGCTTGTCACCATGTCTCCATATTCATGAAGATGGAGAGGAAGAAACAATGACCAAGAAAGGTAGTTCATGATAGTGGTTTCTTGAACCAAGGCCATTGGTTAACTTATTCCTCTCCACAAGAATGTGTAGCACAATTTCATTGACTGTGGGCACCTAGCTTGTATTCTTCTCTCAGAATTTTAACTCCACTTTGTTGACCAGAACATGCTGATTTCTGGTGTTTCCCTGTCCACTGGAAAGAGGGTTACCCCACCTTTAATAATAAATAAACTACCAATGTTTTTAAATACCTTGCAGTGTATACTCCTGGATCTTCAACAGGTTTAGTACATTTTTGTATGCTAGTAATTGTTGCCAGCCGGAGGGGTGTTTTTTTTTAATTCCAAATATCTTCTTGTAAAAATGTCTGGGAAGTGGCAGGGTAGAAAGAAGCTTAACAGGCTGAAACCAGATGAACCTTTTGGACTTTACATGTATGTTGCTTGGCTTATCCAGTGAAAGAACTGGGATGAAAGGAGGGCTAATGAGCCTGGAGTACAAATAAGATTTATAGTTGATCTTGCAACAGAGAATCCTGGACATAAAAGCATACCTAGACTAATTGGATGCTCTGCACAAGCTAAGAAAGTGCGTGTTGCAATGCAGTGTCAACTGTGAATTATCAGGCTTTCTCTAAAGCAAATAGCAAGTGAGTTCTTTCAGATGAAAAGGGAACTGATGAGAAGTTCCCTTCAACTGAGAGGATTTTATTTTTTTTTTTTTAAATAGGAATTTGGATTGTTTACTTTATCACTTAAGTTCCTCATGTCCCCTCTTCCCTTTCTCTTTCAAAAGACTTTCCTGGATTGGTCAGAGCCAGTAAGTACAGAAAAGAGTATTAATTCAGCTATGGGATTGCTATAGCCCCAACACAACAACTTTATCACAGTAGCATCTGAAAGATGGCCTCTAATTTACCTCAATTCTCGTTGTCAACTAACCTTAGATTTGATGACAGTATGTATATTTAGAAATGCCTGCTGGCATTTTATTAATGGCTCATAAAATATCTTAATTACCTTAAAATCTCAGACTGCCTCTGGATTATTCTTTAAGTATCTTCTCTGACAGATTGATGATATTGAGAACAAGCAGCGGTTATTTTTGTTGTTTTGGTTTTTTTTGAGGAATAATGTTGTATTTCTTCCCAGTGTAAGCTACCAGCAGCAGGCTATTATCTGAGAACACTGTTTCCTTATCAGAGAGGTGATGGGAGAGAAAAAAAGCCCACAAAAACCAAATAAGATAGATAGTATGGTTTGTAGTGGTTCTTCTTCCAGAAAAGATTACCTTAAAACCTTTGTGATTAATAATTTAGTCACCATTCACTTTAAGTTTTGAAACACGATTTTTTTTTTTACATATTGATTTGGCAATATCAAGTTCTAATAATTATTCAGTTAAAAAAGAATATCTTTTTGAGATCACCCAGATGGAAAAATTATTGCTTTGATTAATTCTCCTGTGATTCACGAGTGTCTTATGTCTCATTAGACCAATAATGATATAAGCAAGGAGCAAAAAATGAGAACCAGTGATAAGCATAAGATGCAGGCTTGAATGTGGTCTTCTTTCTGTTTTGTATTGTTTTGTGATTGCATGTACTTGCACTTTTGTCATTCTAATGAGTACTGCATTTGAAGATTAGACACCCCATTACCGTATGTTCCTGATTCAGCTGCAGTAGAGACAAAGATTAAGGGTCCAATTCAAAACTAGTTCTACGGAAAGAGAGGCATACCTACAAATTTGCAAAATTCAAGTCTGTCAAAAGCTAACATCTTAATAACATAGATAATATCCACCTAGTCATCCACTCAGCATTTTTCATTTAGTGGTACAACTTTTGTTAGGGAAGAATTGAACAGGTGGATGCAAATAAAGACAATGTTGATGATTTCAGCCAAGCTGAAATGTCTGTTTGGGAAATGATTTCAGTTTTTTATAGGTGTGATTTGTCATTCCACCAAATGGTCAGCATTTTCTCTGTTGTGGCTAGTGAAAGACTGTCAAACTTAAATATTATGCTGATTTCCATCTCTCAGAATTTAGGAGGTGAATGGGAAATAGCACAGGAAACTTGCTCACATACAAATTTCTTTGCCGGAATGAGCCCATGATTTCTTATACATGTTGCACGGACATCCCAGGGCAAGAGAGTGTTGTGTGTGGGTGGCTACACACCTACATTCAGTAACAACAGTTCAGCTATTCTTAGCTTGGGAAAGGGGCAAGCAACCCCAGAAGAAGATTAGGAAGATTAAAACAAAAAAAAATAGTTTGGGAGACAAAAATAAAACCACGAGTGTTGCATATCTGTGAAAGCACGGGGTCTAAAAGATAGCTGGGTACAGACATGAGGCTCTGCAAGTCCTACCATCTCCGACTTCAGGTTCTCTCTAGATGTGCTTGTGCTGACATGGGAGCTAGAAATTATTGTTTGCATGGACCTACTTTTAGTCTTCCAAGTACTTTCATTTTTGTCATGATTTTATGGCCTAGTTTTACCAATAGAAAAAAATAGAAGCTACTTTTCACAGAATCGTATTTTCTATAGCTTGAGCTATTTTCTATAGGTTGAACAAGTAGCTGTTGAGAAGACTCATCCCTGAGCATCTTTAGTCAAAATAATTTCTCCTTGAAGGTGAATATGGTAACAACTCCATTACATTTACACTATATTTGTTTTCCAGAAAAAGGAACCTGTGATTTGAACAAAGAAAAGTGCAGAAGAAGAATCTGCAGGCCAGACTCAAGGACTCAACGGTGTAAATGTTCTAGTGGCTTTATTTTAAGTCGAAATAAACAATTTTGTGAAGGTAATACATGAATTTCCTGTCAGATTTATTCCATCAGATGAAAAAAATCTTCTTTCTCTTTACTCATATCTAGATTATGAAAAAATAGTATGAGGTCTTAAAAATTCCAGATGTACCATTTCAGTTTGGTGTCCTTCCAGGTGCTGAAATAGTCTAAAGGGAGACTTATGAAAGTGAGAACTCTGAAAGTGGCACCAATCCTATTCTTGTGAGAAATTTGGGTCTTAGCCCAAGTAGTTAAAGGAGCTTCAGATAAGTAGACATCCTTATGGGTCCTTGTTTAATTTTCAAGTGAAAATTAAAATAGATAGATCACTAAAGGTGAAACACTGAAAAATCCTGCAATTAGATGTCTGTCTTAAGTCTCAGTTTGAAAAAAGACACAAATTCTTAACATGTTTCTACATGTTTTAATCTGGATTGTTTTAATAAAAATATTAATTACAGTTAATGTATCACTTTTAGCAGAGTCTTTCTCTGCACAACTACATTTGAAAAGACAGAAATGCATCAAAATTCCTAGCCTACAGGATTTACAGACCTGCCTGAGCAGCAGCCATCCAGTTCTCAGGAAATTCACCAGGATTACTTTCTGAATTTCAACTTCTAATTCACTTCTGTGTTTTGAGACTTTTACCCCAGTCATGTTGGAGACAGGTTTGTTTAAAAGAATTTTTGTCTGAAGAAAGTCTCTAATGTCACTTTTTTAGATTCACTGGAACATGGAAGGGAAGGCATACCTTTCAAAGTCCTCTAGGAACCTATGCCAGACACATGCAGCCTATTCGGCTAGAAGGTTTTTAAAGTGTATAATATTAAGGTTTGCAAACTTGCTCTTTGATCGCTTACAAGGACAGACATATTATTGTAAAATGAATGGGAAAAAGAGATAGTTCTTGAAGACTGTTGGTTTGTTTCTTTAGTCTAATTACCATGCACCGGTTGATGATATTATTCTGACACAGTGAGTGCTTCTTTTGACAGATATCAATGAATGTGGCTTCTGGAATCATGGCTGTACTTTGGGCTGTGTGAACATTCCTGGTTCCTATTACTGCACCTGCCCGAGAGGTTTTGTTCTGCTGCCTGACAGGAGAACATGTCATGGTAAGCAGCAGTAATACTAAACGCCTCCGGTATGATATTGGAGAGAGTCCTCACGTAACACTGGAACTGCTGAAAGTTTTGTGTGTTGCATTGCTTGCTTCCAATCCCTCATTATGTAAGAAGGATCAGCTTAAATGAGTGAACCAAGTTCAGATGTCATGTTTAAGGAAGTGTAAGTTACACGTGAGTAATCAAGCGTGAGCCTCTTCAGGAGAAAAAAAAAACCCCAAAAGTAAAAAAGGTTGGGTCTCCAAAGAGACTTCTTTGCTCAGGATTAGATGCTGGGTCACACTCCAGGTGGATAAGCAGTTATATCTTTTTAAATGTAGTCTCTGAATTTGGCTCACTCTGCCTAACCTGCATAACAGCTCACACAGTCTCTCTGTGAGTGGCTTACAGCATCATCTTTCTTCTCTTAAAATCGGGGTTGATAGCATTGTTAATGTGCATGAAATTAATGAAATTAAATACATGTGCATCTGTTTACAATGAATGAGTCACGTGGAAGTACTCATAAAGTTGTTTGTTCTGGGGTACTGCTGCAACTGTGGTTTTGTTATTGGTTTTGTTGTCTTTTACCAATGAAATTGTTTATTAGAAGTATGCCTGAGAGAAATTAGCTATAGAACATAGATATGTAAACCAGGAAGCTCTCTGAAGCTGGATAAATGTGAATAAACTAAATGCAGAGAAGTGGAGGGTAAAAAACAAAGTTCTGTCTGTCAATAAGCTCCAGGCACCATATTTTAGTCACAGTAAGAGTCAGAGGGAAGGTTTTTGTCCTCCCTTTTGGTAGTATTGTGTATATTCAGCCTACAAATGCATTACACTTTTCTAAAGTAAGTCTAGAACATAAAATGTGACATGCATCCAAGTTTTGAGATTTTGGGATATTCCCAGATGCTTTTCTATTTCATAATGAAGTGGACCTTGACCATAAGCAAAGAGTGCTTCTCCCTTGCTTCCATGGAAATAAAACCTTGCTATGTGCCCCACGGAGAAGTCCCAGTGCGCACCGCTGAGTTCAGTCTGGGTCAGGATCTACGGTATATTGAATATCTCTACTAGATGCTAACAGAGTCTAACAGACTCCAGCAGTCAGTCAAGCTATTTTAGACCTCCAAGAGTCACTTCTACCCCTCTATTACAGAGGGAGGCAGGAGTAGGTTTCAGTGACCCACATGTGGGGTTTCAGGGTGTGTGTGACAGCTACAGAGGGCAGACAGATGTGACAGACGTGCAGCCAGAGGCTGTTTGGAGGTGGGATATCCTTTTGTGGGCAAAACAACGCTTAGACACTGTGCAGCTCAGTCTGGCTCTGGATGACTAGCTTGAATAATATGCCTACATTTTGAGTGGCTCAAATTAGATAGGAAGTAATGTTTCTCTAACCCAAGCTGGGGACGCAGCATGGACAGTATAACTCCTTACCTACAGCAGCACAAGGCAGATATGTCACCATCTATGCAACCTGAGAGAGAGGTGCAAGGTGAGAGGTCCACTTTGCTTTCTCCTCCAAGTCCTGTGCAAAGCTCTTTATCTAAAGCCACAAGCTCTAGTCAGAAAGAAACAAGATCAGTTTCTTGACCCTCGTCACTCTGCTTAAGGAGTTAGAATAATACAGTTGCTCTCGAGAAGCAAAATTTGCAACAGCTATGCATCATTTAAGCCACCATATGTGGCTGTGGGAAACCTGCAAGAGTTCTAGTCTTCCAGTGGGTGTTGTCAGAGGACAGTAGTGTTGGCAGAAAGAGATGCAGCGCTGCAATACAGAGGATGGATGGAGGGTATCTTGTGAAATTGCATTAAAGAAATACTCCAAAAAATGCTGTCACTCAACAATTGTAATGGAAAGTAATAGAAAGCCTCTGCCAGGTCCTCAGATGGTTTTGCCCCTACAGCTTCAAAAATTGCCAGTAAGGAATACAGTTGTATTTCTGGAAGGTTCATCTCCTGTTTTGATTGATTGAGCTCTGATAGTCTTGGAGTAGTAGGAATGTAGTTTTTCCACATTCTCTTTGTGTTTTATTCTTTCATCATAACTTCCTTGCAGTTTTCAAAAACTGATCTATATAAAAAAGAAAGCTTTCTAAATAATTTGTTTTGATAGCACTTCTTCAAACATCTTTGGAAAATTTAAAGCTGATCAGTATAATGACTTCAGGACCTAGCAATCTTTCTTGGCTTGCTCCTTTGCTATAGTTAGGAGAGGGTGGGTAAAAATTAAAAAAAACCCATAATGAACAAACAAAAACAAACTCCCAGAAGACCACAAAAGTGTTGTACTGTCAACATCACACTTTTATTTTCACTTCATCTCTTTCCCCATTATTATTTTATCGTAATTTACGCTTTTTTTTTCTCTTTAAATTACTGTAGAGCTAATTTCCTGCACAAGTAACAACACTGATTGTAGCCATGGTTGCCTTCAAACATCTAAAGGGCCTGTTTGCTTTTGTCCTGAAGGATCTGTACTCAAAGTGGATGGCAAAGCATGCACAGGTAAGTAACATTTTTCAAGCTGTAGCGACTGCCAAAGAGTTTGTTCTTGGCTCTGAGAGCCAGAACTGAATGATGGCATTTTACACTCATTTTGCACAGCTGCAAATGACTGTAGAACATGGGAAGCAAAGGAATGTCAGGCTCCTTGAGTGCTGAGATGAGCAATATTCATATTAATTTTTTAATAGATGTGTCTTAGCTGTAGCAGCCAGTGTTTGCAGGTGAAATTCTTTTGTTGTTAGCAACATTCTTTTGTTGTATGCACCACCCAGATGTTTGTTGTGGGAGACATCTAAAATTTATATTTGAGGGGAAATATAGGTACAAAAGTAGGGCTTGAAATCTGAAGATGGCTGTATTGATATCATGCAGTTTCAGGCTCACTCTAACCTACAGCAATTTCATCTAACTATCCACAAATGGAATTTTTGCTGTTACTGTGTTTGAAGCTGCTACACCCACTAATCTGTCACTCCCAATCCCAGCAAGTTTTCCAGATGCAGAAGGCCGTGGCTTTTCAACTATATCTTTTCAGCCTTAGGGGTTAAGATAACTCCATTAATGCTGGCATTGGACCTTGAAAAATCTCCTTGCCCTTTTACATCCCTTACATACTCTGGATTGTACTGTATATATAGATTCAGTGTTGCTATTTTGCTAGGGACACTCCACAGAGTAAATTCAGGTTGGGATTATGGAAATAAACCTTGTGCAGCCCCAAGAAGAAAGAATAGCTTCTTTTTATATGAAATCTTTGTTTATTGTATTAGAAAGCCAGTGTATTTCATCAATTCTTCATCCTAGCCTAATAAACTTCTGGGGAGAGAATGGCATTAATTCATTCTTTTTTTGCATGGAGTGCAAAGTCTGATGAAATTTGCTATTTGTTGTAGCTGGGATGACGTTTGCATGGGAGAAAAAGTTCTCTGAAATAATGAAGACATGGAAGCCCCTTTCATATATCCAACCTGCATCTTCTTTTGTAAATTTTCAGAAAATCTCAGGAATAAGTTACTACTAATTATATTTCATTTCACTATACTTTTACTTTCAACAGAATGCCTTTCAGTAAACCTACAGGTCACTGAGATGCTTTGCAGTGTACAAATCCTAAGCAGATTGAATCCTGCTCTTGCTTATACCTCTGATTTTGTTGTATTTTTTCCTTAGAATGGCAAAGTTAAATTTTTCAAATGCTCTGTTTAAGGTTGTACATCTCCAGATAATGGTGGCTGTAGTCAGATATGTTCTTCTTTGAGCCCATCCTCCTGGAAGTGTGCTTGTTTTCCTGGATATAAGCTTCAGCGAGACAGAAAGCACTGCACTGCTATAGGTTGGTATCTTGGTATGCCTGCATATTTCTGCCACTAAAAGCAAAAACATTTTTAAGTCCTTTAAAGTAGATTGTATAACTGGGAATCAATATTTGTACTGATTTTAGGGTACTTTGTAAAACTTGGGAAGTATTAGTTGCCTGGAAAACTAACCTATTATGGAAATACACCAGAACAAACACCAGTACATGGTTCATTCTCCCTCAGAGAAGGTTCAGTCTGTTATCCAACTTATTCATTTCACTCTGGACTCCTGTACTGTGGAGGTCTATCCTCGCTGTTCAGGTTTTTGTGCCTTCATATAATTGTGGGTGTAATTTCTACCCAGTGTTACTGTATTGGGGTTGAGCTGTCTACATTTGGAGAACAGGGCAGAGAATAGTCTTTCGAAGGACCTTCCCTACAAGGATATTTCTTCCCCGCTGGCCCCAGGAAACCCAGGTATTTGATGTGATGTTTGGATTCCAGACCCTTCTGTTTCTTCTGAGAAAAGGGCAGACCCTGGTGAGCAGCAAGGTATAAGCAATTGCATCAGGGAGAAGTTTGTGATTTGTATCAGGAATAATGGAAGCACTTTATTTTTCTGTAGGACAGAATTTTACTGTGAAAGGAGGCTCGTGCACAAAAAGTTAAGTGTTCTGGCATTTATGGTGATGCTGTGAAATGCAAAGGAAAGGCTGTCTTGAGGCTAAGTCACTGTGAAATGCAGCGGGGCTAGCGACTGCTTTATCACAAATTTTGAGGCTGATCTTGGGCAAGGCTCTGATGCTGAAAGCCTATATACACTTTTATCTTTGATTTCTGAGGCACATGGAGTGCAGGACAAGGGCCTTCCTTTCTTTGTGCTTATGTTCCTCAATTTGCCTTCTGCCATTACTTATGATGTTAGCTAGAGATCCCTTTGAACCTCATGGAATTAGCATACGTGCAAATTTTCATCAACAGGTCCTAAGCCATTGCTGTTGTTTGCAAATGGCCAAGATATCCGCCGGATCAGTTTTGATGGAACAGATTATGCAAGTTTACTTGACTGGCAGATGGGAATAGTCTTAGCACTGGACTCTGACCCGGTGGAAAATAAGGTAAGGCATTAAAAATGAGAGGATTTTGAAGTGTAGCAAGGACAAATGGATTGGGCTTTCATGTGCCTTAGCCTTTCTGCCGTCAGTGATCCAGATTACCATTGTGCTGCTTGTTGTTCTGTTGCCTGTTCAGGAGCTCGATGGGTACAAGATGCCAAACATTAGTTGAAGAGTTTCATCCTTTACTTAGCAGTTTAATGTGCTTTGTACATTGACATGCCTAATTAACAGGGAATTTGGATTTTTAAATTCACTTCACCTGCAATTTCAATTTGAAATATTGTGTGATTGATAGTTTTCTCCCTTAAGATTGCAGTACTGTTTTCTGGAAATAAATTGTGGTTTGCTTTCTTGCTCTGTTTTGTGGTAGGTTTTTTCCGTCGAGTACCTGTATAAACAGCAGTGTCTTTTTTTCTGTACAGCTACATCCCACAATCCCTACTAAATATAGGCACAATCTTAACAAGAATTACTTCTTATGTCCCGACATTATTGAACAAAACTGCTAAACACTCACTGGGTTCATTGTTCTTATGAAATATATTCCTCATCTTGCAAGGTAACGCTGTTGGAAGTGGGAGTCTTCTCTGCAATAGAGCTCTATGTATGCGTGGCTGCATCCCAGTGCCCCACGCCTTGCCAGCAGAGTTGGGAAGGAGTTCAGCCCTGCTTTGCTAAACCTTCTGTGGCAGATGATAGTTATTTTTTTCCCACGGTGAGACTTACTTACAGTGTAAGAGTGTTACAGAAAGATGCTGGATGGCACAGTGAAAGCTGATGAGGAGCTCAGTTAAGTTGTTGGAAACATCTCAAGGCTTGGACGGACACAACTAAACACATAAGAATGTTACCAGATCTGCGTTACAGGAGAATCATTTCAGGCGCTGCTGGATCACTGCCACTTGCTCCTGAAATAGGGCCCTGCTGGGGAGCTAGCAGTTGTTCTGTGCTGTGCCGAATATAAATCAGCTGCGTGGGTGACACAGGGTGTGCAGCCTTGTTCTGCTTCCGTAGGGAGCTCTGCACAGCAGTGGGGTTGGCAGAGTGGAGGGGAGGTGATGTGCCATGGGCCAGCCAGGCTGCAGTGGTCTGGTCCCCGTGGCACAGAACAGAGGTACAAGGTAAATTAGCTCAGCATCGCTCTGTGCTCCTGTGGTAATCGCATTAGCTGGTTTATTGCTAGAAGCCTCCCCCCTGCGTTATTTGGTCTCATGGTTAGCATCAAAATGAAGTTATTTATTTTGTTGAAACCGTTTGCAAAATACCTCAGCATTGCATGACACACAGTTCTGCCATACAGTGTTTGGCTCCCTTTGGATATCAAATACAAGACAATATAATTTTCTTATCATTGGAAAACACAAACCTCGTTTCCCCACCAGCTGAGAACTTCTATTTTGATCCAAAACTGAGAAGCCTTTTCTGGAAATGTTAGGGCCTTACAAAAACAAAAAAACCTCAAACCAAACTACCACCACCACCAAAACCAACAACAAACTCTCTCCCCCCCACCTCAAAAAAATCCTACAAACCCCCCCCCCTCCCCCCCAATTATAGAACTCCTTTTCCCTTCCCAGCTCCTTGAGACACATATGCTACTACCCTCTCCTTCTCACTCCCCCCTTTTTAAAATGAGCAGGCAGTGAAATGATAATATGCTGCTCTTTGCCTGCTCAGCTGTACTTCATGTGAAGTAGCTGCTTGCTGAAACAAAACCACAGGATATTCAGAGGGCTGTATATAGGGCAGCCAGGATTTACAGCTAAGCACAAGCTGCCTGTAGAAGTCATCCTGGTTGAAGGATAAGTGCCTTTTTATTTCATCAGGGATCACAGGTTACCTGTGGAGCTTTTTATGAATAAGCAGTTCAGGAAATTTTCAAGATGAGAAAGTTGTTTTAGAAATCAAACTATTAGACAAGGGATATAGAGCAGACAGTGAGCTGGGAACTAATAAACACTCATCTGTTATTTCTTTGCAGATTTACTTTGCCCACATCGCCCTAAAATGGATAGAACGAGCTAATCTGGACGGCTCAAATCGTGAAAAAGTTATTCATGAAGCTATAGACATACCCGAAGGCCTTGCTGTGGACTGGATTAACCGTAAATTGTATTGGACAGACAGAGGGTACATGCTCCACAGTGCATTTATGTTGAAGCATGCCATAAAATATTTGGAATAAATGACTGGTGATACAAAAATAGCTGAGATACCACTCTAAATTCAGTAATGCTTCATATTCTGATTGGGTAGCTGTAATCTCAAGTATATACAGTTGGAAGGGTTTTTAAAACTGTGATGCTGAAAGTTCACTTTAAATCTTCTATTGTATTTTTATCTTTGTCTTTCCAAGAAGCAAGAGTTTGGATAGAGTTGCAAGGAATCTAAAGCACATAATGCATGTGTACATATATGTATGTGAGCATGCATGTGGGAATATATCTGTGTATATTAATTTTTATATCTTTATATAGATATGAATAATGAGTATCACTGCACTGAGTACATCTTGGACAGAAGTCAGCATTTTTAACAGCTAGAATCATACCACTTTAAGCTAATGGACAGTTTCTGAGGAAAGAGGAATGGCCGCTGGCAGATATTATGACTTCACATTTAGCTGACACCTAACCTGAAATGCAGAGAGAACCAAAATCCAGCTTTGGTGAAAAGGCAGTGTCAGATCAGAACACACAATGAATACTCTTTGGGGAGTGGTCATGATATTTCAGTATAACCCATGTTTAATTAGTCAATAAGAAGTGGTCAATATGCTGCTAGTCTACTTCCTTGCCATTAAGCAAAAATGTTGTCTACACAATTGTGCTCCGGCATAAATATGCCAGTGTTTCCTTGTGAAATGGGAAACTGGTGCTTGTTTCCATAAGACAAGAGTCAAAGGTGAAGCTGTGGTATCTCCCACATCCTCCTCACTGCATTCACCTGTTTGCATAGCACATTTGCACAAATGTGTTTCTCCTTCCACCTTTGTGTGGCTTTTCTATGCAAGTTCATGTAGACATAGAAGGCTGTAGCCTTGCTTTACGGTAAAGGCTGGTATGTGGCAAGGTAAAGTTTGCAGCAATAAATACCATTTTCTGGAGAAAAGAAGTTGGATTGAGAGACTGGCAATGTAGATTCTATACTCCCCTGTAGATTTTATGCGTGATCGTACAGACCATAGCTTAGTTCTTTCCTGTAAAATGCTTGATGTTTTCTGGATGAAAAATGTTATATAAAGTACTATTTTTAAAAAGTCTTTATACCATTTCATAATGCTATTCAGTTAGGAGTTCCTTTTCTTCACGGCTCTCTTTAAAACTAGCACTCCTCTGTTAGTGGTCAAACTTCCAACTCCTGATTTGCCCAGAAAAGGAGAACTTCATGTCTTCTGCAGAACAGCAGATATTTTATCATCATCCCTGGACTAGATAATGAGGCTGAGGCATCAATTACTTGTTCATAAAACAACTGGACATACCATGGCAGCAGGATTATTTCCTGCCATTGTAAAGTTATTTATTAGAGTTTTGTGCTAAACTAAAGCAATTAAAGAAACTTAGTGTGTTCTGCCTGCAAAGGTAATTAAAAAGATAGCCAGGAGGAGCTAACAGTGCCGTGTGTGTTGCAGGAAGGCATGCATCGAACAGAGCAGCCTGAATGGAATGCAGAGAAAAATGATCATCTGGGAGGATATCTCCCAGCCCCGAGGGATTGCTGTTCACCCATTTGCTAAGTAAGCAGTGATAAACCCAGTTACTTGTGTAATACTTGGGGGAGGCTACTTAAAAGTGAGCAAGCCAGTCTTGCACTTCTGGCAGTCAAAAAGTGCCTTAGTCTCAAGTTAGGATGGATATTGCTGTGCAGAGTTGTATTGAACTGCAGTGTTTTATTGCTGGGCTGCTTTTGTGAGTTGTGACATGTTAATTTCTCATATAAATTTCAAAAAATTCAGCAGCATTAAATACATTGTATGCCATTTAAGCTAAATTAAAACATGAGCAACTGAAGTCACCCTGAGAGTTGTAAACACCACACTACAAACTTTCATGGTTCCACATCTATTAACATGAAGTAAGTGGTCACTTTTGACCAATGGTGCTTATAAAGAAATTTTTTTGACCATATTTCTGTTTCTGAGGAAACAAAACCAAATCCTATTGTGGAGTTGTGTTGATTTAAATTCACTTTACATCATCTTATCTAATGCTGATATTATCACAGGAGTTTTGAATGTTTAAACTCTTGGTCAAATTCCGGCCATTTTAATCAATAGCAAAATTTTAAATCTATTGATTTAAAATTTTTTTTTATGCTATACTAAGAACTGATGAATGAAGCTGAGGTAAGGAGAGTGTTTTGTTAGCTTCACTCTGTATGTAGCTGAAAGAAACCCTCAGTAGAGGTTGAACATGATAAAGACATTTTATAAGAAATCTTTGAAGAACAGGTTGGTTCAGGAAGATTTTTTTTTTAGAATTTTTGATAGAGGCAAGGGCTGCAAGGGGAAAGGGAGGAGGGAACCTCACTAAAACCTTCCTTATTAAAAAGTTAACAGTGAAAGGAGGAACAAACCTTATAGCAATGTCTATAATTGTGAAGTCAGTATTAAAGAGAGATTTGAGACACAATTAAGACTACCAGGAATGCTGATCTCTGCATTGGCTATGGCAAAACTGCTCATGTAAATGAAGCCAAGTGGATCCATGAGTTATCTCAGCAAACCTGATCAGGGCAACTAATGCCTATGGAGACTGGAGTAATTGGTTCTTGTAAATGGTAAAGAGGTAAATGGTTTGGTTATTTCAATTTTAAGTGGCCATCTTGTACTGCCTGTTCTTTGAAAAAAAAAAAAAGCACACATTGCAAAACACTCAGGAAGCTGGGGGGACACCCTAAGAATCACAATTTTTTTCAAGAGAAGGAAAGAAGCTGGGCCTGACACTGGTTTATTTTTGAAGACACAATAACTTGAGGACTCTTGCTTGCTTTCAATGAGTGGTGGTTAATTTTGGTTCCATTTGTGCATTGTTACACCCTTGTTTAGACAAGGGACTAGTTAATGCATCGTCTTCTGCTGTCTGGTTTTGCTAAACCACTCTCTCCAGTCCCCTGGAAAGCACAGAAAGCAGATATGAAGAGTCAGCAGTTAGCATAGCCAGGAGGAATTGTTTTTCAAAGGTTTTGTGGCAATGAACAGGGTGGGGATTCTGCAGAAGTCCCAGTGTAATCACCTGGAGTCTTATGGCAAGTGTTAAAAGATCACCAGCCAATATATTTGCTTGAAGCGTGTGCTTTTTCTCATGTGCCTCGGGCCGGTATTGTTCTGATCTGTTCTTTCTGCTTTGAAAGAACTCCACAGAGAGGAGGACAAATATTTACTTACTGACTTCCTGTATCAATTTTGTTTTCCAAAGGAGATTATTCTGGACTGAGATGGGGGTCAATCCCCGGATTGACAGCTCTTCATTAGAAGGCATTGATCGCCAGGTGATAGCCAGCACTGGTCTGGTGTGGCCCAGTGGAATAACTCTTGACTACTTAGCCGACAAGTTATACTGGTGTGATGCTAAGCAGTCAGTGGTTGAGAGTGCAAACCTGGATGGTTCTGGCCGTCGAATTCTTGCACGGAATGATGTAGGTGAGGCTTTGGGGTTGATAATTACCTTCTACTGCTTGTCTGTGTGCTTATGTATCTGCATATGTGACTCTGCATGCGAGTTCAGCCAGCAGCTGTGCTGTGTATCTCATGCAACTTGGTGTTGAGCTTAATGGCTTTCTGTCACACAGTTGACTTACTCATTTTAGAAAGAGAACACCTTTGTAATGCTCTGCTTTTACTAATCAGCCACTTTGCATTGTACAGAGAACTTCTCCGCCTTCCCAGAAAAGTGAAAAGAAGGAATACGTTTAAAGTGTGATTTGCTAGTTCCATCCATGGCTACTTAGTGTAATTCAGGTTTTACACCAGTGAGTTATACTGATGTAAGCTGGAAGAGAATTAATCTTGACCACTAAGGTCCTTGAGCAAAGAACTTAATTCTGCGGAGTGTTAAACACTGTGATGATTCTAAAGACTGAAGGGACTCTCAACAGAAAAATGATTTATGCAAATCGCTGGTAGTTTTTATGGCTGAGGTTTCTATCGTTTGACACAACTGTGTCATTCTGGAGCAAGAGATCAGAAGTATTAGCAATGAGGAACTGATGTTGTACCACATCTAATGTAAACCATGCGTTTAAGAATCTTGTGCATGGCAAATTTTCCAGAAAGAACAATTCCCTTTGTGCATGATACCTCTCTGGGAACCACTCATAGATGTGCATATAAAACATGGGCAGAATAAGGTCTCTTGGCTCAGTACCATGACTGCCACAGGTAGAGACTTTGCAATTACTCTGTTAAGCACCTGCTGTTCTAGTCTCTGCTCTGGAAAGGTTTCCATTCATCTCCTAAGCCCTCCAACTTGTTTGGAGATGAGCCAGAGTGAGGTCTTGGTGGAAGCAGTGTTCTCCATAAGACACCAAAACCTCTTGCTAGCAATCCTCTCTTTCCCCTCCTCCACATACTCTGCTGTACATACCACCCTGCAACTGATCTGCAGAGGAGGACCTTGAAGCCTGTTGAAAGGTTCACTTTGGGAAAGGAGGTGGGTTTAGAGCAGTGATGTTTGGAGGTGGGACATGGACACCCGATGGAAGAAGTGAAAGAAATGAAGTGCATCCTGTAGGGATGTGAATTTAGAGAGGCAGTGAGACTCGGTATGCCGATGTTTTGCTAATGCTCGTAGTGAGAACAGAAGTCAGCTTCTGTTCCCGGGCAGCTGGACACTTACTGAAGGACGGGAAGGTGCCATCTCCTCGTTCTTAGGGTTCTTAGGGTTCAGCTCTTACGTGGGTTATTTGTATTGTATCAGCTCCCTCTAGTGCCCCTGTACGGAGACTCCATTCAGGCAGAGAAGTGCTAGCAGAATAAAAATATGCTCTCCAACTGTAACAGTATCTTAGAATTTTTCTTATGTAGGAGTCAGTTGGGTTTTTTCCTCAGTTTATTTGTGATGTGTATTTAAGGTATACAAACACATAGTCCTTCTCCAAGGTTCTAATTTGTCTGTTGTTTTGCTTGCTTTGATTTTGATTTTTTAAAAATCTTTTAAACTAAAAACTTTTGGGTTAATTATTGAAATGAAACACCGCCTTACATCAAAAACCAAAAACACAGATCATAAAATCATGTGCGTACAAACCATACTTCTCAGAGGGGCTCAGACTGCAGCAGTACAAACTGAAGTGCATATTTGGAGTGTGAGTAAAGGCCAAGACAAAGAAAACCTGCTTCAGCCAGGAGGCACCCACCTGGAATCAGGGTGGATATCCGTGGAAGAACAGTATGTGTTCTTGCTTCCTGTTACAAAAAGCTTGTCCAAAGGCTGTCTTGAAAGCAGGAGATTTCTAAATGAATAGAATGAATGCATAGTCCCATATGGACTAATGACAATTTTTTATCATGACAGAGATATGTAAAAGTGAGAATAATTTTGAAACGATCTTTATCTCTCCCTTATATATGAAAGGGTCCTTTAGATTCTGAATTGCCGAGCTTTGCTCTGAAAGTCGAGCTAGGTGTCTGCGTTTTTCTAGTACAGATAATGTGCTACCAAAGAAAAACTGCTGTACTCTTGAATTTGGGATGAGGGTTCTCTCACCTACTGTTTGTCATGTGATAGGCACCTGTTCTAAGCTGGTGTCTGGGTTCCTGCTGTAATGAGTGAAAAAAGAGGAAGCTACCTGGATGATCTGCTGCATCCTGTGGCTTGTTTTAGCTGCTACTGTTAGCTGGCTGGCTACAGAAAGTGACTAACTAGTCACAGCCTCATGCTGCTAGTTTGCTGAATTGAAGAAAATTAGTTCCTTTCTTCAATTTTGCACTGTGATGAATTGGCTGATGAACATCTATGCATGTTTATAGGCATGCCTTGACCACTATATTGCACTTGAGTGTATTTTTGGCACTTGCAGAGACCACACACTGTCTTTGGGGCCCCACCATGAGTCAGTGGCCATAGTGTCTGTAGCTCCCAGCCTGCCCTGTGCTAGTACACTTATGCAAGATGCCATGAGCTCTTCTCTTCCTTGTTATGTGAAGACTGCAAAAGGAGCCATGTGCAGGTCTGTGCTGGGCAACTTATCGGCAGAGGAGGGGGCACTCCACTTCTGAAAGGCTGATCCCAGTGCTGCTTCAAAAAATTATGATGTCTGATGTAGAACCATCTTTTGGACTTGATCTGGTTGGAGGTCACCAGCAGTACAGGGAGCGCACTGAGCCAGGCAAGTGCCATAGCCTCCTCTGCTAAGAGCATAAGCAACATGTGCTTATGGTCCACCATTAATGGACACTTATCCTTCTCCATGAGACATCAAAGTGGAGAAGTGTCTGTGGCTGTGGCATTTAGAAGTAGACCTATATGCAGATACTGCTTTTGTTTACACGGTTTCTTGTGCATATTCTAGAGATGTGGAAATGAGAAATATAATTTTGTTGTAGGTCACCCTTTTGATGTAGCAGTGTTTGAGGATCACCTTTGGTTTTCTGACTGGGCTAGACCATCACTAATGAGGGTGGACAAGAAGACCGGCCAAAACAGGGTACGTCTTCGAGGCAGCATGCTGAGACCCTCATCAATGGTTGTAGTTCATCCTTTGGCAAAAACAGGTATACTGCAAAAATTAAGCAGTCATTCCCTTCCAGCCTCCTCTTGTTCGTTGATATCAGTAGAATAGATGTCCCTGGGGAGAGGATAATCTTCTCAGAAATAGGATCTTCAAAAGTCCTTGCATAGTCAGGCTGGCATTTACTGAAAGCATCATCTGGGCATGTGTCCAAGGAATGGTAACAGGTTTTGTATATTTATGATCATGCCCAAGTGTAGATGTTGATCAATTGCCACAAGGCCACCATAGTCTTCTGATACCTATTTTTCTTAGTTTATGAGCACCCTTCAGACATACAAATAATAACAAATGACATGGAGAAAGATTTATTTGTTTTGGATTAAATAATTTGTTTTCTGTTGCAAGCAATCTCCCTGTAAACAGAAAAAAGAGAGAAGGTAATCACAGGTTCCTTATGTCCTTGTAATATTCTTTCAGGGAATGTTAGGACTCTAAATATTAAACAAGAAATAATAAAGGAAGTTTAAAAAAAGTGATATATTTATTAGAGAGCATGCAAATCTGCTTTCCTGCCAGAGGCTAGGTGATCTGAGCTGTACTATGTGCATCTGGTTTTAATTTTTTAAAAAAAGAAAAGAAAAGAAATGTTTTTGTCAGTTCTTATTCTTTTTCCAACTGCTTCAACTCTGCACAGCTAAAAGGAGATGTTGACTGAAGAAGCAGCTTGTTAAGTTGCCTGTTTTTCTGCATTAGGGGCAAATCCTTGCCTTTATGAGAATGGAGGCTGTGATCAAATCTGTGAGAACCATTTTGGAGTTGCCCGTTGCATGTGTCACCCAGGATTTGGGAAAACTCAAGATGAAAAAACCTGTCATGCTTTGGATGCTTCTAACACAACAGCAGGTACAATCCTCCAGTTCCAAAGAAAACTGTCCCCATACCCTTGAGGATTTTCTAATTAGCATTAGAAAATATTCACCTCACTCTACATAATGAATGATGGTTTCTCTGAAGAATGAAAACACTGGGGTGTTGACCTGGGACAATAACCTGTCTGGCCATTGCAATTTTTCTTGTCATATTAGCAGTAAGAGAGATGTGTGCAGTGCTGACAAGTATTGTGAGCAATGAGTTCCATTCATTGTCTTTTGTAAGTAAGACAAACCCATCAGTAAACAGTTTTCGGATTAATTTGAGGCCAGAAACAGTCTAGTCTGGGATGATACTGATTTTTAAAATTTTTTTCTAAAAGGAAATCACCATGATAATTGGAAAAAAAGACAAGTGATAGAAAAATCAGAAAGTTAGTTCAGTACATTTTTAATAGTTTGTATCGTTTTTTCCTTGCCTTTTCCAGGAAGCGTCTCTGAGCACAAGGCAGCAATGCCGATGCCGACACCAGAGACCCTGGTCCGGAGTACACAAAGCAGTGGTGTATTCAAGGATACAGACAGAGAGGAAAAGCAGAAAACCAGCATTTTGTTGATGGCTGAAATCATGGTATCAGGTACAGTCTGATGATTGTCTTCGTTTTATTTACTGTGAGGTTCCAAACAAGTTAATAAAAGAGAAAGAAACCATAGGCCTTAAAGGAAGAAAGGCTCAGTGTCAAGACTGGTGACATTCATGCTCTTAACCCTCTTACAAGAAGTTAGGCCCATGCAATTACACCAGGTAGGAGTGCTTTTTTGTTTGTTTGTCTTTGTGTTCCTTCTCTGTATCAACAAAACTTGATAATAGTATGCAGGCCTACAGAACAAACATTTCTAATTGGAACACTTATGAAAGTCTCTCCCTTAGATTTTATATTAAGTTCCTCTGAACAAAATTGCAGTAAAACCATTGAATTCTGCATATGTTCAATGATACGAGATCATTAAATTGTACAATAGGTTTTGCATACAATATTCAGAAATCCTGATATTAAATAACACTTTGAGTCCTTCTAGACAAAAAGACGCATTGGCTGTATTGGAGAGCTGGGCTTCAAACTTTGTGTTCTGGCCTTCTTTTTACGTTTGTTGTTGGTTGGTGGGTTGGTTGCTTTTTGGTTTGGATTCTTTTATATATATATATATACAGTACCTCCTTTGATCTGTCCAAACACATCTAGTGGTTTTTTGTTTTGTTTTGGCTCTAGATCAAGATGACTGCACTGCACTAGAATGTGGTGTCAATGCCCAGTGTGTTTTGCTGGAAGATGGTGCTATGTGCCAGTGTTTGAAAGGATTTACCAGGAAGGGGAAATCATGCTATGGTAATAAACAACATTAATGCAGCCTTGTGGAAAACTGGAGACTGGGGGAGAGGAAGAAAATCTATCTTTTCTCATATTGGTAGCTCTGCTGTGTGAGCCATCGCAGAAAGGTCAATGGTATTCCTTGTTCTGAAAGGGATGATGAACAGAGAGCATGGCAGATGAAAAGGCTAATTACCACAAGCCTTTTTTTCTCCTGAGTTATAAGTGTTAATCCTATTAATATTAACAAGCAATAACAGAAACAATAGGAATAAACCCATATTGTATTTATTTGTAAAAATTGCTTAATTATAAAAGTTCAACAATAGTTGATGTATAATTTAGATATACTAAGGGATTTCTTAAAAATCTGTTTCCCTGATGTAATTTTTATATAAATGTTGCTCTTGCTTGTTCCTAGCACTAGACTAGAAAGGGATTCTAACAGTCAGATAACACATTGTTCAGAGCAGTCTTTAATTTTTTGGACTTGCATGCAACATAAATGGAAGCACTTTGTTCTCAGGTAAAGACCATGACAGGAAGGCATTAGAAACAGAAAAATAATACCATATGGTGGCTAAACTTTAAGATTCACAGGCCTCTATGCTGTTATGGAAAAGAAAAAAAAAAACAATGGGAAGGAGAAATTAGTGTATTTTTTTAAATTGTTGTACCTTTTTTGGTAAACTTGTGTGTTGTTTCTCAAAACAAAGTTTCTCTCTGAGTAGGGTTCAAGGCTACTTCTGAATAGGATTATTTCCCCCATATAGGATTTTTTTTTTTTTTAAAGCAAGTGGTATTTCTAGAACCTCTAGCTCTCTAGTTGAAAATAGCTGTTTGACTGTCTTAGGCTTTTTAGAACGTCCCCATCAAATTTCCTACCAAAAAAAGACTGCTAAGTCCTTCTTGTTTGTGCATCTGAAGCAAATGGGAAGTGACAGCATAGTCAGAGGGAGATCCATGATGTAGACATTTCTTATAGATTTACCTGATGGTTTCATGACCCATGTGTCCTGTCTTCTTGTTTTGTCTCACAGATGTTGATGAGTGTTCTGTAAATATGGATCACTGCAATCGAAATGTGTCAGGCTGTATCAATACGGAAGGGGGCTATGTCTGCAAATGCCTGGAGGGCTACACTGGAGATGGAGTCCATTGCTACGGTATGGGCATGTGTGAGGGCTGTGCTGTGTCTGGAAGGCAGGAGCAGGATAAATAAGCAAGAGATATGTCTTATGATTTGGGCTAGCCTTGCGCTGAGCTGTGAAGCTGTCAAATGAGCTGTTCTGTTTCTTTTTGAAAAACCTGGTAGGGCTGTAGATCCTAACAGTGGCTCCTCCAGACAGTTGACAGTTACCATTTCTTCCTTTTTGATTCTTTCCTTCTTGTTTGAAGTGTGGCAGCCTGAGTGGCTGATCAATATGCAAAGTCTGTAGTTGTCAGTGGATACCTGCTCTCAGTGTTTGCAGTCTTTTCAGTAGCTACAGCAGGAGAGATGGGAAGAGTGAAGGGGAGGAGGGAAATGGAGGTGAAGCAGTAGAGCTTTATTGGAAATCGTTGCCATGAATATAAACGAAAGCAGGTATTGAGTGTGTCATAATACTCATCAAATAATTCCAGGTTGGTTTAATAGGCATGAGGTTCAAGGTGTTGACACTGACAACTTGAGTACATTTAGAGTCTTGTTAATAATCAGACCCACAGATTTTCCCATCCAGCTCTAATTCCAGGTCTTTAGTTCATTCCTTACATTTCTTAATTTTTTTAATCCTTTCTAGCCGTAAATATGAAGGAACAGAAAGCTTCCCCCCACCCCTGCACCCCCCTCCCCGCCCCCCCTGGTATTTGGCTAGCGCACAGTTTGTTCAGAGCTTTATGAGAGCCTTCTCTTCTCTTTTGTCCTTTTCTTTTTCCTTTCTCCTTTATAGTCTAATTCAAAACCCATTAAATTTGACCTAATTCTTACAGGTCTTCCCTTTAACTCTACTGTACTCATCATGTTTCATGGAGAAACCTTTCCTTCCTTCTCCCTGTGGAGAGCTTCAGTAGCAACATAGCATGCTCTGAGAGGCTGGGGAGGCTGTGATTACCTGTCATAGAAAGTACGCCGGTTGCTTTTCCATTATGTTTTCCTTGAAGGCATATTTGCAGTGGGAAGGCCTTTGGTGTTTTCCCCCACTGGCAGGAGACTGCATTGCTGCAACTGCTACCCTTTAACCGATGCTCTGAGGCATTTCGTTCTTCTAACTGCAGACTGTTTGGGTGACAGATATTGATGAGTGCAAGATGGGGTCCCACACTTGTGGAGAGAACATAACCTGCATAAATACAGAAGGAAACTTCACTTGCTCGTGTGCTGATGATGCTTCTGGAACTGGCATTGGTTGCAGTGAGTAAATGGAGTGAGCACTTAAAATGAAGTATCCCTTAACTAAGAACTGTGCTCTTGGATAAATCGTTGTACCTAAAAATTCAGAAAACCCTCTATAGTGACATACTGGGCAGCTTATAGACCCATTTAGCATTACGTCAGGGGGCTGTTTTGAATTGTGCTAAGGAGATCAGATCTAAGTTTAGTTTGGAAAAATCTACATCAAGGTTCAATGCTAATTTTTACCATCTAGATGCAATGACATATCTATCTAATGGCCTTTACAATCATCAGCAGAAGTAAATACTCCTTGCAGGCAACATTTTTGGAGTTGGTTTCAGTCTTTTTTCGAGAAAAGAGATGTGATTCATTTTTTAAACTCCCTGTGCCTTCTTCCCCTCTGCAGAAGGCTAGCAAAAGCACTGCATATAATTTAAATCCCGTTTAATTCTTCAGAATATGCTGGTCTTTCAGACCCACTGGATAATTTTCCAAAAGGGCTCTGAAGCTCTTTAGAAAATCTGGTTACCTATTTAATGAAGGAAGCTGCTGAAGGTTCAGAACAGCGACTATCTGACCCTCATTTCAGTGCTTCAGTGTGACAGCAGCATTCTTTGAAAATGCAGAGCTGAGTGACTCATTGTCTTACTCTGTGTCAGCCCTCTTCATTGGGTTGAATTTTACCCCATATCAAGTGACTGACAGTGGAGGGACACTGTGTGATTGTCACAGATCTGTTTCTGCAGAGAACCAGAAGGAAGTTATGGCTTTTTTAGGTGGAACACCTGTCAGGATCCTCATCCCCTTTTCAGTTATTTAAGCTTTCAGTAATTTCAGATGTCACTCAGCAAATGATGATTTTTAAATAATGCATGACTTGGACGTATTGCCTTTTATGTCCCTCGCCTTTAAGTCTGATCCCATGTCTTCATGGGTGCTAACACTCTGGTTTAGTTCTTTGCCTTTTAGTGAGCTGAAATTTTCTGTGCAGAGCACAGTCACACCCGGGGTTCACTAAAAACACTCATTCCTTTCCATTCAGGCTCTTTGCCATGGCAGCTCTCCTGCAAATGAAATTTTAAAAAAACAAATGTCATTGAAGGTCATGTTGCAATAAAACTGGTGTGAGTCATAAAACTGATCCCATAAACGTGGGAGAGCGATCAGGCATATTTCTGCTAAGCCGTACTACTAGAAATTCTTTGCCAGGTAGATATTTGGTTCTGACCTATAGGTCTGCTGCAGCATAAAAGTAGGCAAGAAAGCGCTCCTTTCCTGTAAGGGCATGGCTGCGCTGTAGGTGATGCTGAGAAGAACTATTAGAGCTACCTTTAAAGGTAGCTAGTTTGGATAGCTGTGTAGATGACTGTGTATGCAGTTCAGAGCAGGCTACAGAAACCTTTGAAGAACTGGGTCAATAGAGTTCCCTGCTTTCCCTCTGATGCTGTTAGCTCTACCCGAGCTAGCTTGAACCCAAAAAAAAAGTGATCTGCAGACACACAGAGATGCAACCAGCTGGATGGCTGCTGTGTAGCAATGCATAAGAAGGACAAGTTGCACGAGAAAACTTCTCAGTCTGAGATCCAAGTGCATGAAATGCAGTGACCCTTCACCTGCACATCTCACTCTGGGTCCTTATGCACGGTAGAGATTTACCAAACCGTAAAGCTGTGTAAGGTGCAAAAATAATTTAAATGTAAGTAACTAGACAGACAGTGCAGTTTCTCTTCAGAGCTGTACTCACACATCTAAATAGACAGAATACAGCCAACCTCTCTGGGTCTTTCATTGCAAATCTAGAATCAAGCATATTTAGTATTTTGATCTGAAGTTCTGTGTGCCTAAATTTGAAAAGCAACACAAGCAAATAATAAACCACAAGTAATTGGTTGAAATTAGAAATTTTTACCTACTTTCCTATCTTAAAATTCTGTAACTCTTTTATAAGCTCATGTTGCTGACATGGCCAAAAGTTTGAGATGTCCTTGTGAAATCTTGTGTTGCAGAATCTACTGTGTCCCCCTCTGTTGTCAACAATGAATACTCTACACACCCTGTGCAAGGTGATACTGTAGGATGCCCTCCTTCCTATGAGTCATACTGTCTCCATGGTGGAGTGTGCAATTATGTTTCTGATCTACAAGACTATGCCTGCAAGTAAGTACAGAAGCTGGTGGTGTCTGTGGTGACCAAAGGGATGCTTGGGGCTCAGTTGTGTACAGACAGTGATGCGTTCAGCACTCATGCTGGCAATTATCATTAGACTCTGCTCTTTTCTGTAAATTCCATTAAGTGGTCCCTCTGTTCACACCCACACCATTACTAGTAGGATCAGATTTGTTCTCTAAGCACTTGATTCTTTGCTTTGGAAATGTGAGATACTTTGTTAAATGACAGCCTTGTAGCTTTATGAAAGAGGTGCTTGCTGTCTCTCCTGTATGTATTGTGGTGGCTTGTGCCTGCCTGTTGGCCTTGCTGTTCATGTGTAACACTCTGGGATGGAACAGGATACCTCTGCCTTGTCTTCTCTGATTGGGACCAGGGAGAAGTCTGGTGTCAGCATCTTCCCTTACAGTTTGAAGAGTCCTGGTCCCTGGCAGAAAGGGTACAACATGGCAGTCTTCTTAAAAGCAGAGAATAGCAATGAGACCTCAAAACTGAGACCACCTTCTTCCTGTCAATGTTTTTGTGAAGCCTAACTCTTGGTTTCCCAAATGCAGTTAGTGGTAAAAGCAAAGATAATCCCATATCTCAAGAAGTCAACTTTGGCCTGGTCACTGTGACAGCCTAGTTCCATGGGGGAGTAATTTCTTCAGTCATTAGTGCTGGAGTTTAACTGTGTAACTTGATTATATTTGAATCTGTTTATATCTTTTTTCAAAATCAAACATAAAAATGTTTACAGTGGGACAAACATAATGCCTGCCTCCTCCCCTGGCCTCCCACTTGGTAGGTGAGAACTTGTGCAGTGGACGGATGCTGTTCTGTTGTGGCCAAATCTCCCTCTGTGTCTCAGTAACTTGTGTAGCCCTGGTACAGCTCTGGAGTGAGGAGAGTGAGTTTTGTGCTGAAGGGTTTCTTTGATCCACCATTACCCCAGACCTTCTCTGTCTTGGTCTGCAGGAATTTCTGTAGCAGGCTATTCCTGCAAGCACTGTCAAACCCTAGCTTTCTTATTCATAAGTATGAGTGGTCTTCCCTGCCTACAGACCTCTGTACCTGCAGGAGTATGAAAAGAACATACCTCATGTACATACACGGGAACTAATTGGATGTTTCGTGGCACGGATTTCCTAAGCCCAGCAAAGCCACTAAAGGAGATGGACTCATGGTCATCTCTGGTATTTGTTAGGAATTGTTAGTATAAATCTTTAAGAGGCATTGAGGCTCTCTTTTTTCACCACACTGAGTTTCTCCTATAGAAATTAAAGAGTCCACAACAGCAGAACTTTCGAATTGGATCACTTTTTTTTTCTTTTTCTTTTTTTCCTTTTAGTTGTCAGGTCTTGGTGCGTCATAAGAATCCAGGTGTAGGTACCCCTCGGCTCTGGAAGTAGAAGGCATTTAAAAAACGAAGGCACAACGGTGCTCACCTGTGCTCTTGGGGGCCAGGGGGTGTGCGTGGCCCTCGCTGATGTCTCACTAGATGGCAGCATTCATTCACGTAGCCTGCCATGCATGACACGCCGAAGCGAAGCCATGGGAAAACGTTACCTAGCAAAAATCACGCACCGAATGTGATCTGTATTTTACGTAATTTAAGCTCTTACACTAGCAAGCAGACCTTCTAGCTTTTTAAAAATTTTTTTTAATTAAAAAAAAGCATTTTTTTTCCATCCAACATATATGTGTCCCAGTTTGTGAGAGCATGGGAGTGCTTGTGCCTGATTCAATAATGAATGCCAATATAACATTGTCAGGACATTAGGTAAAAGCTGCTGCAGGTTTAATCCCGCTTCTTTTGCTCATTTGACCACCTCTTTTGGTTTGAGTGAAACTAGACTGGTAAGATCTGTGGGAAGGATTTGAGCCTACTGAGAGATTGTTATGAATTGAATAGGGGTTTTATTTTTTTATGTTTATTCTGTTTATTATTTCCTTTTGTATGTCTCTTACCATGGAAAGTAAAACGAGGCTGAGACTCTTTCTGATGTATTTCTCACTCTCTAGTCATTTAGATTTGAGGGGTTTATGCAGTGATATTTCTATGTTGGGTTTTACAGTGCTAAATAAACAAAAACTGCCTACAGAAGAAGCTTGTATTAAAACTAAACTTTGATGATATTTCTAACCCATACAGGTTTTTAAAACACTTTAATTTGTCTTTTATTTTAAAGATGCTATTCAGATTAAAATTTGATTCCCTTAACCAAAGCACTGCGAAATATATAAGTCCTATATCGCCTATTTCAAAGAAAGAGAAGCTTGCTGCTGGAAACAGTTAAATGGAAAATCCTAGGGAAACACTAATCACACAGCAGGATTTAAGAGAAAATTCTTTTTTCTTTTCTTTACCCATTGGAATCTAGAAATTATAAACTGTATAATTCTGTAGGTGAGTCAATAGCTTTACAGTAAGAAAAAAACCCCTGAATTCTACAGGTTTTGACAGCCATTCTTTTAAAGTAATTTTCACTGCTACTAAATTCAACCAGGTATTTCTGTAGTGGGTGCCAGTGGTAAAACAATGCGTGAGGTGAGTGCCCTGATGATCCGGGGCTTTCCTCTGCTGCCAGTTACAAAGCATGCTCACTTCCTCTTGGCAGCTGTGTGACAGGCTACGTTGGGGAGCGGTGCCAGTTCAGCGATCTGGAGTGGTGGGAGCAGCAGCACGCCGAGCGGGTGAAGATGCGGAATATCACCATCACAGTGTGCGTTGCGGTGCTGGTCCTCCTGCTGCTGCTGGTGTCCCTGGCTGCCTACTGCCACAGGTACTGCTTCCATCATGCGCCGTGAACGTATGGCACAGGGACCCAGGTGCTGCTTTGACAGAGGGCTCCTGGTGAATAATGTGAGCTGTTCCTCAGCTTGTGGAAATCACCGTATCATCCTTGCTACTCTCTTGCTTTTCAGTTCTGTGAATAATTCAGGAAGTTCTGGCGTGCCCTTCACCTGCAGTACTTGCATTGGTGTTAGTGAGTGACGTGTATCTGGGGAGAGGAAGAACAGACCCTATTAGGTATGAAGAGGACCCGTAATTTGAATTCATGAGAGAGTTCAGGAGTGTGCTATTTACTTCTTTCTTGGTTTCCCTTAAGAGCTACAGATGTCTGAAACTGTCATGGTGTGGGCTCCCCAGTTCAAGAAGGACAGGGAGCTACTGGAGAGGGTATAAAAAAAGGCTATGAAGATGATTAGAGGACTAGAACATCTCTCTTACAAAGAGAGGCTGAGGGACTTGGGACTTTTTAGCCTAGAGAAAAGAAGTCTGAGGGGGAAGCTTAGGAATGTTTATAAATACTTGAGTGGTGGCTGTCAGGAGGATGGGGTCAGTCTTTTTTCAGTGGTACCCAGTGACATGATAAGAGGCAATGGGCATAAACTTGAATATAGGAAGTTCCACCTAAAAATGAGGAGGAACTACTTTACTGTGAGGGTGAAAGTACACTGGAACAGGCTGTCCAGAGAGGCCGTGGAGTCTCCTTCTCTGGAGATATTCAAAACCAGCCTGGATGCTGTCCTGTGCAGCCTGCTCTAGGTATCCTGCTCTGGCAGGGGTGTTGGACTAGATGATCTCCAGAGGTCCCTTCCAACCCTTGTCATTCTGTGATGCAGTATGGTAAGGCTTAGCTCTTTTATGCTAGCTATCCCATTTCTTTGGTTTTGCTCCCCTTTCAATGTAGAGTGGCACCTGAAAGTCTCTGTGACATTGAGAAAAGCAGCGTGCTAACCTTCCAATCACAAACTTCCACAGTGGTGCCTCCAGCAGTGAACGTGAAAGCAGTTTTCCTGGCAGCAGAAAGACTAAAATCAGGGATGTCAACCTAGGGCACATCTGTTGTAAAAATACCCTGTGGAATTTTTCATGGCAAGTTTGGGATGCTTAGGGCAAAAAGAATCCCTACAGTCACTATTTCAGAACCCAATCTGATGTGAAATTAAATGGCATTCATGTCCCTTGAATACTTTCTAATATTCAGCATTCAATAAGTTAGAGTGGTTTAGCCATGACCTTCACAGAAAATTATTTGCTGAGGCTCTTGTTTAAATGCATATTTATATTTAAAAATAAATTAACAAACAGCCAGAACACAGACAAATCAAGAGACTCCTGCTGCATGTGACCTACCCTCCATGTGCAGGGGTTTTGTTTAAATTAAAATTAAATTAATTTAAGGTTAAATTTTAAATTAGACTCTCCTAGGCTTGAAAAATTAAGCTACCAAAGAAGCTAACTATGGAAGTTAGTATTTTCCATTCTTGTTCCTAGCACATTTAGTCCATAAGAGTAGAGATGTTGCCATGTTTCTTATTTTCTATTAACTAATGGAACAGAATTAAAGCTAAGCACAGCCTGGTTTGTTCTGATGACCTGGGATTCAGAAGCTAATCAGTGGAGTGATACATGCAGAATAGACAAATTGTGAGGTTTTTTTATTTGTCATAGATGTCATATAAACTGTCATGAAAAAAAAGCCAGAATATGGCTGGCTTTAAGGTGTAAAGGTACTTACATTCTTCCCTTCTTCTCTTGTCATTTCTCCCTGATTTACCTTTCTTTCTTGCCAAATGCTTTTGATCAATATAACTATTTACCTTGACAACAAGTTTTTAATTACATGCTTGACTGAATTTGTACTGCAGCTATTACTAGCATAACTAGATCAAAATGAAACCACTGACCTAAAATCCCTATTTATCTGGAGTCTGGAAACCAGTATTCGGGTTGAAATGACTCTATACTGCTTTTCCACGTAATGCACTGTATTTTGAAATGTACTGATTACATCTGTAATAGTCCTGTCCCTTCCCCAGTAAAACAGAGATACCTATCTCCTTTCAATGGAGGGAATGAAGTTGGAGACCTACACCTGCCAATTTGAAAAATGTGTGAACTGGAGGCCAAGAATGCAAAAGTATTGTGTTTGGTCGATGACTGTGACTTAACCAAGAGCATTGTGTTATTCTTAATGTTAGGTTTATGTAGTCTGACTGCACAGTATGCCAAGTTTCCTTAGGAAGCAAAGAAACAACTCTTACAAAAACAACAACAAAATAATTACAATCACAGGTTTAACACCCACAATCCCTCCACTTCAACTGGCCAAGGGCATGCAAAAATTGACAGTGGGATTGGGATTAGGATTGAGAAATTCTTTGAGTTTTGCTCGGTCAACTAGATTTCACTGCCTTGTCTGCTTGTGCTCCGTTGCACATGAAGACTCCTCTGCACACCAAGTCCATCTGGCATCTGTTACTCTGAATTCTGTAAAGTAAAATGTAGAATTAGGGCTCCCCTTGAGCAGAGCATCCTGCTTTTGACTGTACTTGTGTGTGAGATCTGTGCAATGGATTTTACAACTCTTGAGTAATGAGCTCAAGTTTTCACAGCACTATGAGCTGCAATGCAGAACAAGTGCATCCACGTGACGAAACACGAAAACCAGGCTTGCTACAGCGCCAGAAAAAGTCAAAATGGACTAATTTACCTACTTTCTCATCATTCTGCTCTGTGGGAATACTCTCAGACTTGACACGTAATTGATTTTTGTATCATTTAAAATAGATCAAATAAAGGGATGTTATAATTTGGGATGCCTGGAATTTGATGAGTGTAACATTAATTTTGTTAGCAGATGTGTAGGAGGAGAAAACGATATGTATGTAAAGTCAGTAAAGATGTACTGGTTTGGATCTCAAGCAGTGTAAATTAGTTGGGTTTTGGAGTTGGGTTTTTTTACCATATTTTCTAATTGGGGCATCTATGGGATTTTAATGTTGCCTTTTAAGTGATTACTGTTTAACTACAAAAATAAGGATTTTTGAATTTATGGAACTAGTCACTTAGAGCTGATTATTTTTATCCTCTCCCAACACCAGGTTGTACTCTTGGCTTTTATCCTCTCAAGCTGATTTTGTTGATCATGCTTTTTCCTGGGTCTCAGTTCTGAGATTTTTGAGGCCTTCAGTTTCCTTATTTTGTAGTAATTTCTGAAACTGTGTTTTTTCATAAATGTTGCAGATGAATGAGGAGCAACTTTCATTATTGTAACTATCAATGCTGCAAAAAACATAGCCAGATTTTTATTTCTGAGCTGCACCTACAAGTGCTGCTCATTGTATTGGCTGAAACCTAGAGAGAAATGCATTATAAATAGAATAGCATAAGAAAATGAAAAAGGGTAGTTGAAATTATGTGGCCCAAAAGTTTTTTTCTTCTAATGAAAACCCTTTACAGATGGCACATTAGAACAATCATTTGCTCCCTTCTTATTGGTGTCTGTTTCTGACAAACTGTTTGTTTTAACTACTGTGCAGTAATTGACAGTAATACACTCTTTCAAATCAATGAAAGAACACAAAATCTATGTCCCCTCTGTAAATATAGATAGAATAATGTGTGAAAGGAAGCAGCATCTGTTCACCCCAAAGCAAAGTAATTTGTTTCAGCTTTTGTTCTGTTGCAGAAGTCAAAACTTGTATAAGAGGAATCTCTATGCAGAAGCGATAAGAGATGCCAGCAACCCCACTGACAATGAGAACGTGACACCTACTAGCAACAAGTCTCGGGTAACTATATTAATGTGGAGTGGAGAGGGAAGCAGGAAGGATCAAAGGGTGTTAGGGATCCACTTGAGATTATCCATCAAATAATTCACATCTTAAATATATTAAATAACTGCTAGAGTCATCAAGTGCTTTGTGGTGAACCCTAGTTCATCTTACCTCATTGTTATCCCTCAAAGTTCACAGCTGCCTGGATGTATTGCAACCATTAGCTAGTGTTATTGTTAGCTTTGAACACAACAGTTGGGGAACTGTGTTCTAAATTAAGGAAATGGCAATGTGATGACATGGCATATCACAGAGCTATTTTCACAGGAAAGTATGCCCTCTGTAAAAAAGGCTTCTTGGAAGTCAAGTATGGTGTGTGCTACATGAGATGTTGAACTTTATTTTGGGGGTTGATGAAATTACATGTCTTTGTATTAGAGGCTGCTGCCTTGTAAAGAAAAACAACCAGGGTGTTATCTGGCAGTTTGGGAGGGATTATAAAATACCAGTTTTGCAGTGGTGTAGGTAGAAATACCACCGTGATCCTTTTGTACTTGCCTGTTTCTGTTGTCATTTTTGAAGTTATGTCAGAGAATTTGTCCCTGTAAGATCTGATCTAAGGACCTGATTCTCCCTGGCATTAAAAGGACATTACACTGCTGGGTGATTGTAGTTGAAACTTGAGGTTGGCAAAAGTGACAAAATTGGCTACTTCTGTGGCTACTTCTGTGCCCAGGCTCCTTCCTCTAAATGGCAGGCCTTACCCTGAGAGCTTGTCTGCACACATGCATGCTTCCTCTCTGAGTAAGTGGCTGTAACGTAGCTGTAGTCATACTTGTCCACAGAGCATCACGTTAGCTTAGCAGCATACACTCTTCAAAACGAGCACAGTTATGGCAGCAGAATAGACTACTGGAAGAGTTTAGACTGGTACGGGATTGGGGATAAACTAGTGAATAGCAAACCTTTTTACTGGGGTAGCTGCACACACGTTTTTCCACTATAGACATTACTGCAAGGTCTTCAAGCCTTCCACACCCAACTATAACTAGAAAGGTAGAGTAGTCATGATCACAAAAGAATTTTACTTTAAATGGTCTGAAATTTGACTCTGCCCCAAATCTTTGAGTTCAGAAAGAGACAAATTTATCCCACTTGGGAATCTGGAGGATTTTTAAAATAAGCTCCAAGAAGGCCTTGCAAGCGGTCTATATTGAGTGTCTGGCAGGATTGGTGAGTGGACAGCCATTGAAACTCACTTGTCAATCATCTGTTGGGAGTACTGAATTGACTGAGGTTACAACATATTGTACCTTAGCAGGTCAACTCCAGTGTCTTGCAGACCCTTCATTGCTAGCACTTTGTTCCTCCAGGTACTGAACAACAAATGTGCTGAATCGTGGCGATGCCATCATTTGTTCACAGCAGAGACAAAAACCACAGCTTGGAGAATATTCAAGGCTGGGAAAATCAGAAAACTTTGCTGGGACAGAACAGCTCGCTGCCTGGGAGCAGCACTCTAGGAGGCCTGCAGCTCATCAGCTCTGTCCCCACCTGCTCTTGTTCCCACAGTTAATGCTAGTGGTCAGTGACATTTTTGCTGAATATAGGAATAATTAGACAGCCAAGCGATGGGCTGAATCCACAAAAAAACCAATCCAACCTACTCATCTATTACACACTCATGTTAAATTTCACCATGCATTCTTGCACTGGGAGATGTCAAATACATTAATAAAGTAATTTATTGCAAATGGGTTGTTGCAGGCTGGAAGAGGAAATCACTGACCCTTTGCTAATTAGTGCTGCTTAAGCAGCAGTGGATTCCTGTGGTTTCATGCATGTGATTTTCTCTGTGCTGATGTAGCTGTTGAGTGTTAGGTTCACTGGGACTTCATGCGTGCATGTGCTCAGGTTAGAAACTGTAGAGCTGCCAAAAAACAGCAGGAAGTTGTCCATTTCCCCTGTTCGCTTACAGGGGATTATTTGGGAGCTGTATGTAAAACAAAGACATTATACTACATTGGGGGCAGAATATAGCTCCTCACCTCTTAAGGTACTGGATGCTACTGATCTACACAGCATTAATAATCCTAATCAAGGACTCCATATGGGGACTGGATGATGTGTGTGCAGTAACAGTAAAGGGCTCATGAAATTCACTCCTTTTGGTAGTCCACAGTGCGGCTGGTCATTTGTGAGGCTGGGGAGAGGGAATGCGAAGACTTTCTTGTTCTTCTAGGTTAATGCAGAGGATAATGAGTTCTTACGCTATCACCCATATCAAATGCTAGGTATGACAATACTGAAACTGTACCTATAAATTGTCCAAGTACCATCACTTCTCCCTTGACTTCTGTTCTGTCCGGTGAGGCTATGAGGGGTATGCTTAGGTAGTTTTTCACATTTGCATTTAGAGTTCCCTAAGCCAGGCTACGTTTGTCCTAGGGTTATATAAGCCTGGTTAAACTTCTGCACATGCCTGGATTTTGGTGCTTATTCTGAGACTTTTCATCCAGCATGTGTTTTGGTTTGCACAAAGATATTTTGTGGAACTGTGTGTAGCTGAATATCCTCAGGGGTCTGTCGCATGTGGGTTAGCAGCTGTAAGCCTACAGATTTTATGTAAATGAACTGATGCCTAAATAGTCTACACCTGCTGCATCTGTGATCTATCCACATAAACCCACCAATTATCCTCCCAGACCACTGAATCTGTCAGTCCTTCTATTGGAACATCTTATTTACAGATATTTTCCTTTCTTCCTTGTGTCGCTCTTTAAACATCCTCCCTTTACTGAGTTTCCCTCTTTCCCTCTACACTATTTTGGCACAGTGCTTCATGTTGCCATCCTCCACCCTACTACTCTCTTCAGTAAGGTCCCCCAAAGGGTCCAGTCTTCTGTTCTCAAGGTGTCACTTCCACTGTCACCAGGGGACGATGGAACTAATTTCCCAGAAAGGGAGGCTTCCTTCTTTCCCTGTGTCTGACAATTTGTGTCTGACAGTCTGCTTGTGGATCTCTTTAATACTTTTAAAAATGGCCCTCTGTGCTATGGAGAGGGTTGATTTTCATGAACTTTTGTTCTTGCATCTAGAAAGGTTGATTTGCAAGGCAAGAGAATAGGCAGTTTTTTACTAGACTGGGACCATGCACTTTCCAAAGGAACACCTGGGCTGTCATCAACTCTAATGTTTAATTATCTGCAGGGGAAGGGTCATCCCAGAAGCCAGGATGACCTTTTTCCCCCTGCTGTGGTTGCAGTGTGTGGCCCTTGTAGTTTTCCTCTTTGGCTTCAGAGAAACAGTTCGTTGTATATTAATTTGGGCTCTGTATTTTGTGCATATTGTATGTATTTTCAGTTTGTGGTTGTTAAGGAGTATAACAGTTCTCTGGAGACTAAAGCGGTTTGTCTAATTGAGTGTGAGACAGCAGATCCTCATCCTCCCTGTACTCCAGGATATGGTGAGTAGGATTTCCTTCCTTATTAGATCTCTCCTCATCTTTGTACCAGCAGGAGCTGTGGCTGGGAGACGAAACAGAGAAATCAAAGTTATATTTCTGGCCTGTTTAAAGCTGCTGTGTGCAGCAGAAGGCATGCTTGTATTGCTCTGGAGAGACCATTCAGTCCTTCACTTTGCAGACTATTCAAGAGAAATTACACTACAACAGTGTTTTCACACTCATAAGAAGGCAGGTGTTCTCCTGACAGGAGTAATACCATATTTTTCTATTTACATAGAACTTCACAGGTTTGCAGTGCAGTAATTGCAGTTACACCCCTTGTACTGATGAGGAATGTCTATCTGTGAACGGTCCTTATTCATTCAGGCAGGATAAACAGAATGGTGTGAGGCCTCCAGGTTTCCCCAGGAAACTTTTGCCTTGTGGCAGCAACTGCAGTTCTGCTTTATGTATTAAACAAGGTGTTTGACTGCTTGGGGAGTGTTTGGTGCTTAAATAGAGATGTGATGAATGAGAGAGGTGTGCCTCCCACCCCTGGTGCAAAGGCAGCAGCAGCACAGAAGCACACAGCAGGTATTCCATGACCCACAGGTTACCAGCTGGATCCCCTCAGAGTTTTAGGAGATTTTGGCTTATAAATGGCAACTGAATCTCCTAATTAATTGCTCAGATGGTGAGAACTGATGGAGAAAGACTGATATTCTAAACCGTTTCTCTATTTACCATATATTCCTCCTAATTCCAGAAGTTACTAGAGAACCTGGTTTGCATCAGTTATTTAGAAGTACGCAATGAGAAATGTTTGAGGATACTCGAATGGGCAGGCATCAGGCATTATTTTCAAAATTGTCCATCCTGTCCTCAGACATGTGTTGGGAAGTCACTTTATTCATCAGTAGGAAATATCCCTCACATTGACTTGGTTGGACTAATATCATGAACATGTCTAGAACTGTATTGTCCAGTGAAGGAAGCCTGATGTTTCCCATTAGGAAGCTCTGTTTTCATTTATAGTTTTATTCAGAACAGAAATTTCCCATGACAGGTGTCTGATTTTTTTTCCTAGTGGAAAATTTTAGCAAAATTTAACAAACAGATCAACCATTTTAGACAGGAAGACTAGTAAATAATCTGATGTCTTTTCTAACATATTAAATAAAGTTCTTATACTATGCCATTGAATAATTCTAAGACCTATTGACTTTGGAGCAGGGGCTTTAATTTTGCCAGCCAGGTAGTCTTCCAGCTATGGGCATGCTTTATCCTGTTCTTATTTATTAAAACAGAAAACCATGAAATTTGCACAGGAAAAGTAATTTCTTAAAATTTAGAGCAAATCTTGACTTTGCCTTGGTTTATTCTTTCAACATGAGTTGGTTTTCTAATTTTCTGAACCCTGTTCTGTGCTTCCTTTCATAGCCTTCCTCTCTCAAAACTGCTGTTAGCTTTCTTTGAGCTTAGTTGTTAAGTTTCTCAAATGACTTTCAGTAACATATACCCGTTTTCTCCAGCGGAAGAGCAGCCTATAACAAACCACAAAGCAGCAGAGATTTTGGCAAAAGAGGAGAAGGAACGAGGCTGTCGACAAGGCGTTCCTGTTGGTGAGAAATCATGCCAGCCCATGAGAGCGGCGAAGGGCCCTCCTTGGAGCATCCACCCCAAGCCCCTGCTGGAAAGGGAGCCCTGCGAGCTTGCCCCAGTCAGCCTGCTGATGCAACCAGACTAAAAGCAGCCTGGGTTTGAGTGTGAAAAGAAGGAAGCACAAAGACAGTAGAGAGTGGGAACTCATGAAACACTGAAGCAACCCTCAGTTTTTGTTAAAATCTGCTCTAGGAAAAAACCCCAACCAAACCAAACTCAACCAAACAAGAAACAAACCCACAAAACAAAACAGAAGAGAGAAGCCCTTGCCACTCCTTCCCTGTCATCTCTGCTTGGAAGAATTACTGCGAGCGATGTATTAGCAATGAGTACTCTATAAGTATCACTTTAGGGGTCACTGCTGCTGACTTCATTAACTGCCTGCTAAAAGCCTACTGAAGGGAAAAGAGACAAGTGGGTGATTTGTCAGACATAAGCATTTTCTAATGGAGTTTGCTGCAAGCAGTGGTCTTACACATAGTCCAGAAACTGCCTAGAAACTTGGCCATAAGGACAACTGCAGAGAAACTGTAAAGGAAGTTGATGCAAGAAAATTATTTTTAAAATAATCTTTCTATTAAAATACTGTTCATGGACACTTTAAGCAGCACTGCTGTCAGGTCAGCATAACTTCTTGGACTTCACCAGAGTTATTCTTGCAACTGCTTCTGTAAGCATCAAATAGATCTTGTGTTTCTCAGGTTTGGTGGGCTGGAGGATTGTTTATGTGCATGTGGTATTAATGATGGTCACATCTGTGAAATGAGAAGTAACATTTGAGGTGAAAGGTGATTCTTCCAGTAAGTTTTCCAGTTTACACTGGTCCGTCAGAGTACTGCAAGATTGTTTCTGGACTGAGGCAGTGGGCTTAAATCCACTTTCAGTCCTGTAAGGAAGTATGAGCTGGAGCTGTCTTTGCCTGACAGAAACATGTCTGGCAACAACACTTGATCCATTATACAGGACTTAGTGTGGGGGAAAAAGTTCTGCTGCAAAACAACCGGCGGAGTGGGACATACAAACAAGAAAACACCTTAGTTTGGACTGACTTCCATGTAACTGAATTGTGCTGCCTGATAAAATCCATGGGAACAATTGGAAAATAACACCAATTTTCCATGTAACTGACTTTCTAACAGCTACAGATGTTTCTAGTTATTGACCAAGAACTAACACACTTATAAACCTCTGGTGTATACAGAGTTGTAGCTAACCTGTTTATCGTATCAAGTGATTTTCACCACTGGTCTTGACTTCTTAAGGCTGTTTTCAGAATGTGTTGGAAGATATCTGAAAATCAGCTTGATTATAATAGATAATAATATTTTCATTGCAGGGGATCTCCCAGTCCTCTGTCTTTGAAGCCTACTACTGTAACTGTCAGATACCTTCTTTAAACTCTGCTGCAGTGCCCACCACTAGTGTTCCTTGTAGTTAATTACCCGGATAATTGTGGCAAATGTTACTAATATGTGTGTTTACCATCCTGCTTTTTGGTTCTTTAGAACCTTGCCAGGAGGGTATGGGATGTCATTTGGTTGCCAGTTCTGTAGGCCAATAGTGGGAATGAGTATTGAATGCCTCTTATCCAAAGCAGTTACACACCTGAGTAACTTTGTGGAGTCAGTTCTGATTTATGTTGTCATAAACTATAAGAACATTGAGCCCAAGGTGTCTGGATAACAAAAAATATAAAGCTCTGTTGTGTAGAGAGTTCTCATTTAGTTGTTTATCTTCTAAACTGATTTTGGCTGGTGGTTTTGATTTATTGAGTCTGTTGTTTAATCACATCCATTCTGAACTCAGAATATACTTGTAAATTAGGCATTTCCAAAGGTTAGTTGGAACTAGTAGCAATGAAGATGCATGCTCTTGTGTGAATGGCAACAAGAGTACTTCCATGGAAAGACAAGCGGTTGAGGAGAGTTGGCATACTAAACCGTTCAAGAGAAAACAGCCACTGGATTGAACCATTAGGATTTGGTAGATTTGATTTTAAGTTCAGTATAGTTAAATTTCACTAACATTGCTAAAGGCATCTAGTTTGGATTTCTATTCTGTCATGGTTTATCACCAATCTTGTATGTTTTGATGAGAAGAGAGTCCAACTATAAAGGCCCAAAATCAGTATCTTATTTCCATGAGAGCTAGACAAAAAAATTATGTCGATCACTACACCTTGATTATCTCTTTTGAAATATGTTGGTGTGCTTAAAATCAAAGCATGGTGTTGAATGACAGTCAACATTTAGTTGGAAGTTTCCCTGATCAAAGGAAATAAAGATTTATAACTTTGAATCTTGTCTAAACAAAGGTTTTTCAGATTCCTTAAAAGTTAGTTTCATCTTCTACCCTGTGTTTTGTTTACTTTGCATTTCTTCAGTCTGAGGATCTAATTTAAAATTTGACAGTGTTTTTACAGAGTAAGATAGGAAAATCAAGCTGATATGTTTTTGTAATTAGGGTGGTTCAAGTTTAAAATGTTTCCTAAACTCAGCTGTAAACTCAAAATAATCCTTAGTCTAAAACCTTGAAATGATATTTCAACACAAATATAATATATTTGGTTTATTTGTATGTTTATAAAGCTATTGATTTATAAAATAAAATAAAAACGAGATCTCTGGTGTCCCTCATGTTTTAAAAGAAGAGAATACAGAATTCTGGTTTCTGTTAACCCATGTCCCTTTTGTTGATAATTCCCTTGGTTTCATACAGCCACAGTGTGTAACATCTTCATGCAGCACGTGCAGATGTCGTGGGTTTTTCATTCACTGCTCAGGGAATCTATACTAATGAGGATTCTCTTCTGCAGCTCACAGGTAGATCCCAACTTGAATACACTATGTATTCATTTATTGGTTTAGTCATACATTCCCACAAGCCCATAGAAGCTATATACTCCCTTTTGTGCACATCTAAATTACTGTCACAAATGTAGCTCTTGTTAGTCTAGAAATATTATTAGTGGCTTCACAATATGTTTTCAAACTGGTCTCCAGTATGTTATTCTCAGGCTTTATGTGCAGATCAGTTGAAATCAAAGGGTTGAATCCTTGAGTTCCTCAGGATTTTTTGGTTAAATTTTTTTTAGGTATGCAAAAATACCCCAAAACTGTTTAAAATTATTAGAGTTTCTGGGTATGCACCTAACTTAGTATTGACCTCAAATCCTACTGGTATACTCTGACTTTTAAAAACAAAATTAACAAGTCTTATGTTAAGTTGCAAAAAAGAAATTTAGCAATAGGGCGGGGGGATGGGGGGT
>VZTU01004777.1:69841-185982 GCA_013400835.1 Zapornia atra | reverse complement strand
GCGGCAGGGGGAGGAATCCTCACAAGTAGTCCAAAGTGACAAAACTGACAATTCTAAAAAGCAAGGGAGAAAATGAGTTTGTTTAGTTTAGTAAATCCTGACTTTATTGAAACTGACATTTCGACTCTCTAAAGCCATATTTTCATTGTAAACAGGTGAGGAATGATTCGTGCTCATTGATAATAGACACAGGCAATGCAATGGTTCCTAGTCATAGGAATGCACAACACATCTCGTGTTAGTCCCTTTTGCAACCACTTGCATCTTTGCAGAGGTTTATCTGTTCAGGCAAAAAAATTCCATCCTCGCAATCTCCTTCAGGATGAAACTTTTTTTTTTTTTAAAATTAGGGGAAAATATATTAAATTTATTCAGAATGGGCTTAGGGGAATCCTCTGCCTGGTTAACATACATTGTTTTTTGTCTCATTGGGAGTAATTTTATCTCGTGTTATTTCAGGGTGATGCCTACACTCTTCAGCTAGTCTTCAGGACACACTTGGTGTTATTGCTTCACACCCTGATAACTTGCCATCTTTATCTCTGTGCATGTGAAAAGGAAAGATGTTAGTGGCATTAGAAGCCTCCCCCAGAGCCCCAGGAATGCACCCCAAACACAATCTGCAAGGGTGATAGCCTAAGTTGGCTCATGTTCCTCTGATCTTTTATTGAGACTGCTGTTTAATGCCAGTTTTGATGTGGACCAGGAACAGCCAACTTTGTGGAGACTATTCATCATGGGATTAACTTTCAGGCACTCCTCAGTACTGAGGTGGGCTAGATTCAGACCCATGAAAAGCCATAGTCCCTTCTAACCAGCCTTCGGGGCCCTCAATATCCTAAAATTTCAAGACTTTGGAACTTGACTTTTGAGGGCAACTGTGGTAATAATCATCTACAAAGATTCAGAAGCCATTTTGTACTGGGACTCTGGCCACTATCACATCTTCCTCCTCAAGCCTAGGTGTTATAACCAAAATATCTTCTTCCTGCCTGCTTTCTTTTTAGAGGGGACAGGTCCTGACTCTTTCATTCTACTAGACACAAGCAGAAGCTAAACCGAAGCCTAGAAGGAAGCTCTGCAGATCATCGATGAAGAGACTGTAGTCTGATAGCTGCCTCTTTTCCAGGTAAGAAATTAGAAATATGTCTCCAAGATTAACTTTAAGAACATCTGAGTCCTAGACCATTGTTTTGGCTTGCACCCACTCCTACATGACAATGGTACCTTTCCAATCACCCAGATTTACATGACATGCCTTCCAGGAGCCTCAGTTCACAAATAGGCTTGTCCATGTTTCCCCCAGTCTGGCCCTGTCAGTCTGACAGTCACTGTATGCTCATTGCCAGTTACGGGGTCCTGTCTGCCAGCCAATTTTAAGTCCACGTAGCAATATTGTCCTTTCCCATGTGGCCTTCATCAAACCCAATTTGGAATGGTTTTAAAAGTAAGACATCATGTAAGGGAACTTCTCACTTTTATGTGAGCAGCTACTGGAAACATTGCAGCTGGAGTCCTGGTCCACTAATAAGCCCTTGAGGTATTAATATGATGCAAACAAAGAAAATAATATTAAATAATTTATGAAAGAATTAGCTACTCATGCCCATTTGAGAAAGAGTTTTTTTGGGTTGTGGATCTTTTTTAAAAAGAAGGTTTAATAGCTTTGTAGTTTCATGACCTTGCAATTTTTGTGCAGCTCTGGGTTTTTCATGGCTTAAAGCCAACATGTTTTATGTGCTGTATTCAGTTTACAGAACAGTGTGCACATTTTAATGGACGTGATCCTTGTTAATATTGATAGCATAAAACAATACATTTCAGTCTGATCTAAGAAATTGCGAGAATGCAGAGCTGATGTTTCATTAGTCTATTAACAGTAGTTAGTCATAATGTAAGAGTCATGAAAGTGTGCTACACATAAATTTATCCTTTTTTCACTCACATGAGAAAGAGAAATGTTTAGCCTAAGACCGTAATGATGGTTTTGCCTTTTACTTGCTTGCAAAACAAAGTTGGGACCAGTTCTGTGCAGTGTTTGTGCCTGTAAATAGTAAGTTAAGAAGGAGAAACATGGTTTTTAAATGGCTCTTGAAAGGTAACCGTTTGAAAAAGAAATCAATAAACTAAATACAGCCAGATGCTGAACATCTCACTAGAGACCAAAATCACTAATAATTATGGGAGATTCAAGGATCCCCACAGTATTTGTATGAAATAATAATAGAGTTCAAACTAATTTCCGCTGACCTTAGTGTTGCTCATTAAAGGTTTTAGCAGAGACCTGGATACACTGACATTCAAGCGAGGTGTTTGGAATTAAAATACAGATAAAAAGAAAAAGGTTAATCCAGGTCAAGGGAACAGACCAAAACTGGGATTGCATAAGATTATAGTATCTTTCCTCATTTCTCCAATGCTCAACAGCATTCAGTTTTAACCAACACTCTTCTCTGCAAAATCTCCTGAATGAGAGCCTAAACATGGTATTACCTGCCCATTTTTTTGACTTTGTCAGCATCCTTAATCACTGTACAATGATTCTTGACCCCTTTTTTGTTTGCCCAAATACAGAAATGTGCAAAACACCCCCTCCAGGAGAACGATATATAGAAAAAGGAACCCCCTAGTGCTTATCATATGTTGTAATCATAATCATTCTTTTCTCCTTTCTCAAACCTAATAATCTGTATCAATTGGAAGCACATAAAAACACACTATGAGCCCATTTTCATAATAGTGAGTGAATCCCAGAGCTGAACAATACCCAATGCTCAGGCAGTTGGATCTGGATCTGATCTGATCTATCTTGTGGCTGTATGGAATAATAAACTAAACCTAAACTCTTCATCCAGCTAGTGGCTCCCTATTCTTCTTCTGCATCCCATACAACATTCCCTCAAAATGCAAATTCAGAGCTTTGTGGCTGAGGATGCTGCTACATTAGGGAGCAGTGGTAAGCGATCAGGAGCTCTTGGTTCTGTTACTCATTGATGGGGTAGAATGAGGCAAATAATTCAGCGGGTCTTTGCAAGCTTTCTCCCCACTCAAAGCAGGGGAAAAAAAGAGACTGAAAGAAAGAAAGAAAGAGAAAGAACAGGACACGAGAATTCTTACCTGTGTCCTAATAACTCTAGGAGCAGCTTGGTGTTTGAAGTTTGAAACAAATTCCCATGGAAGGGCTATTCTTATAAAGAAAGCTAACATTAAATTGGTGGACTTGGAATCAAACTGATTGGGATTTATGTTTCTTGCTGCTCCAGAGACAGACTTAGACGTGCTTGAAGGAGATGCAGCTTTAGTACAGTTATTAGTATTGACTCATTTTACACCAGATCTGAATCCAGTCCCATTCTCACATTTATTATAATCAGAGGGTGGGTACTGTACACTTTAATTCAGTCAATATTTTATTTTTGAGCTATGTTAACTAATCTTTCTTGTTAAAACTCAGCCCTTTGTCTAGTCTGTTCACCATAGAGTACAACTTAAATCCTAAAACTGTTAAACTGTGCTAACCTCCTCTGTAGAGGTGAATTCACCTTCTGTTTATATATGTAATGATAAGCAGATCCAGATCTAAGATTTTAGAAATGCTTTACAGAACAGAAGTACTGAAGCTCTGCATAAGGAGGCTTCAATAAGCCAAACACAGGTATGTTTGCCTCAGTGTATATTTTAGGATGAAAGGAGCATTAGAAGCCTTTGAATGTATTGGTGCGAGGTCTTCTGATCTACAATAACACAACGCATGCAGCATGAAGTCTGGTCCAAGAGGCTTTTCAATTAAAGATTTCAGCCAAACCCGTAGTGTGTAAGCTGGGGTATGCGAACGGGCTGTGTACCACCCAGCTCGCTGTGAGCAAAGGAGGGAAGGGTGGCTGGGTTCTTTAAACAGCTAGACCTAACAAATGGCTCGTTTTGAAGTCTTAGGAAAGAATGTGTGCTAGAGTGCACTAATACTGGCAAACAACAGAAGAGAAACAGATATGGCCAAAAGTTGGCAGATCTTCTCTTGGAATGTAAAGGAGAGGAAAAAAAGAAGCCAAGAATAAAAGGGCTAGGTGTTATTCTTTCCACATGTGTTTATAGAAAAGGGATAGATTTCACATTTCACCTTTTTCTAGTTTAATGTGTATTTTTTCTACTGGTTTGACTTTTGCTGCTTTTTTCATCATCCATTGTTCTATTGCAGGTCATTCAGCCTTACATTTAGATGGCTTTGTAATCCAGATAGTATCCCTCTGCTTCCCATCTGCAAAAATCAAAGGGTCACATTTAGTACACTACTAAGCATTTGCATTTATACAGCATACTGTGCATAGATAACAAGCATTCTTCAAAAACATAAAAGCCAATCAAATGCCCAGAAGGACAGGAAACATCTGAAATGACAGTGGCTTGCAGGTTTCAAATCTCTTCATCATAAAAATAAAAATGAAATAGGGAGCTTATTTTTTCTGCAAATGGTCTAGAAGAGGGAGAGGGACTGAAGAAACAGTGGTTCAAGGCAACAGTTCATCAGAATAGGCCTTCCTGAAGACAAAGCTAGATCATCTCTCACGTGCCATAGATTAATGTAAACTCTTATTTACAGATCTCTCCTTCCATTTTTTCCATGTGTGAAACCAGTTTCTGCTCCAAAATTCTGAGGTTCTTTTGGATGCATGTTTGCATGTTTCTGTCCTCACATGAGCACATAGTGATCTTAAGAATTTGTCAGAGCAGATTATGTTCTTATACTGATGGACAGTAGATGAGAAAAGCCTCCAAAAAAAAAGGGAAAATATTTAAATAAATGAGCGAATGTGCTAGATATACAAGAGAACACTCACAAAACCTCCACAAATGAAAGCCCATTTATTTACTAGTAAAACTGATCAATCAAAAATTATTAAATGTTGCATTCAAAACTGCCTGTCCAACATTAGTTCAACCACATTGTTTATTTGCATGTTGTTTGCACCTATGGATTTTTGCTGCACTCATGAACAAAATTATTTAGAATAAATTTACACTAAAAAAATACTTTGGTGCTTAATCCCGATCATATTTTACCAGCAAAATCCCTACTGTGGTTTTTGAGAAAGGAAGCTTTGAATTCACTTAAGCACACTCGTGGAAAGTATTGACCCTTTTTCAGGTAGAGCTTGGATTTGAAAGCTGAGTTCAAATATGCCTGCTTCCCAACACTAACACCAGTGTGTTAACTATTAGCAATGATGTTCTGTGTTGTCTCTTTGTGCTGCTTTACTGCCACTGTTCAACTTCTGCTCCATCAGGAAGGCTCAAAAAGGGGAATTGTCTCGGTACGTCACCTAACTCCAAATCTGTATGCCTGTTGTACTTAACATTCAGTAGGGGCAGTGAGGCTTTTGCAGAACCTGTTCACATCTGAGTTTCAGAAGTTAAACACAATGAGTTTAAGAAAGGATGGAGTTCCAGCTCAAACTGTGTATTTCCTGATTTCAGATTGAAACCAGATGTTCATTACTGTTTTAACATAGACTTTTATGGATGAATACAGCAATATTTTATTTCATAAATGTGTGCTTTGCAACAAATCTAGTGGGAATTGTAAAGTAGTACCTGACAATATCAATGTTTAAATGTCCCAGCATAGCATATTAAAACAATAGTAATTCTCTGCTCATGACACAGCTGAGGTGCAAATCCACACGCTGATACCCTCTGTAAAATGTGTCAGATGGGAGAGAGAAACACAGTCTCCCAAGACAATATTTCAGGGCCAAATGCAGTCTCCTGTGAGATGTCTACAGATCGATTCCTTCGGGCTATGAAAAATAAATGTAAACATTCTTGCAAAAGTCTGTCAGCGTTTATGGCTTTGCATTGTATAGAACTTCTGTCCATTTGTGGCAGAACGAAACACCAGAGTTTGTCATACAGACTTTTCTATATTATATGCTGAATATTACTTAGGTGTGTCCATGGGGTTTTGAAGAAAATCTTGCCTAGATCAATGTTTGCTTTCTTGGAAAGAATTAATTGCACATCCACATCCTTCTCCAATGGGAAAATCCCATGCAAAGCACTTTTAAATTTTATTTATTTATTTATTTTCCCCCCTGTCCTCCTGCTCTGGGAAAGTATCCAGACATGTAGCAAGAAAAGCAATAGGATTGGAGATGTGCTCCCGGACAGTAAGTGGTGGTCACTTGGCAGCTGTCAGCCCAGTTGCCGTTCCCCATGCCTTACCTGTTTGTGCCAGTGCCAGACCCACTGGCTCATACTGGAAATAAGGCTTTCATTGCACCAAGACTGCTAGAGCTTGATGCCTCAGTTTAACACCCTGTGTTGCATTTTACAGCAGAGGAAACTGTTGCCTCTGGGGTAAGGCAAGGGCTGGACCTACCCTATAAACGGGTCAGAGTGCCACAAGGTGTGATTTGTGACTGCAACAGCTGTACTGGCAAAAATCCCTCATGTCGATGTGTATACACAGATTAAACTTTCTTCTAATTGGGGCTGATGGTGAGGCACGGTGTAAACCTGGCTGCCTGTGTCTGCCTTTCCTTTTTGCTCTATTGCAGGAGCCGCTCATTGATGTTGCCCTAAACCCAGTATGAACACAAGCATTGGAAGGTGGATTTCAAACCCAAAAGCAGGGTACCATGTAAGCAGCAGATTTAAGACCTATAGTGCTTAGTCAAAAATATTGGAGGAAAAGGGCTGACACAAAACATCAAACACCATTTTTCTTTGGGACTGAGGGTCAGGACAAAACACCACCATGAACTGTCTTATTCAAATTTCAAAATTACAGCAGTCAAAATGTTGCTGCTGTTCACTTCTAAAGCTCAATTCCTAAATTGGGCATTATGCTTTTGTTCTACTTTACAGCTGATACAACTGGGATCAAAAGCACTGGAATGGGTTGGTACCTTCAACCTGCCTCCTGATTTTCCAGGGAGTCTGCATTTCTATAGGGAGTGCAAATGAAGGCATTATATGGATGAAAGTCTGGATCATCCTGGGCAAGGTCCATCACTGTAACCTTTTGATCTATAGGGGAAAAAAACCCTGTCCTCTTACATTAGATCTATTTGGTGTTCGTGAAGACTTATGGAGTGAGAATACTGGAAACCACATGCCCGCATTTATCTGAAGGTTGGGGATTACCTTCCTGACGGGTGAGAAAGAAGTTGTCTCAAATCTCATTCAAATGTTTCCTTTGTTTCAGTAAATCTTGGAAGAGAGACAAATTATGGTGAGTATGTAATTTTGACATGAAAAACAGTCCAAAAGGGCCCAAAATGAAACCACAAAATCCCTTCAGCTAGGCACAGAGATTGAACATGGCTTTCTAGCAAATGATCTGCTCTCACATGTTGAAATTCCAAAGGCTGGTCTCTCTCCTTCTTTTTCTCTTTTTAATTGGAAAAAAATTATCATTGTTCCCCCACCTCATTAACTCTGTCAGTCTCCAGTGGCATTAAATCTTTCTTCCCAGTAGTATAAAGCAACAGTTTTACATCATTTTAAAGACATACCAACATCAGCTCATTGTGGAGCCTGCATTCAGATGTCCACCTGAGGGCGGCAGTAAGAGCAGGACCTCGAGAGTATCCTCATGTTCTGTCAAACTCTTTCTGGCCTTGACCTTAACAGAGGAAATACAGTTTAAGGGACTGCATGGATCAACACAATCCAGCAACTTTCTGTCCTGGTCCCAGGTTTGCCGCTTAACTAGTCTTTGATGTTGGACAGTGTGGTGCTTTATATGTGGGTATTTTTTTTTCCTTGGCTTTATCTGTACCTCTTGAGACAGGCAGTTCTTTGGGTGCACAAAACTCCCCTCCTGTGCAAAGCCTACCTATGCCTTGGGCTGTAGTGCTGTGCCCAGAGACTTGCCCAGGTTCACCCAAGCCAAGGCCAGAGCAAGACCACCTTGTCGATGCAGCAGGCTGGGCATGGGGCTGGGCCCTGCCATTGCTGGCTGAGAGCCAACCAGAAGGGTCTGGTGCAGCTTAAAAATGCTCTAGCTGATCCACAAATGATAATAATTAGATTGAATGTACAGTGTTTCTCTAGGACATAGCATTAATGTTTATCTACAAAATATAACATGAGGGGAGGGGGTCTACTTATCTTCCGCTGAAACTATCAGACATGTTCTTGTTGGGAAAAAAGTGCATCACTGAAATACCTACAAAAATGACCCGTCTGAATGATTATTTGCACCAACTCACTGGTCCTGTTGCAAGTTCTAATGTTAAATGTTACTATATTTCACTGAGTGTCAGCTGCCAGCGTATGTTTTTTTCCCAGTATATCAGCTGTCACATCATTGGACTCCACACTGGAAAGTGATGGCAGACTCAGAAATGTATAAAACTGCTGATATTTTGTCACTTCCTTCCCCACTGAAGGCTCCTTTCCTTTATGCTGTATCATTCGAAGAACGGTGTTTTGCCTTGCTGTGGCTTTACTTGAGGCAGATCTTGGTGTGATGACAATCAGCATCAAGCTTTCTGCTCTAAACTGTGAGCCTGCAGCAACTCTGTGACTACTTCACTCCTGGTTTTGACTTCTCTGGCATCACCCTTTAGGACACGTTTGGGAAAAGAAAACCTGAACCCAACCATAAAGTTCCTATGTAAGCAAAACAGGATGTTAGGTTAAACAGTCTGTTAGAACTGACTGAGAACTCTGCATTAAGTGGCAAGCTGCTTATTGGACGCAATGGAAATGCTGTGAGGAGGAATTTGCGAAGCCAGGCGGTACTTCTGTGAGCACTGTGCAGGCCTCTGGAGGGAGCGAAAGGGAGGGAGGTCTCCTCTTTTATTATCTGATGAACATCAGTCCCTTTAGTCAGACTGCTAGGCGCCTCCTGGAGCTTAGCCTCAGATTAACATCTGCTTCATTTCAGTGTCTGCCTGATAGTGATATCAACAAACATCATCATCTTACAGTAAAAACTGATAATTAAATCTGTGCATGCTGACTCACTCTCTGTTGTGCCCTGGGGAATAATTGAAGATCGTGAAGATTTAATAGATAACAAAATATGGTGTATTTCACTGAACAATAAAGATGAAGCTCTTTGTAAGAATGATTAACCACATATAATGTGTATCTATAGATCATATGAACTGCAGCCAGAGGTAGGCCGAGTTCCTTTGTGTTGGTTTAGACTTGCTGTACACAGGTAAGCCCTGTTGACCAGATTTGGACACATTACACCAGGATGGTACCTGCAGGACTGATCCCTGCCTCCTTTCTGCTTTCTGAAGATCTGTGGCAACAGAAAGGAGTGTATTGGAGGAAAGCCACGGGTGAGCGTGGTGTCACATTGCATATACATTAGCAACTAAGAGCTCTTGTACTCTCTAGTAGGCAAATCTACTGTCAGGCTTAAGTTGGACAGACTGGCTTTTGAGCTACAAAAATGCATTTTTCATTACTTTCCTCTAGATTGTCCATGGTGTCTGGTAAGCAGCCTCTTGCAGTGATGGGGTTGCACCTCCTGGCAGTGACAGGAAGTAGGAAACATCCTGAAGGAAAGCGTGAGGAATGAAACGCTTTGAGCAAGGTGAGGGCTGGCAAGCACTTTCTAGTATTACATGTGAGGCCCCGTAAAGCGTGGAGTGAGGCTCAGCAAGGAGCCTCCTCACGGGCAGAAGCAGCTCTCCTAGGGCCCTCCTCAGAGCAGCTGCTGAGCACCCTACTGAAACCAGAGCTCTGCTCCCAGCTGAGTCACCAAGCGGAGCTCTTGTCAGCCTCCATCCCTCACTTGCACTGTCTCCCACTGTCAATGCCACATGGAACTGTAGAAGACCAGGAGCTGGAGAGGGCTCAGTCTTAGCCTTGGAAAGGTTTATGTAGGTCTTGAACTCTGTGCATTGCCAGCAGTTTCTTGGGTGATGCTGTAGTCAGGACCAGAGCCTTGAGATTGAGGGGCTTTGGTTGGTTGGTTGGTTGATAAGACAGAATGGGAAAAGAGAGAGAAAACCAGAAATTGAGTATTTTGCTTTGCTTTTCTAATCAGCCAGCCCACACATTTGTACATTCAGAAAAAATCGCTATCAGGACAAAATACAAAATACAAAACGTGAATTGTAACTAGAGAAATGGTGTACCTCTGCCATAAGTGAGACAAAATGAGACTTTTTTTTCTTGATTTTTATATAAAATTCTATCCTGCTGGTTTGGGAAAAAGGATTATAGTAGAGGATGTCAAACTGCTCGCATAAGCACACATTTGAATTTTTTTTTTAGTCAGTAAAAGTGTAAAAAGCAGCTAAAATACTTCAGTTGTGTGCATATTTATCTTCTTCAGTCTCCCCCTTCAAGAAGGGTTTGTGCAACTCACCTAATGTGATTACTTCTGGACATGGACCAAGGGACACAATTTGATCCTTCTGTTACTGGTGTGCCACGTCATCCACCAAACGTGCATGTGGATATGGGCATCTGAGGACCTGTTAGCAAGTGGTATATGCTGGTACACAGAAATGTACCTTTGAGTCCGGAATCTGCTCTGCAGCCAGGGTCGTGGAACCTGAAACTGCACCTGAAGTCTTTTGGGGCTTAATTGGAAGTTGTTTATGCATGAGGATGTTTAAATGCCTTTGCCAGCCATGTCTAGATTGCACTACAGTTAAAGTTCCTTTTGATTCAATTTAAAAAATCAAACACTGACAACCCTCTACCTCAAGACCCCACAGTGATTAAAGCAGAGGTAAGTGAAATTTTCCAGTGCTCTAATGTGAGAACCCACAAAATAGGGATCTGGGGACCCATATTTAAGCAATCTTTAGAGATCTGAGATAAGCTGTTCCTACTTCAGCTAATCTGATTAAAACACATGCATTTATCATGGGTTAATATATATGATGTAGTGAAGGCCTGATCTGATAAAACCACAGGTCCTTGATCTCGATGGGCTATCATTTCAGTTATCTAAATATTTCCATTTTTTAAAAAAAATAATTATCTGTAACTCTATGTATGTATTCAGTGCAGAGCCCCAGCCAGAGATCAGTAACTTATATCAGTATTCTATGTAATGATTCAAAATGAGGCCCAGTTGGAAGTGAAGACAGGAGGATACATCTGTCAAAGTTGTCACTGACGGGAGAAATCTCCTTTGCTGAGGTTTAGGCTAAAAGCTTTTGCTTTGCTTTTCCCATGTGGACAGTCCCTGTGGTTCAGCCACATGTATTAACCCATTTAGCTGCCCAAAGACATCTGTTTGTCGAGAGACAGGAGAAACCCTCACTCTTACCCTCTCCCAGGAGGAGAGAAGGGGACACTCAAGCTTTGTTTGGCTTAGCCTGTTTATAACTCTATGCTGCATTAGGAAAAGAAACTCTGTGTCTAGTGGTAGGTAAGAGTGGCAGAGCCCTGGGGAGACTGTGTGTGGTCTCTAAGTGTCTGAATTTTGACTTGTGCTTTGCTGCAGAGTTGGGAACCTCCCATCCCACAGCAATGCCTGGGAAACTTGGAGTGAGACTAGGGCTGCTCCACCTCCTTGAACACATGGGGGCATCTTGCAGTTTTGGCACTCAGGGACATCCTCACCTGTAAACTGGGAGTATGGTACAAAGGCAGGGGGGAGAATACCGCAACCTGCCCTGCTTGCTGAGACAGGCTTGGGCAAGGGTTTGTCCTTTCTCTGAGGCCACAGTCTCATGTTTGCAGTGCGGTGCTGTGGCCTCCTCCCTGCTCCAGAAGCTAATGGTCCTGCAAACCACTCTCTAGCTTTGCCCAGCATGCAGGACCACAGTGCTGCTTTGCAGCCCAGGGAAGGACAGCTTCTGGTGAGTGGCTGTGCATGCAAAAGCTTGCTAGAAAAGGGGGTCTTTGGCTTGATGAAATACCATGGTGGCTGGGTGGGCCTAGAGCAGCTGGCCAGCATATGCAAAGTTGTACCATTCATCTTCCTCCTGGCCTGGGGTCTTGGGCCATGGTGGCCAGGGCAATGGAGCAGGAAAATCCTGAGCAGCTGTGATTAATTGGGTAATTTGTGCACATTGCTTTGAACATATGATATATATAAAATGCTAATTAATATTATGAGGTGTTTAACATACCTTTTTAATTTACTGGTACTGTTTTCTTTAGCATGCATTTGTAAAGGGCTTTGGTAAAAGGGACTGTTATTACGAACATTCAGAAAAGAAAATTTTAAGTTACATGTCCAGTGCTGTCTTGGAAAAATTATATTTGATAACTTGCCCAATTACAGTGAAACCACAATTAATGGAGCTTACATTAATGGAGCCGAGCCAGCTCATAGCCTTTTTCTCTGAGCACTTCTGAAATTTCTGGAAGAATACAGAACCCCAGAAATCTTTCTACTTCACTAAATGTATTTCAGTTACATTTCTTGAAGGAAGGGTAGCTCAGTGTGCAATATTATTATTTATAGACAAAATATTTCCATCCAAACTCTTAAGTGCTTTACTGATGTTAATGAATCCTGGCTGGAGAGAAACATTATTTGGATTTATGAACAGGGCACCTGAGGCATGTAGAGAGTGAGTTATTTTCATGAGTACAGAAAGGCACTAACATCCACCCACACAACGTGCTTTCTTTATGGCTGCATTGACTAAAGCTGGGTAGCTTCTAAAAGGTGCCTGTGGCTCAACAGCACCCTCACGGATCATATTGCATTAACCTCCCTCTGTCCTTCTCTCCTTGTCCTTAGTGCTCACACCTAAAGTAAAAATGCCGAACACTATTAAAGATCTTGCTGCCTCTGTAGATTTCATTATGTATTTTCATTGTTTTCAGTGGTTTCTGGTTGAGCCAGAGCTTCCACAAATAGACAATAGAAAAAAACAGTCACTCATGATACCAGGATTTGTATCTAAACCAGGATCACTTCCCAGCAACTAGGTCTCCTGCTTGCCTTGGCCAAACCCATTACCATTGCTCAGTGAGACCTGCACGCATCCGTACTGCTGATACCCTTGTTTTCAAGTGACAGAAACCTGCATGAGCACAGGAGAGAAGGGAGTTGCAGCTGCCTCCACTAAATCCTGTATCAGGGGAATATGACCCTAGGCCATGCCAATGACTTGTGGCAGAGACTTTAGTCATAGTCTGAGAGTTGTTCAGCAGCAACTTGCTGAATCCAAGTGGGGTCCTCAAGACCTCTGACATTTTTTCATCTCCTTAAGGCACACCTGAGGAAACTTAAGAGAGCTGATAGGGAGGCGTGGCAGGATCAGAGCCTATGCGTGACCATTCAGCCAGGGAAAGGCACAGGCTCTCTTCTAGCAGGTGGCTTTCCATGAGCTTGATCAACCAGAAGAGAAATGATTTTTAAACCACTGTTGTCAAGAAAGTGTCTATATGTTTTCTAGATCCTGTCTCTAGTTCCTGGGTTATTGCTCTAATTTTTGCATCTGGAGCAGAGCTTGAGCATGAGAAACATTGCTCTGAGGCAGCAGCCAGATGGTTTGTTATAAAGGTAGCAGCATTTCAGGTGAGTTTCCTGGTGGGTTTACACTACACACAGTTTCCTCCCTTGGTTTTGCTTTAATTTTTTTCCCAAGCAGTAAGTATTCCTACTATTGGCAACTAGTATATCAAAATGCACAAATTCAGGCTGCAAAACCAGGGAACTTACTATTTCTTTGAAGCTGTAAAATAAGGTATTATTAACAGCCCAGTTTGTGCTGCTGCCAGACAGCGCCATTAAACAAAGAGATGGGAACTAATTCATGTAACTTGAAAATCTATGCAGTGTTTCTCCCAAACCTCACATCAAACCTTTTGGGGATGTGTTGGGAGAATTTGACAATTTGACATATATTTAAGAAAATGCATAGCAACAGCCTGAATATGTTTGGAAATTTATGCTGATTTCTCTTTTTTTTTTTCTTTTTGGGAAAGGAGGTATCTACAGCAATTTTTTTTTCATTGTATTCTCCCCAAATATGGGGAGAATATTTATTCCCAAATATGGGAATAAATTTGATGGAATGTGCACAAGAGGAATAGAAACTAGATTTTTTTTTTTAATGTTCTGGATATGAAGTTGAAGAGATAAAGAACTTATTTAATTCCTATATGGAAATGTATAATGAGAAGAAAAGAAAAAAAAAAGGATTTGGGAGGCTTGTATTAAAAGATGGGTTTTTTCCTACAGGAAAATTTGAAGATTCACATTCAAAACATTCAAAAAGTGTTTGGCCACAGCCAGGCCTTAATCCTATGAGCTAATAGGAAATAAATTGGGCCAAGTGAAAACAGACAATACATACCATATAAAATTGGGCCAGCTGTAAGTTACATACACTCACCTTTATACAGCTTGTGAAGAGATTTTAGTAGATAATAAGAGCCTCTATAAACTGCAAGGGGCAGCATGGCAGCTGATGCAAATGCTGAGCTCTGAGTGGTGCCAAAAGGCTTTTTTGGGGAAAACAGAACTCCACTGAGCTGCCACCTGGATATTCTGTCCATGGACAACCAGGAGTTAACCATAACTCTGGCAAAACTAGCTGTTTAGTTTGCAAGATGTCTCTCGAGATTTCAGTGTATGGTGCAGAAAGGACAGGAAATGGGGCTCTGAACTCAGTTGGAGGCATGTCATCATGTACCTTTTACTTGTAAGACAGTTGTGTGCTGGGGTTTGGTTTAGAGCATTTGTACTCAGTGCTAACATCTCCGTTCGTTTTATTGACTAAAACCTTTGGATGTGAGGTGTTACACAGATTAAATTAGGATCTAACAGCCGTTGTTTAGTCTTACATTCAAAAGTAAGTACATTTAAAGAAGAGAAGCTGTAGCATTTAAATATAGGAGAGCAAGGAGCATACACCCAGAGGGGCTGTCACTTCAGATAAGTGTGAAGGCAAGTTCTGTAGCTTGCTAACGTGGAGAGCCGGTTTCTTCATGTGTTAGGTTTGCTAACTAACTAGCTTTTTACTTGAGACAGTCAGGAATCCAGGAGCTGTTTAACCTGACATGGTAGAATAAAAGCTATATTGATGTATAATGCTGATAGGTACTTGGAATCTGATATATATCCCCAAATATGTAGGGTAACAGTGACTCCAATCTGGATTCAGCACATAACATTAAACACAGACCTGGTTATTTACCGTGTTCTAAAAACGTATCTATTCCATAAGGCATATATACCTGGATGACCAGGTTAATCTTTTCACCTGGATTTATGAACTGGCAAACAAGCCTAACTATTCTCTCTGAAGGAGGCTGATATAAACACTGTAATTTAATCATAAAGATTTTGACCTAAGCATTCTCAATGAGAGGCCTTGTTGCTGGCTGAGGGTGTACAGCCATATGCTTGAAAGTGGGTATTGCAAAAATATGTTTGCCATGAATTAACATTTGAGTGAATTTTGGCAGCCAGTTTTATGGCCGGTTTTGTCTGTTCTCTGGTAAAAATCTTTATCAGAAATATAAATATCTGAGAAGAGTTAAATTCAAACTCTAATGCAGAAGCATTTCAGTGAAACAGAAATGTATACAAGCTATACAATTATTTTTCCTCTCTCAGCCAAGGGCTGGAACCAGTCCCAAGCATGACCAATAATAGCTGAGCAAGTCTCAGTCTGGAACATTAGGTATTTGTTTACAAGCTAACTTGGTAGATAATTATACATGTACTTAATGAAATAATTGGTAAATTAAACAGTTGTATAGACGTTTGCAGGATGGTGTTTACAACTACAACTTCACAGAACAAAATAATTCTTTTGGCAGTGGTAGATCAAGAAGTACATTTGAGGAAATTACAGTTGGTCTCAACTATTCTGCAGATGGAAAGAGACTCTCACATCATGGGATGCATTATTTGTTGAGAATGACTTGTTTCAGCTCCAGTTGTAGATGAAAGGTAGAATTTAAATTGATCAAAAATTACACAGAGGTTTAAAATTCAAGTAGGTGAAAGCTCAGAAGTGAGAAAAGAGCTATTTCTACATGGCTGAATTGAGATTACAACTTGGGCTGAGATCTCTTTGATAGAGCCTTGGTCTGAGCATGAAACTACTTAGGGGTACTGAAGGATCCAGATTTGTAGAGTGCATAGAGAGAAGACAACAGAAGGGTAAAGTTAGCTGCACTGTTTCAGACTTCAGTGAAACCCTTGGAGGTCAAGTGGTGAAGACTTCAGTTGTATCCTCTTCTGTCTGATTTTTATTTTGTCTCCCATTTCAAGGAATTTAAGAAGGAACTTGGGAAATGTCATGTTAGCTAACACTGCTGACCAAGACTTGTGAGGGTTTTGCCGATCTGTTTGATTCCTACCTGGGTTCTGAGTTCATCTGGCAAGGAGAGTGAGTGTCTACAACAACAAGGTGGAAAACAGTGCATCTTCTTTTGTCTCAGAGGGGTTGGATGTTCTTTTTTAGAGCAGAAGGCTTGGTAAGAGTGTTGTGAAATAGCTCTTTCAGGATACCACTGTATTTATCCTTGTGAAGGTCTGATAAAGCAGGCTAGTACTATTATACTCATTTTACAGGTGGTGGAGTCAGAAAGAGTAATTTTTTTCCCACTGTGACAGAAGCCTATTTGAGGTGGAAAGTTGATTCACATTGAGCTTGCCCATGTGAAAGACATGACCCAGAAAAAAGAAGTCTTTTGAGGGCTCAGATTAACATACTGATTAACAATGTGTTGCCAAAGGAAAGGGACATTATTTTCATTGCTTTCCAGGTGTGATGGTTCACAGCGAACAGTTTGGACAGCTGTGTGGACCACTTCTCCTCCAACCCCGTGATGATTTTCCATGAAATTGTGCCACCTCTTCTACACTGGTCAGTCTCTCCTCACACATCTTGCTGCCCCTCTGACATTTTGACCTATGCTGAAAATGTCAGGTTTTTTCCTTCACTAATGACTCCACATGCAAAACTATAGTTGTAAGTCTCTCCTTGAGTACCTTGTCTCAAATTGTTTTCACTTAAGTCATCACAAAATTATAGTGCTCCTTTCTCCTCAGTCTTATGCTCCAGCTCCTTTTTGCTCTCACCTTTCAATGCTTTGTGGACCTTTCCTCTCTAATTCTTCCCTTTGCTCACTGGCTATGCTTCCTCTGTTGTCACATAACACCAGCAAGCCACACATAGGAGAAATTTACTGCAAACTCATGATAGTCACTGTGTTTATGTAAGTTGCTGTCGTGTTTAGTCTCTATCAAGTCAGAATGAGTGGCTGCATCACTGACTCTCACTTACAGGATTGTGCTAAATGTCATTTTCAGCATGTGTTATAAAACATTGCATGGTGAAGATAATCCATTTTGTTAGTTGTGAAACATGAAACTCCTCTCACCAGCCATCAGGAAGATCCTCACATACGTTGTATAAATTACTCTGTTATGGCTAGGCTAGATGCTGAACTCATAGATTTGTACGATCATTAACTGCTTAAGCAGAAGAACGTGACAGGCACAAATTGACCCTGCCAATATAGCATAATTTGGTTTCTACGAAGTCAGGCATCCAGTGCTGTCCAGCAAGCACCCACAGGTCTTCCACTTCTTGCATGTTAAAAGCTACCCCTGCTCTAGAAAGCAGCTCGCTGAAAAGAGCTGCATTAACAGCATGGGTTCTTGAAGGGCAAGTCCTGCCTGACCAACTTCATCTCCTTTTATGACCAGGTGACCAGTCTGGTGGATGAGGGGAAACGCTGTTGATATAGTCTACCTTGACTTCAGCAAAGCCTTTGACATAGTCTCCCAACAGTATTCTGGAGAAGCTGGCAGGCCATGGCTTAGACAGGTACACTCCTCACTGGGTTAAAAAGTGGGTCCTGCACTTTGGTCATAGCAACCCCAGGTAACACTACAGGCTTGGGGCAGGGTGGCTGGAAAGCTGTACAGAGGAAAAGGATCTGGGTGTGTTGATTGATACTTGCCTGAACATGAGCCAGCAGTGTGCCCAGGTGGCCAAGAAGGCCAGTGGCATCCTAGCTTGCATCAGGAAGAGTGTAGTCAGGAGGACCAGGGAGGTGATCACCTCCCCCTGTACTCAGCTCTGGTGAGGCCATACCTTCAATACTGTGTTCAGTTTTGGGTCCCTCACTACAAGAAAGAGATGGAGTCCCTGGAGCGTGTCCAGAGAACAGCAACAAAGCTGGTGAAGGGTCTGGAATGCAAGTCTTATGAGGAGCAGCTGAGAGAACTGAGACTGTTTAGCCTGAAGAAGAGGAGGCCCAGAGGAGACCGTATTGCTCTCTACAACTGCCTGAAAGGAGGTTGTAGTGAGCTGGGAGTCAGCCTCTTGCAGATAAGTAGTGATAGGACAAGAGGGAATGGCTGAAAGTTGCACCTGGGGAGGTCTAGGTTAGAAATTAGGAGAATTTTCTTCTCAGAGTGGTTGGGCATTGGAATGGGTTGCCCAGGGAGGTGGTGGAGTTACTGTCCCTCAGGGTATTCAAGGAAAGATTGGATGAGGTATTTAGGGACATGGTTTAGTTAGTAATATAGGGGGTAGGGGTATGGTTGGAGTAGATGATCTTGGAGGTCTTAATGATTCTGTGAGATGCAAACTGATGCCCTATAATACGTTACTGAGCATCTGGACAGGAGCTGTCTCTGGGTGCAGCTTGGATATTGTGTGGGGGCCCCAGAAAGGAGAAGGGGCAATTGGGAAGTTTCCTTGGAGTCAAGATCCAGCTGACAGAAGGCAACCTGTAATGTTGGAGCTTATCTAAAGAATTAGATAGCCAAGGGGACCTATCAAATGTAACTGGGGAGGTATTTTGGCTTCAGAGGGTCTTGGATGAAGGGGGACACACATCACTGAGCTAAACCAGAGCAAGAAGGTTGTGGTGCTACTGATGTATCTCTCTCTGAACAGAGTAAATTATTCTTTAACCTCATGTTTGGGAAAGTAATCATCTTCATTTTTTACTCCAGGTCTTCTGAGTTCTTTTCAAGGTGCCAAAGCAGCATGCTCAGTTCACTAGGAAACACTAGTTTTAGTCACAGAATCACAGAATGTTAGGAGTTGGAAGGGACCTCAAAAGATCATCTAGTCCAATCCCCCTGCCAGAGCAGGATCACCTAAACTAAATCACACAGGACTATTCTCCAGCTTCCTAACATCTCGTCCAGTTTAAATGTTCCTCAATATTTGGAAGACCCTCTCCACCAAGACTGGTAACACAAGATGTCTCTTGGGGATGGCACGTCCCTTGGCTAGATCAGAATGTCCTTGGCATGCAGCGGGACATCTTGAAACAGCCTGAAACTTGTGAGCCCCCCAAAATTTGTGGGGATAAAAATCATGTGTGGGATAGATAAGGTGTGTGTTCATCAAAGCACGCTGTGTTTTAGAAAACCCGTCCACTTCTGTGACTTGTATTGCATCAGTCAGGAAAAGGCCTCCCTACAGAGAGGGCAGGCCAACTTCTCCATTTTTTGGGAAGATGGGTAATGATCCCATAGCTTTATGTATTACTTATGTGTCAGGCTGGTCCCACAGAGGGGGACTTTACATAGAGGAGAGACAGTTGTGTGTGTGTAGGTGCAAGTGCAGGATCAGCAGTCTGATCAGAATTTGCTTACAGCGCTTAGTATGTAAACACAGTCATGGGTTTGTTAGGTTAGATCTGTGATGCAGGAGACATTTGGCATTTCTTCTTTGTGCCTGGACCAGTCATCTTAAGATTATTGTGTCTGATAACAAAATGTCCCCCTGTTGTCTGTCACCCTACCTCTCCTGTCATAGGGTGTTTCAATAACTGCTATAAAATATGCTCATGCTGAAACGTGGCAGCAGTGATCTTGGAGCAAGTAACGATATAACACCTCAAAAGGTTATAGAATTAAATTTATGCAGCTAGAACTTTCCCTCTATAACACAGAATAAGCTTTCTAGGGAACCTGCTTTGGCAGGGAGGTTGGACTTGATGATTTCTGGAGGTCCCATCCAACCCCTACAATTCTGTGAATCTGTGATTCTGTGATATTGACAGTAGGCTGACCTTGAATCACAGCTTTTGGAATGCCTAGGGCTAATGCATTCCTCTGAAATGCCTTGTTTGATTTTTAAGTTAGCTGCCTGTGCACAAAAAATTAAAACTTCATGAAATAAAAATGAGTCCATTTGTGCAAGCAGGTCCTCGATGGATAAGAGAAGTTGACGACCCTTTTCATGACTCAACTCCATGCAGCCGACCCCACTGTAGGTGCGTTGCCTTCTTCAGAATTCATGTATACATCCCAAAATCATGTGCCAGACCTGCACACAGGTGCTTCACAGCAGCTCCTGGCTCCTCATCTTGTCAGCACAGAGCCATGGGCCAGCTCTTCCTTGGGCATGACTGGCCTTTAGAAATTCACCCATTGATAACTAAAAACCTCAAAGTTGGCTATTTCATTTCAGGCAGAGGCAGATCCATGTTATGACAGAAAAAAAAAATTGAAAAATTTTATATTTAAATTAAATATGTTTATATTTAATATCTGTAAATATATTCTATTATATTTTCAGATATTCCTGGTGTGATTGAAGGTTTGGGACGGATCATTTCAGATGCAGAGTGAGAAATGACAGTTCAGCTAAGGTGGCTTCAACCATGGAGCAACCCTGTCCATTGGAATCCAGACATGACTTCCACTGGCTTTGTACATCCCTCTGCGATGTGTATTTTAATCTGCTGCTGCTTGCAAGCCATTCGTCCTCAAAGATTTCTGTACACTGCCACATATACAGCAGTAAACATTCTGGGCAGACATCTTGGTATCTTAATGGTGTTAATTCTTTTTGTACTTGCTGGTTGGTTGGTTGGTTGGTTTGTTTTTCTTGCTGCATGTGCAGCTCTTTCATCTGAGCTGGGTTCCAACCTGCACATTTCTTGGCACTTCCTCCTCAAATAGGGTATCATCAAATAACATTCAACAAGAAGCCAGGAAACAGACAAGTGCAAAGAAAAACGTATTTCAGCAACAAAATGGGGAGTAGAGTAGGAGTTAGGAGTGGGACCTCCTTAAAGCCTTACTGAGAGTGTTGCAGGAAGGTCGTGGCTGCTGCAACGGAAGGCTGGATTGGAAGGTGAAATCTTCATTTCAGGAGAACCTCTCACTTCCAACTCACTTTCAGAGTGATCGTTGTTCCCTGAACACTTCTGCTCATTGTATTTATCAGCGCAGCAAAAAAATTGAGAAATCCATATACTGATGGAAAAACCCCAGGATTCTGCAAGGCATAGGGATTTATATCTGGGGATGCAGGTGAAACAGGTTAAGTTTGTGAGCTGCTTCTGCAGTAGAGAAAGGATGCAATGTCCAAACTGAGATGGAAGGTGCTTGCTTGGGAAAAACGCTTGAGCAATTTGAAATTTTTGGCACCCCTTTTTCCCTTTTAAGTGTTTAACTCCCTGTGACAGAGTAGAATCTGTATTTGTATGAATTATAGCACAGCCACAAAGAATAACAAGTTAGCACAGCACGGTTTGTTCAAGTAATCCAAATCTGACAGTGTTTGTCTCGCTTCTTTTTTCTAACTCAGATTTGTTCTTCCTACTCAGGCGTGTCCAACAGCAAGTAGTAAAACTCCAAGACTTCCTGTGCAAGTAGGTAAATGAGCTTTACTTATTAAACATGTTTTAATATACAAAGACCATGCACTGTAATTTCATATTGGAGCCTGTTCTTCAGGTGTAGTCTTGCGCTAAGTTGTGGTAGTGATTTAATCACTTGTCTCCATATTGAACATCCACAGGAAAACACAAGATGCCTCATTATATAAAAATAAAATAAAAAAGACACCTAATGTTATACCCAGCAGAGAATACTTTTAACACTTGCTATTGAAATCCGTATAAACCCTGCCACCACCACTGGCCCAGAGTGGCTATTGGAGAAACACCAGTTGCTTTCTAGAGAGTTACTGTTTTTCTACTATAACTTGCTATTGATTTCATGTATGACATATAGATTGATTATGCTCTTAATACCATTTTGCCTAGTAATTGCTTGAGGGTTTCTTTAGGCCATTTTCTGCAAGTTTAAGTACACTTTCTTGGTCATATCTGATCCTCTAGAATAAAACCCATCTGTTTGTTTTTATAAAGTGAACTTTTGCAGCTTTTAATACCAAGCATACATCTTGGTAATCTTGAGTTTTATGTTTCTTAGCAAATGCTTTAGCTTGCAAAAAAATGCCAGGAAACCCATTGAGGGTTGCAATAAAAAAATCATAGAAGCAGTGCTGGGCTGAAAGGCAATCCAATAGCTTGCCTGGCTCTTTCTGCTCCAGGATAAGGCCAATTACGTTTGGAATAATATTGTCTTCTCTTATCATATTATATCTTCCAGTGATGGAAACACCACAACCTTGTGTTGCAATACACTGCAGTACTTCTCTTAGCACTGCCCTATGCCTACCTTTGAAATAGTGTGTGCTAGAAATCCTTCAGTCATTGCTGGAATGCTTTGAAATGTAATAGAAGAGACTGAAAAGTTCAAACCACCTCTTTTGGAACAAAACTTTTTTAATGACCCTCCTCAAAATGGCAGTTTCTCAAAACCAGTGTCACTGAATTTGCCAGGGCTTTTTCTTTTATAAACAAACAGGACTAAGATCAAGAAATATGTTTTCTTTTTAACAAGTGACAATGTGACTGCAATTAGTGAGAAACATCAAAAAAAGAAAAGCCTTTGTCCATCCTGGGAACTTGCATACATGCGTATGTGTATGTTTGAAAACAGGATTAGTTTCCTATTCATCTCCAGAGAAGGAGATGCTCTCTGTTTTGCATGAGTCAGAAAAGCTCCACGAGTGACATTTCACAAAGTTTTGAAATGACTAAATAGCACAGAACAAGGTGTCCCAACATGTTCAATCATTTCAACCAAAAGCCACTGTAATATATTAAAAACTATAATTGCCTCTTTGAAATTTCCACCCATATCCAGGGTGTTCTTATAAAGAAAGGAAAGGAAGGAGATCACTAGGAAAAAAAATTAATTCTTATCTCAGCTGATACATAAATAGGTAATAATTGAGTTACTATCTGTAATTTAGGAATAGCAACAAACCACTGATCCTTGTTTTTTCTTTATCTCACTGAATAGTTTCTGCGTTTGGATAAATGGAAGTAACTTTGCCAAGATTTCCTCTAACCTGTTTTTGTGGTTTGATACTCTAAGGGAAAAATGACACCGCAGAGAGTAATAGAGGATCTCAGCCTGCATTATGACTTGGTACAGTGATAAGGGGGGAAAGTATGTTCACAGCATACATGCTATATGACTACCATCAAAATTTGACGTAAAACCAGATAGCTTACTTTGGTCAGTGGGTAACTAAAGACCTGACTGTCTCTGGCAAAGCCCAGCTGGCCCTCCAGCTTAGGCAAGGCTTGCAAATGCTAATTTGATACAGAGTTTTCTATGCAGGCATGCAAGAAGCATCTTCAGCACCTTGGGTTTTTCTGGGCAGAGAAAAACCTACTGACTACAGCTCCACCAGCCTGGTACTGAGAGCAAAGAAACTAGAGGAAGAAGAACTTGAAGGCGCAGTGGGTGCAAGTTAGTCCATAGGAAGTTCTATGTGAGTATAAGGAGGAACTTTTTCACTGTGAGAGTGACAGAGCACTGGCACAGACTGTCCAGAGAGGCTGTGGAGCCTCCTTCTTTGGAAACGTTCAAATCCTGCCTGGATGCATTCCTGTGTGATTTAGTCTAGGTGCCTGCTGTGGCAGAGGGGTTGGACTAGATGATCTTTTGAGGTCCCTTCCAACTCCTAACGGTCTGTGATTCAACTGCCAAAAACTTGCTCAGAGCCTGGCTGAGCCGGTGCAGTTTTGCTGTATAACATGGCTGTGGTTGTACTGGATGGATCAAAACCGAGGAGAAGCCCGTGTTACAAGTGCCTTAGATTACCAACTAAACTCCTACACCAGTATGGTGGGGGTACTAGCAAGTTAGTTAGATAGGCCTGGGTGTCACATCTCCTCCTCTTCCTCGCTCATTAGAAATAGAAGGATAAGCAATGGTGGTTTATTCCTCAAGAGCAAACAAACAACATCTAATTTGCCGGTTTTTACACCTAGATGTCATAGTTAATGCTATGAACTTAATTCTAGAGATGGTCTTTGATATACAGTCTTAACAGTAATTGAGTCATGTCTTAGAATAAGTATTCTTTCATAATTTTTCAGCATTGCCATTTTAAGCTATTTTTGGATCAATAATATAGCTGTTTGGGTGTGTTTTTTTTTAAATACAACTGCTGAAATTCTCTGTGGTCATCAAGCTGTTAGAAAGATATATTTCTTTGGTATACTTTATATCAGGTTCCTGGAAAACAAATAACTGCTTCATAAGGAAGAAAAACAGTGGTTTCTATTCCCAAAGATGAGCCTGTCTTGTTGAAACCTCTGTGCATCCAGTTCACTTTGAGTGTGTATATTCATTCTTCCTTTGATCACTTCATTAACGATGGAGAAATTATTGATTTGATCTACTTTGTTCTGGCCTTAGCAACTATGCAAGCTAGATACAAAGACTCCTCAGAAAGGAGAGAAAGGAAAATGAGGAGGAAAGAAGATGCTAGAAGCTCTCTTGGCACTGTGAGATGAAGCAAAGAAATTTGATTATGACAGTTCTCCCAGTGGCAAAGGGCAGACCTGCAGAAACCAACCATTTAACTTCTTAGGGGGTTGGTCTCTTGGCTGACATATTGACTAACAGCAACGCACACCATTCATGCTATTCTGCAGACATTTTATCGTATGTGTACTGGTCTTTTCTGGGGAGAGAAGCGTCAAAGATTACACCCTTGATTTAGAAAAAGATTACTTAATCTTGCTAAAATTCCTTGCATCATTTTATAACTGCTTGCCTCTGCCAGTAGCACAATGTATTCCTTCCTCCCTTCCTTCCTCCCCCCCTTCCTTCTTCATTTCTCATTAATCACAATCATATATTAATTCTTGTCCTTTGCCACATTTTACGTTAGCATAGTAATTTATTTTCGTGGTGACTTTAGCTTCTGAATCAAAACACAACACTGCTAGTCTTGTGATCAGAATTTGTCTTCCTATGCTGTAGCTCAGATTAAAATGAAAAAACTAACATCCATAGATGGTGTAGGTATTACAGCAACCTGCTTCCTTTCTCTCTCCGGCAGAATGACAAAACTTAACAAGTCCATTAGCCTGGAATAGACAAGTTCTGAACAAAAAGGATTGGCAAATAGCACAATTTAACAGAATTTGAGTCAAGTTCCCATAACACCTCTGCAGACTAATTCCTCCAAAGAGTTTCTTATTCTGAAACACATTTACAATAGGTTTTGGGTTTAGTGATTTTTTTTTTTTTACTCTGCTATCTAAAAAACCCCCAACCCCCCACTTTCCTCCTCTCCTGGGAAGACCTGCTAACTATTTCCCACTGCTTCAGAAGAAAAAAGGAAGAACACAGAAGAGATGTGATATGGAAAGGGATGTGAAGCACTGGATATCGATTTGTGGTAGTTGGTCCCATGCTGTGAGATGAAGTTATGCTCCCTTGAAGGTCAAGTTCTAGTTCAAGCCTCCTTTTAACACTGCCCTTTTCCACATTTATGACAGTCTTGGCGCATCTGCCTTGACTCTGGGTGAGCAGGGTTATGCTGTCAGGGAATTAGCCCCACTGCTGTCTTTACCATTTCCTAATGACTGGTCTGTCCCTTTGGGCCGCTGCCTTTCCAGGTAGCTCCTTTAAGGACAAAGTTTTACGAGGCATTATTAAGAGCTGTACATAATATTAATCTATGAAATATCTAAAGTTTTGCTTGAAAAAAACTTTTAAGATAAGTCTCTTGTGTGTGGGAAGAAACTGGTATAGGAACTTATTTTGCCTCAATATAATTTTCTGGATCTTCTCAAGGGGATGTTGTCATCTTTGCCAGTTTGCATTGGATGAGTAGTTCCCCACTGGCTTGCTGGCTGACTTGTATTATTTATGCAGCACAAGAAAAAAATGTTGTCAGCCTTGGCTTCTCTCAATTGGCTTAGCAGCTGGCCCTAGCTGTAGAGATCAAGTCCATTGCTCTGATGCACTAGCTTGTGCATCAACTTGATGATAGTTGTACTAGCTTGCTAAACTATAAGCTTAAGTGAGCAACTCCTACTCTGTTACACACACCTCCCCCCCCAACATTGCATAACCACCACATGCAATGCAGAGAAACCCCTGGGGCTAGCTCATGCTTGTTTGTATTTTGTAGGTGTTGAGGACTAACCCAAAAGCACAACTGATGTCTGGAACCTGAAGTGTTGTTTCAAAGACCAGAGAGGAGAACCATGGGGTTGACCCATCTACCATGTATGTGCAATCTCCTCATCTGCTTGCCCACAGCAACGGACAGGAGGAGTGAGCTTGGATGGAAGGGATGACAGGTGGCACAGAGGATGTACACCTGAAATGCACAGCTTTATGAGGAGGGGCTGGACCCTCACACTCACACATCATCTGAGAACGTTTCCATCATGCTGCTAGCTCTAAGCTGATGCGAGCTTCCCTGGCTTGCAGTTTTTCCTCTGCTGCTCTGAACGCTGCCAAAGAAATCACAGAGCCATGACCATCTCTGGAGAATGGTTTTGTCCATTCCCTTCATGAAAGCAGCCAATGCTTGTGTGCCTTGCTGCCCTCTTTCATAATGGGGAAGGGGGCACTAAGAATGCTCCCCACTGCCACAGCCTTGCTGGGTAACCCAGCTTCTCACAGGCACAGTCCTGGAGAAATTCCCACTATTCCTGCCTGTCTGCTCTACCTGCCAAAGGCAACACGGGGCTGCTAGGTGTGAACAAGCAGGATGAGCAGAGGTGTGGGAACTGCTGCTGCCAGACTCTATTCTGCTGATTCATATCAGACTTGGAAAAAAAGGCATTACTCATCAATCAGACAAATCCCCAGGCTACTAATTGAGGAGAGAGTGAGCAGAGCGGGTTTTCTTCACAGCTGCTGCATGCACAGGCCTCCCCTGTTATATACAAAATATATTTATAGGAGGAACACTGTGAACAGTGGTCATTTACACAGGAAAAGCAGATCCGTCATTCCATAGAGTGAACTGCTCCATTGCAAACTCTTTGGTCTTCCAAGTAACAAATTTTAACTATCCAGCTGGAAGCAGCTACCTAATGTGTGTAAAAAAGAAAAGGGAACTGCAAATGCCTAGGGAAGCTGTGAGGCAAGCAGCACTGAGCCAGCACTTACTCGGTTCACTTTCTCTGTGTTTGTCACATTTAGTGTCTGCCACCTTGTCCTGCTGAGTGAGGCTTTAGAGAGGAAAACCAGTTTAGTTAACGTTTTTTCCAGCAGAATTTCTGAGAACTCCACTGAGAAAGGTCTGCAGGCAGGAGGAGAAACAGGACTTCTTTTTTTTATTTGAAGGCTGTAAGGTTTTAGTCGAGGGACTGATGTTCTACTAGCTGGTGAAGGGGCTGATTAGCAAATTCAGAAGTCTTGTTTTCACTCATGTGAAAGAAAAACAGAGCAGCTGTCACTTGCTTTTAGCAGGGTCTCTGCCCTCAGGTTGGCGTCCCACAGAGCATCCAAATTACTGTTGAGATTTCTTTTGCATTTTGCAGTATTGTACGACAGGGGTGATAGGAGAGTGAGCAAGCTTCTGAGCTGTTACTCACGCACGTACACAGGTATGTAGTTTAAGCACTACGTGCTCCCAGCACTTTGCAGCCCCAACTGCCTGCTCTGCGCTGCCTGGCAGACAGTGCAAGGGAGGAGTGCAGAACTGCAGCACACGACATCCTTTGGTTTTCATTTTTAATCTCCAGAGCAAGAAAAAGTAAGGATTTCCCCTTCCTCAAAATGTCTGATGTCTTCCTCTTATGGGCTACATAGCTTGGAGGATTAAAGAAAGCCACAGAGACGTTCGCTTTCTTTTGATGACACAAGTGTTGACATGTATATTTGTTATTCTCTCATTTGCAGTCACTTCCTAGCTCCCACAAGATTTCAGCTCTCTTCTATAGGCATCAGGAATTTTTGGTAATGGGAGCTTTTCCCCTTATAACAATGCTTGAGAGGGTTGTCAAACATGGTTTTGTTTTTTCCTCTGGAAGCTAAGCAGCTTTTGGTGTCAGGTACTGTCCCTGCCATTTTCTCTCTCAACTCTTGCACATTACCTAGCTGTAGGCTTTGCCCATGGATCAGAGAGTACCACACTGCATGTTGGAAGCATGTTCAGAATTTAATCTCATCCATACCCTCCACTGTACAAGGTTTTCATTTGTAACAGTGCTCCTGGTGGGAACTTGCTTCTTTTTTTCTTTCAAATTCTGTCCAGAAAACCTCAAACAGACTTATGTGTGAAGGAAGAAAAGGAATATGTAAGAGAAAACACTCCTTCCTCTCTGCCAGGTTCCTGATGAGTACCCATGTGTATCTTCCATCTATGCTAACCCCTACATGAATAACCCTTCAGGTACTTGACAGCTTGTACAAATGCAAACACATGACAATCCCTTTCCAGAGCCTGAGGAAGTATTGCTTCCTCTGTGCTGCAACTGAGTATCATGAGACAGAGAATGCAATTACATCAAGCAGGCCAATTAAAGCCTTTTTTGATGTCTCTTTCAGAGGCTTGTGCACTGGTCTGCTTGGTCTCCTCTTGCAGGCTGCTCAAGCTACTAATTTCCCCAGGCAGTAGCGATGTCAGGCCTCCCGTCTCCTCCAAAATAACTGCCCCGGTTGGTTGGCTGGAGCACTTACATCCTTTCCTTCCAAGAGGCCATAGCAGAACCCCAGGCACAGTCTGATTTTAGGATGGGCTTGTGTCGACCCATGCTGCTCGCAGGAGAGAGGAGACTGACATCAATCAAGGCTTCACCTTCACACTATGTAGTAATAAGGTGACTGGCGCCAGGAAGGACATGGTATTTCTCAGTTGGAAAGTGTCTCTTCCACACACTTTGTGTCTGCAACAAACCATTTTGTGAATGCATCTGTCACCCCAGTCGCTAGCTTGGCCATGCTGTCCTTTGGCAAGGAAATCCTAGCAGCTACCTGATCATCCATGGGAATAAAGCTTGTCTCAAACAAGAATAGGAATTTTTTCCCCCTTCAGTCCCTTCAGCTACTTTTTCAAAGTTTCCTTTAAATTCTGGTGCTGGAGAAATGGGATGAGGGCTTAGCACAAGAACAAAACTAAGCTTCCCTTAAAGTGCAAGCCCAGAAAGTTGAAAACCTAGTAGCTTAGGATCCAAACTTGCAAGGAAAGCGATGAAGTTTTTTTTCCTAAAATGGCAGATTCCAGAAAGTTCTAAGGGGAAAAAAATTGTTCTTACAGTTTCCAGGTCTCGCTAGCAGAAGGAAACCATTCGTTCCCCAAAATACCATCTCTGGAGACAAGGAACTTGTAAAGAGTGACAGTCACTGGTCAGCTGGGTACAATCCAGAGGTAGGTTTATACGCCAGTGCAGAGCCCACTCTCCCTTTTGCTCTGCACATGAACAAACATGCAGATTGCAACACATTCAGTGACTTTGCCTCTCAAATGCCATTTTTTGAAGGACTGGAAGTGACAGAGAAAGGCAGGTCAATAGAAAGCCTGCACGTGGACTGTGTATCCGCAGTAATTTTGTAGAGCGGGGCAGAGGTGTGGGTAATACCAATATGGTCTGTCACAAGCCAGGAGAGTGTCTTTGAGTCATTTTTTGTGCATGTCTTCTAGGTGACCTCCAAATGGCAGACAGACACATTCAAGTGAAACATAAACAACAAGGACTTTGTTAGGAGAGGGTTCATGATGAGAGAACATGACAAATGTACATAACAAATCCTGTTGTTATGTACTACCCTCTAATTGTGACATCAACATTTTTATTTTGTGTTTTTGAAAACAAGTTTAAGAATGCAGTAGCTACTACAAAGTTTAGGATTCATAAGTAAGTCCTGTCTTTGAAATGCCTTTCTTTATAGGAAATGTCTGGCTCCCATTCTACGATTTACATGACCAATAAAGAGATTAACTTTAGTCAACATACTAAAATATTTTCTTCTGGGTCTTTCTGTATAGATGCTTTGGAAGTTTTCCCAGTTTGTAATAATTATAACAGCACGCAGCTCAAGCTGCAACTGAGGAAGATGCTTAAAGAGAGGGCTGATGAGTCACTCTTTAATGAATGCTACTTCCTAACATTAAAGTTTTATAGTTTAACTTGACTTTGTTGATCTAACTATTCCTCCCTCTGCAGAGTTATAATCCCTGTAAGGCATATTTAACTTACCAGGATACACAGTCTCTGTGAATTCAGAAAGGCCTGTTTGCACTATTCTTGCACAATTTATGACTACTGCCATGGGCATGAATAGGTACAGGCAAGTATGACTTGGAATAGCAACCAAACAGCAAGCAGGTTTGGAAGTTTCATGCTTGCAGCTCTGGTGAAGAATTACGAAAGTCAGTGGATAATATTACCTTGCTTTTTTTGAAGCAATAAAATACATCTAAATGGAGCACGCCAACAAAAGGAGTAGCAAATAAAGAGGTAGCTTGTAGATACCTGAGCTGAGCTTTGATGGGAAAGTTAAAGAAATAGTTTAATCTCTGAGGACTCATAAAATTACAGCTATTCCCTTACACAGACAGTGTCTGTCTTATCTAGGCAATTTCATTAAAATCTAGAAAGCCTGCAAAGTTTAACCTGTCTAACTCTCAGTGATTATGAGGGTGAAGATAACTGGGTTCCACACACTGATACAAATGTGGCCATCAGTGTTAAGAGCTCATGAGCATCTGCACTTGAGTACAGTATTGTCGGGAGGAAAAAGAAAAAGAAAGATCTATTAACAAGCATACTGTGGCTAACAGCAGGCTCACAACTGACCAGCTGCAAGTGCTTCTAAGCATCTCTCCAAGGTGTCAAAGTCATTAAGCCATGGATATAAATAATTTCATGCCCAGAGTTTGGGAAGTGAACTAGTTCAGTACACCATGATGTGGCGTACAGTACATTGCCGGCTACTGTGTGCACAAAGCCTTTGCTTGTCATTGTTCTTAGTGCTTTCATTTCTGTGATTTGTTTGGGGACATGCCTCAGACTCACTTTTTACAACTCCTCAGAGCAGAGACAGTACAAGTGCCCTGCTAGCCCAGGTGCCTGCTGTGAAGACATGGATATGCCCTCTTTCCGAACCCTCTGAGGCGATGAAGTGAGCAGCCTCTGCACCTGCTCGTCCTTGGACACAGAAGGCAACTTCAGGTGACCCTTTTACTATGTAGTCCAGCAGCAAGTTCTGAAAAATAGCTTATTTCCTCTTCCCTCTTTCCCCCTTTTTTCAGACCTTGTCAGTATATTATGGAGGAACTAGACTGGGAGAAGCATTTGCTCAAAGTAACAGGCACAAAGACAGATGTAACCTGTGTGCTTCACTCATCTTCAGCAGAGGATGACTTAGGAACAGGAGGCCATGTGTAGAGCCCAAGTTGTTCACAGCTGATGACCACGCTTTGCTCTGCAAGCAGGGGACCAGCCCCATGGGTTTTGACACCTTTCTCACTGGGAGAATGCAGCCATAGTGGAGTGAGAAGCACATGCCGCACACAGAGTTATACAGGCCGTTTTTGAAGGCAGCACCAAGAACAGAAGTGTGCTCTTTAACCTTGCTTTGTACTTTGGTTGCCATTTTGCAGCTCTGCTGGCAATGCTGCAAATTCCATTTTTGCATAGGATACTTTCAAGCAGCAACTTGTCATTCCAAATGAATTTTATGTTCCTTTACAAATCTCATGATTTTAAGAGCAAATGCAGCTGTTGCATTTAAGGAAAACACCTCTAAAAACTTCCATATGTCAAATATGCGTGGTTTAGTCTAGGTGACCCTGCTCTGGCAGGGGGGTTGGACTAGATGATCTTTTGAGGTCCCTTCCAACTCCTAACATTCTGTGATTCTGTGTGATTCACATATGAGACTTTGTAGTTAATATATTGGCATTTCTATATATAAATGCACACATACTTTTGCTGAGTTTTCTAGATTTCTGCAGAATCTGAGCAGTAAAGTTAGCTCCTGGCGCCTCTTACACAGAGGAAGATGAGAAAGTAACAAAAAAAGAAAAATAAGAAAATACATCCAGCCGTGTGCAATTAAGAGTGTCTGCCTGAGACCCCTCGGACAGTTTGGGCTTACTGACACTGTGCCCATTTGAAGTTCAGCCCTTTAAAAGACAGAGGACCTCTCCCCATCGAGGAACGATGCGTGTCAGCAGCCGGAGAGCCTGGCACTGGCACTGCTCAGCATCTCCCAGGTGGCTGTCTCTGGCTGTGCCGATGTACAGCACCAGAGATGCCACAGCACAGGCTGGTGTTCCAAGCTGTGACTGAGACTTTCAGTGATCAGATGTGCTGCATCTGCAGTTATAAAAAGGCAGGCTTAGGAAAGACTGTCCGGGTAAAGACAACAAATATTTGTCCTCTTCCAAACACCAGCAAGTTGGGTTTTTTCACTCTTCTGACACCTGAAGTTGTTTAATTCTTTCAGTAATTTGGTGGTTTTATTTCCTAGACTGTGACCCCCTAAAGCTCATTAGCATTGCTCTGCTGAGAGGGGTGGAAGGGAAGGGAGCCTTTTCCTTACCCAGTTTTAGATGGTTCCTTCACTAGATCCTCCCCCTTGGCATATGACCCTGGAGACAGAGGTGTCTGTTTCAGAGGCTCCGGTGCAGTGTTTCCTTTCCATGCTTTCTCTCTCTAATCCGTGCTATTTTGTGTATGTGACAGCCTCTGGCTGTCAAACAGGACCTGCCACTGGCAGTCCTGCTACTCTCTGGGACAGTACAGAGCTTTAAACACAGCCTTATCACAGCAACCACTCCACTTCCTGCTACAAATGGATAATTTCTTCTGCTCAGAGCAAAGCCCTTCTCTTCACACACCAGTGCACCCAGAGTCGCCACATCTTGTGGTTGCACAGCACAGAACCAGTAATATTTTCTCAAGGCAACACAAGAGGCGAGGAGTCCCTGGGTGCTAGAGTGTTACCTACCTACTGCACGTCACCCACCACCTCCTACAAGAGCAGCGGTAAGCGATTCAGCAAAGGAAAGACGCAGCTGCTCGCAGCTGCTCACATCTGCAGGGAAGAAAGCAACCCAGCGCCAAAGCTGTGTGAGTTCTTGGTCGTTGGCTATCAGGGACTTGTCCCACGGAGCGAGCCAGGTGTTCCCAGCCTCTGTAGGCACATCTGTACGAGCCACCAACGTTACACACCGCACATGATGAGCCTGGCCAACTGCCACGTCTTGTTTCAAACATCCTTTTTTTGCTTGAAGGAACTGGTTTTCTCTGATTTAATTAAAGACGTCTAGGATCAAGCAGAGAAAAAAATCACCTCAAAGGTGTCATCTGCAAGAGACATGTTGCACAGGAGCAGATAGTCCGGAAGTTTGTGCCATGGATTTAGTCATAGTCAAAAATCTTTAACCCACACATTGCCTCTTACAGCTTTATTCTCTCTGCATGTGTGGGCCGAAGTCCCACCAAGAGCAGCACCCAAACCAGCCTTCGTGGTCAGCCCAGTGGTTGGGTCTTCTCCAGGCCCCCTGGGACCACCTGAGTTCCCCCTCTGCGGGGTAGTTGTTGCCCACAGATGGGGTTAGGGACAGGCTAGGACAGGTATTTCTCACACAATACATCTCCTGCAGCCATGATCTCTATACATTTGTGAAATGTATAACGCTCTTCAGTGGTAACAACCCTGAACTGCTTTTATCTCCCTAGACCTGTCCTCTCTTACACAACAGGAAAGATGTTCCCAAGCAAACAGCACCCCCCCAAAAAGCTGTGACCTTACCTATCATATGGATAGATAAGTTGAATGGTCACGAGCCTACATTTGCTCAGTTTATCTTGTGCAAATAAAGCCATGTCGAATGAAAAGCTTTAGTGAGAATGTGGAAGACGTGAACAGTGCAGTCTTTGTGAACTGCGTTTAGCCGTGTGTCTAATGAATTCTTTGGAAAAAGGACTGAAGTGCCCTCAGCAGTTCCAACACCACCATTTGGATGTAAGTGCCAACATTATACTGACTAAACCTGGGATTCCCCATATTTTTAGAAAATTTAAAAGGAAAAAGTACTGACCAAAACAAATCCTTTATGTGTGATCTTTAAGGTTCTTACAGCAAGAACTAAATTATCCTATATAGCACAATCCAGATTCAATACTGTCTATTACCGTTTCCTTTATTAGAACTTCACTACTCCCGTTTCTATGGTTGGAAGAGTTTGATGTAAAATACAAAGGAAGCAACATGGCTAATTTTTTACAGGTAAGATTAAATTTCTGTATCATTTGACATTGCAGCTGGTGCAGTTGGTGTTGGTGCTTCATTAAGGAACTTGCATGGAAGCACAGTGTTTCTGTTAACAATGAATCGTGTGAACAACCCTAAACCAGCATGATCTGAACAGCTGACACCATGCTGCAATTTTCTTCCTATCAGAGGTGCAAAGCTGATTGCAGAGAGGCCTGGTGTGAATTTCTTCATAATCTGACCCGTGGGTTGGTGGAGGCGCTGGCAGTGGCTGGGTGGCAGCAGCTGAGGTGCATTGCTGGGGTGTGAAGAGTTGCAGTGAACGTAGTGACAAAAACGATTTAAGTGATGAATTGCAAATAGGATTCAAGCAACTGTAGCTGGTGATAGCAGGATGGGGGCTGCAGCTGGTACTCCCACAGGTAGATGGAAAAGTCCTCATTCATGGCTAGCCCAGGGCGGCTCAGCAACAAGAACAAATCTGTTGAACAAGGCAGAGGAACTTTGCCTGGGCTGAAGAGGCAGACCATCAAAATCCTTGAAGCAGCAGAGCCCAGAGCTGCCTTCAGGCTCGTTTCATCAGCAGAGAGGAAAGCTGAAGAGCGGTGTAAGTAAGAGAGGCAAGACAGAGCACCATGCCCTAGCAGACTTCATCTGGCTTCACCTGTCTTCCCCAGATCAGTGATTTAGGCAACGCAGACTACTCCTTCGCTGTGAAGGGTGTTACAAGTAACTCCTTTTAAGCCTGTTCTGGTGAGCTTGTGACAGAGCAGTGGCAAGGATTTGCTCACTGCCAAGCCCTCAGGCCTTTGAAGGGCGGGAAGATGGCAGAGCAGGCACAGCTGAAGGCATTCATGTGGGTTTTTCCAGGAAGGATTTTGTGGGCACACCACTCTGAGGGAGCATAGAGGGCACCAAGTTCTTGCAGGAGGACAGGTGAAGAATGTTTATTCAGACTTTTCACATCAATGGTGTGGCAAAGCCTCAAGAAACTCCTTGGCCAAGCCCAGCATCACTGTGAAATCTGTTTGCTTGCATGGACTTACTGGAAGCTTTGTGAAACAGTTCAGCTTTGTCTTGGAGGCAATTGCCATGCACAAGGGATGAAGCATAGTTCAAGGTGAGAGTCTGTGCTGTGCTCCTGGACAAGGAGGCAGGAGAGCAGCAACTATGGCCCCACAGCTCTCCTCTGCTGTGGCTGGGTTCCTGTATGGGGTCAGCTTCAGTCATTTGTGCCTGGCATCTGCTCTGGGCCAGAAAACATGTCTTCTTGCCAGGATAGCAACAGAGTGCTGCTAGAGCCACACAGCGATGGACACCTGCCTGGCCGCACCAGGCTGAAAGAAAATTTCTCTTCTCCTGATACCTTCTTTCTGGGTAAGTGTGTTGGGTTTGTGTGGCCAGGTTTTGGTAGCGTGGAAGCTATGAGGGTGGCTTTTGCGAGAAGCTGCTAGAAGCTTCCCGCATGTCCAGTAGAGACAATGCCAGCCAGCTCCAAGACCAACATGCTGCTGGTCAAGGATGAGCCCATCAGTGATGGTGGTAGTGCCTCTGGGGTAACAGTTCATAAGGGGGGAAACAGCAACTGCAGCTGGAGACGAGTGAGAATGCATGAGACCAACAACTCTGCAGACACCAAGGTCAGTGAAGAAGGGCAGGGAGGAGGCGCTCAGGTGTCAGAGCAGAGATGCCCTAGAAAGGTGAGCTCATTGCAGCTTGGGGTATAAAGGGTGATAGTCCCTATCCAGAGCCTTGCCAAAGGTACTGGCAGAGTGTGTAGTATGTCCACCAGACTGTGCCTCTGCTTTCCACTGAATCTTAATAAAAGCAAGATTTGCATGCTCAACTCTGCTCCTACCTCAAAGCTAGCTGTTATTCAGCCTGGGTCATAGGGAGCTGTCAGAAACATCGAGGTGGGTAGTGGAACCAAGGAAATGTAGCTTCTGCTATCAGCCTGAGTCAGTCTTTCATGGCTCACGTCCTGCTTTTATCTCCCCAGTTATCACTAGAGTTCTTCCCAACAGCAGAGCTGCACCTACCTTGGAAACCCGTCTGCTTTGCTACATTTGCTCTTCTACTCTCCCTGGGATCATATGGAGGATGGTGGGTAGCACTTCCCAGTCTGTATATCCAATTCCTGCTGCTCCACATCCAGTCTACTCCTTGGGTCACCGGGGCCTCTCAGCCCCATGCATGCCCATTGCAGGCTTCCCATCATGGGCTTCTACTTTGGGAGCAGTTGCACAGTGCTGGCTGTGCTCACCGCAGAGTGCCGTTGCATTTGCACGGTCCCCCTGCTCAGAAGGTATCATGAAGGACAGGGAGTTTTTTTCTTACCAAATATGTAGACATTAGGATGTCCAAAGTGTGAGCTTGTAGAAACAGGACATTCAAGCACTGATTCTCTCTATGATAGGCACTGGCATCATACAGATGCACGTGTGCACATACACACACAGGAAAAAAGCCAGCAATGCTTCTATGTGGTACACAGAAAATACGAACTTGGTAAGAGGTTTGCTGGGAAGTAAAACAGTAGCCACATTGTCGTCTCAATGGCTGGAACTGGTGGCAGTATAGAGAATGAAATGGACATTACAGATTAATAAAACACAGAGGCAGATTTTATTTTGAACCAAAAGTTAAAATTTTATTTGGAATATCAATATACCCCAAGAAAATAAAAATAAAAACTTCATTTTATGTAGTGAAATAGCCATTTGAAAATGGTAAAATAAAGATATTTCTCATACTATTCTCTCCTAGTTATTGTACACATATTTAAGGTTGTTTTTTTCTGAATATAAAGCTAGCTTGAGCTTTGAGGCTCCAAGAAGCCTAAAGCATGTAGTGGCTCTTTTGAGAAAGCAGCTAAGTCAATCAGAGCTGTGTTTTTTCAGCAGACAAGCCAGTTTGAAGATGTCCAGGACTGGACAGAAGTGAGACTTCTCAGGAAGGTCACCGTTTCAGGGGAGTATTCTTTCATACCCATAGGGAAAATACACTCTAACCCCACTTCATGCAGCATTTTATTAAGCTTTATGATGTACAGGGGAGGACCTTGGTTCCCCTTGGCTGTCGCTTTCTTGCGCAGACCCAATCCTACTAATGTTGGTGTAGTTGGTTTCATTTAAGAAATCAAATCCTACCCTGCCGTGTTTGCTCTGCTAGAAATCAGGTCTGTAACAAGGCACTGATCCTGCCTTTACTCCTGTAAGCAGGAGGTTTCTGTGCCCATGGATAGCTCTACTGACCACAATGGGGCATTTATGGCCGCAGGATCAGGGATGTGTCATTTAGCTTGCTTGTAATAAAATAAATGGAATGGGAAATGTATTGAAATAAACCAGTAGAAACCCACTGATAATTCCGAGCGGCAATGCTTCCCCTTTAGAGGCTCACTGACGCTAGGCTGGAAAATATGGCTAAGGATGCCATAAATATGGCCTGAGTGATGCTCCAAGCAGTTCATGTCACCAGTAAGTAAACAGAAGGGGATTTGAGTCTTGCATCATCCGCTGCAGCCAGGCAGCAGCGGGCTGAAGCAAAGCTCACTGAAGGTACTGGTCATCTCACTGAGAAGCTCACTCTCAGTAGGCATTGGACCGAGTCCTGAACTTCTTCACCAGTATGGTCTGCAATTGCTCTGAACTCTTCCTTGACCAAAGGCATTTTTGTTACTTAAATTACGTCTGTATTTATGATTTGCATATAGCCATATTACACTTCTCTTACTGGTTCCGAAGTACAGGATAAACTACAGCTACTAGAGATACTACTGCACTAATAGGTTGTATCTGGCACTGCTCAAAGAGGCTGCTGTTTCATGTCATAATAATTGCTGTGTTACGTTCTTTGTTGCCTGAAAACCACCTGAATATTGATCCCTGAGGTACCACTGCTCTCAACTTTAACACTGTCCAGGTTTTTACTTTCAGGAGAGAAAACTGAAATATACCCAGGCCTTGAAGTTCACAAGCTGTTGGACCATGGATGTTCCTCCAAACAAATCTACAGACCCACGCTTGCATTTGGAGACCCACCTCGCACAAGCTTTATTCCACCAGCCACACTGCCCTGGGTGCCTGGCACTATGCAGCCCACCCTTCTCCTGCTTTGCCTTCATCTTGGGAAGGAGTGAGCATTCAGCTTGGAAATATCTTCTCCTGGGATATGGAATAGGTCTTCTCCCTCCTTGTCTGTCCTGCAACTTTACTGCAGTATTTTATTCCTACTACCCAGCTTGGCTCTTTCAATTAATTACTTTGGCCCTTATCTTGTAAGTAAAAGGTTGTATCTGTTTACTGTGAGATTCTGGTGAGAAGTCTATTTTGGAGCTGGCCATTCATAGTTGGGTGTTATCAGCGAGCTCAGACTTAAGTCATTTGTGACTCCGTGTTACAGGAGGTCTCTAAGCACAAGGGGTTTCCTTCTCATCACAGGCACAATTTAAAGAGGCTGCAGAATTGCCCGAGTTTTTGTTCTTCCACTAACAGGAAATTATCTTCCTTGAAGCACTCCCTATGCAGAAGTAGTGTTTAGGAAGAGCTGAATTCTGCTCGCAGCTCCCTACGCTGGTTTGCCTTTCCGGTTTTATTTCAGAGGACTAATGTATCAAAACACAGTACTTGGACCCTGGCAGGCTGACCTTACCACCAGCATAACTTTCCTGACTTAGTGAATCCCCTAACAGCATTCCCAGCATCTGAGGTGGCTGCCACAGGTCCCATAACGCTTGGTAACTTACATAAAGTTTGAGTTCCCCATGGTGTGTGTGAATGCAGCAGAATTACAGCTTTATTTAAAATAATAAGGGAAAAAAGGGTTCTGGTAGAGAAATTTGAAAGTGTGACCCCAAGGCTCAAACCAGGGGACATAAATAGGACCCAATTAGCCATGTTTGTATCTTGTGGTTTGTAGGCTGGAACAGCTGGAGTGTTTTTGAGGTGTCCTTGCATTAGGGTTGACTGGCTCAGTGTTTAAGTACAGCCAAGTGGGTTAAATGTGATGACTAAATATTATGTGTGCCTTTTTTTTTGGGAAAAAACCCAAAAACAACCAAGTAAGAAAACCAGCATGTTTGGTTTGGTCTTATCCTCAATTTCTTCAATGCCAGTTACCACACTTCAGTAGAAAACCTCAGAGGGAGAGCCCAATGATGCAATGTGAGAGGGCTACAGGCCCTGTGCAAATGCAGGCATGATGTGTCATCTCCTGAAACCAATGGCAGCATGAAGGTAAATATACCCTAATTTACCACTGGATGTGTCATTTAGCTTGTCCCTTGTGTGCCTGACCTTGCTTTCCCCTCCCTACTCATATGCTTGCCTGCAGCCTCTTCACCTGCCAGGACACCCACTGAATTCAGCACCTAGCTTCCGCTGCACGCCTGCCGTACACCGGCACTGCCTGCTGAGGTTGCTCGGGCTGCTTTCCACACTGGAGCCACTTCCCAGGCAGCAAGGAAGGTGGCCCTTGGAGCCACTTCCCAGGCAGCAAGGAAGGTGGCCCTCGTCTGTCCAGCCCCTGACAGCAGGGCGGTAGGCATGTCGGAAGCAAGCGCTGGGAACGGTGTGAAGGTACCTGTGATGGGTTTGGGAGGATGGGGTAAGAGTGGGTGAAGTTCTTACTCTGCTGAAGTCAATGTAGGCATTGTCACGCAGTGTGCTGAAGTATGGGGCTTTTTCCCTTACACAATTAAGGAAAATAGTGTAAGAGACACGATGGGTTGTTTGCAACCCACCCTGTTTTCTGCCTGTGTTAAATTTAGGCTGCGAGCCCTTGCCTGGCTGTGGTGTCACTTCCTATTTATAAAGTTTATTGGGCTTTCAAGTCATTAATCGTTAAGCCTCAAATTAGCAGATGCGTGTGCTATAAAAGGCATTCAGACACACCAGCTCTGTTCAAAGCACAGCAAAGCCTCCACTGACTTCATAGGGTCCAAGATTTCTGCTCCAGCTTCAGCTCCAGACGCCGGACAACCTCCACCCCGTCTTGCTTTATATGAGAGATCTAAGACACACAGGACTGAGGGTCTAAATGGCACGATGGTGGATTTCTACCAATGCTTCTAATTGCAGTCAACTTTAATTTTGCCTTTTCCGCTTTTAACCAGTCTTCTTAACCTGCTTCTTAGCCAGGGCAAAATTAAGCATGAGGAAAAAGGCTTATTCAGCATTATAATTATCTACTCCCAAGCTGTATAACAAAATGATTTACACATTTAATTGGTTTTGTCTAACATTTCCATGTATACAGTAGTCCTATTAATGAATATCATAGCTTCATTACTGCAGATCACATTTTGCTATTTGCTGTGTACCATAAAATAATGTCAGCACATCAATAACTTAAATAACACAAATGTAAACTCATTTTCTGCTTGTTATAATTATGATTTTAGCCTGCAAAGGCTTTTGGATTTGTAAGACCATTCACATAACATGGAATGTAACTTTATTTGTTTTTCTTCTGTATATAATGAGACACCGAAAGCCCTTGTCATCTCTTAACAGGATACTAAAGCAGCTCTGTTTCATGAACAACAGCACAATTAAAGCCAAAAATCATAATTTAAAAAAAAAAACAAACCAAACCCAAAAACCAAACCCCCAAAAAATCCCTTTGTACTGTACAATCTCAAATTAAAGCAAGAAAGATAATGACAATCTTTTGCATTAGCCAGGAAACGTGATTCTCTGCCACTGGGCTTTTTTTGTTCTTGTTGACAATTCACAGAATGTGTATATGGGTGTAGTTATAGGTGTGTGTGTGTGCATCCTATGCAGAACAGCAGTCCCTATTTTGTTGATCTAGTTCTTCTAATTGTTTAGTTAAACTACCTAGCTGATACAATTTAGAATACTACATTAACACATTTAACATCAAGTTTACATACTTGCGCCTTTGAAATACTAGGAGCTTTTACACATTTTATTTGGCTTTGTAAGGACTGGAATATCACAGATAATGCAATCTACTTGTCTTTGAAAGAATATGGCTGTTCTCAACTAACTCTCTAAGGTTCAGAGTGAAATACATTTCTCCATCTATCTGCAGCTGACTTCAGAGAAGAAAGTCTCTTCTGCAGTGGTCAGTCTGATATTACAGTACAGATTCTGCAGAGAGAGAGATGTATATTTAATGAAGAAGAATTCTCTCTGGACTTTAGAGTTAAGCTGTTGCAGCAAAATTACTCTGTTTCGACTAATTTTTTTTTTCCTATACAGATCTCAAGAAAAACCTATTCCGAGTATGTTTTGTAGTAGTATCTCCACATGACCAGAGGAGGGCACTTTGAACATCTTTGCACTGCCCAGGAGGCAGATGCAGAAGCACAGTGTTACCCAATGTCGTGCAGTCCTGCCACCTCTTCCCACCCAGGCAGGTAGCCTTGTGTCCACAAGAATAACAGACTCCATATTGTACCACAGGGCTCTGTTCTGAAAACCGTGGGCAGATACATCACTCTCTTCCCACTAACCAGGATTTCTTCCGATTTCCCCCATTTAATTCAGCGTTGCTGCGGGTAAAATTGAGATTAACAGATAATTCCCCAAAAAAATCACGTGAGAAGGGTTGTCTCCCTCTCCTTCCTGCTATTAGCCCCTGGTAATTTAGCAAATATTGATTGATTTAACCCTCTATGACTTATCCTGCTGCAGAAATTCCTTGCCTTTAACTGAAAAATGCACTTGGAAAATGCACTCTCTGAGATACGTGTTGCAACAGTGCATCTTTTCACATTGAACTCTTGTAAAAGTACTGCTCCTTTCCAGCTTCTGAGGAAGGTGACTCTGCATCCCAAATCTGCTCCTCCGGCAGAGTACGTAGCGGAGAAATCAATCTCTTCTCTTTTCCATTCATGACCACAGTGTGGAGTTCAGACGGTTTCCATGCAGAAAACATCCTCTTGGGTTTCACTTTGGCTAAAGGTATCAACCTTCTATGGAAAAGAATTTAATTTTGCAATCTTACTGTTATCATAGACAATACAGGGTTGGGTTTTTTTGTCACTTCTCTGCTTTGTTTTATTCAAGTTTAATGCTGATAAATTATTTAGAAAGGATTTAGAAACTTTTTTTTTTAAATAAAAGTCTCTCCTCCACCTGAGGAAACACACTGCTTATTTAATGTACTTTTTTCCCCCCTCAACACTATTCCTTTTCTTTTTCTTTTCTTTTTTCTCTTCTTTCTCTTCTCCTTTCATTCTAGAGCAGACAGGTACAAGAAGGAAGTTGTCTTTCACCAGCAGTCCTTTGAGATAGAGTAGAATTCAGTGAGTCCTCACCATGATAGGATCATAAACTTACTGGGTTAAACCAAGCTAACTTTCCCTAAGCTGCCGTGTTTTAGCTGCACCATACATATATGTGTTTCCTTGTGCCATTTTCTTTTCTATTAATTTTGTTTTCCTTGATGACCCTGAGCTATGGCTTCTGTCTCGTTTCTACCACTAGTCAACCTTCCTTTCTTTTCTGGTCTTGCCAATATAGGCCTCAAAGAAAAAATGGCAGAATAGCACGAAGTAGCTGAGGTACATGAGAGAGGACCAGATGATGTTCTGCACGTGGGAATGGCACTGGCCCTGCTGCATCCAGGAGAAGACCAGGTAATTGATCACGCAACCGATCAACATCTGAGTGATCTGCGACAAGGTGATGAACATGGCAAACTTGCGTGAGACTCTGAAGCCAGCAGCCCGCAAGGCATAGTACGAGTACATAACGGCGTGTACTCCATAGTTCATGGTCATGAACCAGCCACCGCCAGCCACCATGTCCTTGTAGGAATACCAAGAATAAAGTAACACAGTAATGTGATGGTACCAGTGTAAGAAGATGAGCTTCTGTTTCCTAAGAATAATGAATATTGTATCACCTGTAACAACAACAAAACAAAAAAAAAGGAGGGGAGGAAATGAGAAACACGTTGAACAATTCTGCAATGCTGCAGTGCTCTATCTTCCCTCTGCTGTTGCTGGAGTATACACTATTTTGGAGCATGAAAAGCCACCTCAGCTCTAGATCTCAGAGCCAGTCTGATCTGACAGCCAGTTTGGCTCCTAATTTCTACACAACGTCTGGAAACCCAATGTATCCACGTTTTCTCATGAGGATAACCCCTGTCTGAAAACCCCACAGGTTTACATGGTAGCCATTTGCTGCAAATGTAATCCATGAAAGCCTGAGGTGAGATAGGTAGATGTAAGTGTACCTCTCTAACCATAAGACTGTCTTCTATATACTGGGACTAGAAGAGAAATGTAGCTCGACAGAGAGCAGAAAACCTGAAGAGGAAGCAGCACAGCATCCTCTGACTCAAATGCCTACCTGCAAACTGAACCTAGGAAAACTCAGAAAAGCCTTTTGAGCTACTGTGGAGAACACTACTGCATATGCAACCTACAGACCTAACAGGTATGTAATTGCCAGGAAAAAATGCTTCTAGAAAGAAATTTGGGCTAGGTTCATATACACATCTTTTTCTGCACATTCATGGTACTTTTGTAGAAAGGTAAAATTTTACTCCCTTTTCCAGCTTTTTTTCTTCTTCCTGCCTCTCATGATTGCACCAAGCATCTCAAATAGATGCATTTATGTCCACTACTTGTCTTCTATTGTTACAGACATGGTGTTTCCAAAAAGATCCCTGAGATCTTACTTTGGAGACTTACTTCTAGACTTATCTCCCAGGAAATCCAAATCATGTTTATTAGTGATGGGTGGAACCAGAACGGCACTGTCTGCACAAGGACTGTAATAAGCCGTGATGCTACTTCATTAGCTGTGAGATGTTGACTCACATTTTAATAAATAATCACATGTTCAATTTATTGTTGCTGCGCAGTTCTAGCTGACGTTTTCCAGTTTTAACAACTAAATTTCCATGGTTTTGCAGTTATTTAAGCAGCAGGAAACCAAGGGATTCTGACACAGCAAGGCAAGTGGTGTCTGTCTCTCTCCAATTTTTATGCTGATGAATTGTTGTCCTGTAATTTGCTGAATCAAATTCTCTGCTGAAAGGTAAAGGCTTGTTTTTGCTGCAGCCCTTGGAGGTTTAGTAAGGGCATCCTTTGAAACGAAAGCCGGAAGGCTGCTAAATCACTGCCTCCTCCTCCTCTTTCCCATTAAAACAAACCTTTCTTACACTAATAATGCACAGGATGAGAACACATGCAGACTGGCTATTAAGTTGCCTTTGGCATATATATCATAATTATTGTTACCAAAAACTTGCTGGAGAGACAGGAGTTTGTAAGAATCAGGACTGGAAATCTAGGGATACTATGGGAAGTTGGCTTCTATATGGGGGAAGCAGACAGCCACAGCTTTCAATGTTTAGGAAGGAAGCACGTTACCATTCATAATTGTACGCCTACGTGTGTATTTAAGGATGAATGCTGCAGAATGGAGGCAGAACCTGACTCAAAGCTTCTTGCTGACAGAGCTGCTGCAGCCCATCCTTCACTTCTGTACCCATGGGGTGAGTGACTGCTGATTATGCTACTTGTATTTGCCTATAAGTAGCTAAGGAAAGGGGTACAGACTAGACTGGTCTTACCGCTTGGCTGCTCTGCTGTGTATGATCACTGCAGTGTACTCCTGCTCTGGGAAAGGTCCTACCCAACAGCACACTGCTCTAACTTCAGCCATGCTGGACTTAATCTCTGGACTCTAAAACTTGCAGAGTTTGGGGTTGATTTTGTTAACTCAGTTTTTCTAAGATTTAAGTGAGGTTTCAACAGCACTGAGACACTTCTTGTGCTTCCTGCACAGACATTTCTGCTCTGAATATGCACAGTGAGAGGAAGGGAGAGAAGGTACTCACCTAGTTCGGGTGCTTTGCTTAGCACAAATGCATATGCCCAGAATTTGCTGACAGGTCCAATGTAAAAACTCTGGTCACACACTGACTGTTTCAGGCCTTTGGTCATCAAAATGTACAGCATATAAGCACCAGTTCGAACAGCACCAAATATACTTTAAAACAAAAAGAGAAAACAAAGAAAGTTGAGTTGATGCTTGAAATCTAAAAGTCATCACTTCAAAACATTATGTGGAAAACGCCATCAATGTGCTGAAAGAAGTTTGAGTCAGCTGAAAGAACTCTGCTGGCTTCTAGGAAGTCATTCCAAACTTGGATTTTTAAACTGGATGGCAGCCATATCCCTTTGGTAGAAGCCCAGCATGGTAATGTCATTCCTACAGGAATGATCCTTCAGTTTTCAGGAGCAGTGAGAGATATCTACTCAGGCTGAAACCAACGAGCAGAATTTTGATGCTGACAGCTGGAAAACTACAAGAAATGAGCTGATAAAGAGTTGCCATCAACATAATCAGGACCAGTTCTGATTTCCTCCAGTTTTTCTTGTCTGTGCCTGTGCTTGTTACAACCACAGAGCTCTGAGCAGAGAAACCCAGGCAGGGCACACACTCAGACAAGCCTATTGTTCTGGTGCACATGCTGACTTCACTTCTTACCAGTTCACTGCTAACAGAGGAATCGAGTAGTTGGAGAGAGTTGTAAACAGCAGATTCACCGGCACCTCATCAAAGTGAGATGTGAGGTAGCAGTCTTCAAATGATGAGAAACATCAAGAGATTTGCAATGGTATTAATCCGTTTACAGAGGGGACAGGTTCAGATAACAAAAGGCATCCAGCTGATGCAGAAGCAAAGGCTGCTGTCTTGGCAGTGAGGTGCTCTGCAGAACGAATTGCCTTCCTGGCTTATGGCAAGAACATGCTCACCCACTGTCTACCATTGTAGCTTGTTGGCCTTTCAAAAGCTGTGGTGAATACTGGGTGAGACAAGCAGCTTTCAGAAAAATGGACCAAAAATGAACCAGTCTCCTTTGAGGTTGAGTATATCTTCCTTTATGCCTCTACCCAGATCAATCTTCTCTCCCCTCTTTGTGTCCCTGTTCTATTAATGAATCCTCTGGTCCCTGCTCTGCCTTGATGACGTTCCCATGGTAGCAAGCAAACCAAGCCACCTGAAACTGGTGAGTAGACACACGTGGGCAATGCAGACTACCATTTATGCAAAGTGTGAAATAAGGAACATTCACCTGAAGTTACAAATTCTCTGTTACTTGTCCCTGACTTGCCTCTCAAAAATGCATTTGAAAAATCATCACGGCAGCCTCAAAAGTTGAGGTCTATGGCAGTTCTTATGGCACTCGTCCAGACTTGATGGTTCAGGTAAGCCTGCTGAGCATAAAAACTCTTGACCTAAGTTTTTCTATTATTTGGACATACTTAAGATTTCCAAATCTGCAGCACTGACATACCCAATCAAACCTGCTTGCTGCTAAGGAGCAATGCACCTTGCTCTTCCCCTATTTGCTGCAGGCACTCTGCACCAGGCTGCTTGGTGCTCTTCTGCCAGTGGCATCACAGAAGGGGCTCTACAGCTGGCCACGCTGAGGGAGAAGCATCACATCCTGGATCCCACACCATTGTATTTCGATGCCTGAGGTTTCACTGTGCCATCAGTAAGTTCAGGCAACAGTGAGCACTTAAGAAGCCAGCATCATTATCTGCTGTTTGGTGCTGTTTGCTCATGAGCTCTACTGCCAAACAGGTCCTCTTGTGCTATATGCAAATAAAAACCCAGCCTGCTGCAGTACAGGTTGACTGAAGATGTTTAGCTGAGTCCGGGTTTCCCATGAGCACCGCCCAAAGCAACGCAGCTATTCCCAGGCTGTGGCAAGGCAGCAGCTGCATTCTCTCACGTTCACCCACCCCTGCACACAGAAGAGAAAGCACAATATTCCTAGCATCTACGCAGCCTGTAGTGCATCCTCTCCACATAGGGATGTTCCCTCCCAGAAATGTGCTCTCAGCATGCTTTTCTCACCTCTTTTGGGGACTGGTCCTTTTAACTCAGCAGAGAGTGCCAAAGCCTGCAGGAGTAGTTCTGAAATGAGGTGCAACATGTTCTGTGTCTCCTCTCTGGCATTTAACATGCACCTTTTTATTTCTTTTTTTCTTTATTCTCAAGAGTCACATTTCTCATTCCCAAGAAAACAGGAGATCCTGACAGAGATGTGATCTGATTACTTCCTGAGGCAGTGAACTCCTCAAGCCAGCCAGGGCAGGCTGCCGCTTGCCCCTGTGTTTTGGGTGGTGGCAAAACCGGGTGGAGGAAGATCAGGCAGAATAGCTAATGATACTCTGGTTCTCCCATTAGCAAATACCTCAATGCTGACATTAAAATGGAAGAAGGGGGGAGGAAATTTTAAATTATGAAATCAAATAGCTGCAAGCAATACGCCTTTCCTTGTACAGAATATGTATTGCTTTTCTAAAATATCATGTATTATTAAAGTTTTAAAACCAAAGAGAATTCTGTGCCATGAACATAAACTCAGAAGCGAAAAGCACCGGTCAAGCAACGCTGACTGAACTGTAAGTGATGAGTATGGACACCCAGGCGTTTAATCAGGACTGGTAACAGAGCCAAAGAGTATTTGCCCCGTGGGGATTACACAGTTTCACTTTGCTGTCCCGGAGACTGTAACGATGTAATTCTTCCTGTCTTCCCATTTAGGAATGACTGCAGGGCGTGCACACACACACACACAGACACACACGCGCGCTCCTACTCTTCCACCATTCTGCAGCATGGTGGCTTCCTCCAGTTCCATGACTCCAAGAGAGGTGATTCCAGCTATCGTTCTACATGGTGTGAGTCAGACTAACCTGAATTTTTTGTCCATAATGAAACAAGTCACATCTTCACGTGGCTCATAAGGGAAAGGAGGGTGGCAAACTGGAAGTAACTGCTTCAATCACCTAAACAGACTCCATGAGCAGGTAGCTGTTTATGAGATGTATGCCATGCCAAAACGCTGCCTCGACAACAAGCACACACCACCAGAGACAGGAAAAGATCTAATGCATGCCTGCAAATGCGCCCTGGACCCAGAGAGCCAGGACTGCTTTTTGTGCCTCTGCCACTTAATCTTGTTTGTTCTGTAAAGTAAGATCAACCAGCAAATTTCTATCTTGCAAAAGCATGATGTGCAGCAGAGTGATGACATTGCTCGCTCAGTAAATCACTGCTGCTTCATTTTGTCCTCACCCTGCTCCCTGCTGTAGCTTTTGTGAGGTATTGAAATGAACTGCTTACCTAAGCAGTCTGTTTGGTGGGAATCATCTGCAGGGATTTTAGAAATAAGGTACCAGTGAATTACTGTACAATTACAGCCTTTTGCAACAGAGAGACTGATCAGAAACAAACTGCACCAGCTAATACCGCTTTCCCGCCTATTCAGACACAAAATGTCCTACAATCTCCTCCCTTCAGGCAGTGACTTCTCTGGTGGATTAACAAATTCCCAACTGATAATTTACGGTCCATAACATGATCAAAATGTATCCATGAGTCAAATAAAAACTAATAGGTTTCCCTCACAAACTTGTTTTCAGATGAGGGCCTCAAAATACACCTCATGCGTGGGTTAGCGGCAGAACTTAAGGAGAAGGGAAACTGAGGGCTGGGGAGCCCACTGATGTTCCAGAGGAAGACAAGGCAGGCAGTAGCAGCCTGTTCTTCGGTTCCTCCTGTTCCCTCCACCCAACTTGCCAGGAGGGTGTGAAGCACTTGCTTCTCAAAAGCCTGAGAGGGCAGCAGGTTGCTCAAGACTTCACTCAGTTCAAGGCCAGCTGCTGTTGTTGCAGGCTCAGCTCCTCCTTGCAGTGAGTAGGACACTGCCCGGTTTTGCTAGGACTGCTTTCTAAGCAAACCCATCCCTGTGCTTGGCTACAGACACCTCTGGATAAGGCGGTCCAGGATCAGCATTGCAAAATTGAGCAGGGAATGCGACTCCCACGTTAAGCTAACCAAACACAACATGCAAACTGCACCTGCAGAACTAGGTGAAGGGGGCATTCTTGACTACAGCTGAGGTAAATGTAAAATTTGTTAGCTACAAGCGACATGACAGAAGTGCCCTACCTTTATTTCCTAAGGCATGCCATCCTGCAGACCCAGCACCAGCAGAGAGCAGCAGGGGAGTCCACAGACAAGAAGACCCAGCTGTGCTGCACCAAGTTAAGCTCTGATGGTGCCTTCAAGTAGAGCCCTCCTCACCCAGACCCACGTTGCTTGTGGCACAGGCACCAGCTGTTTTAACCAGCCTCAGAGGTGTCGGGCTACCTTCTGCCAAACGTGTTCTGGGCTAGTCCCAGAGAGCCGGACAGGCATCCAGCTAAAGAGCTGATTTAAAACCCAAGGTCCTCAGAAAAGAGGACCAAGTTGTGGTGCTAATGATGTGGTGCAGAGCGTGGGATGCACGGAGGCCCTTCAGACTGACAGGTCACACCTAGACAAAGTGGTTAATCTAAAAGGGCAACAGATGACTTGTGTACTCAGCCATGCAATGGAAAACATAAGATATGAACAGATACTGGGGAAAATGCACAGAGAAAGCATCCATAAAAGAAACAAATATCTGAACCAAGTTTCTTGAAAAGAAATAGAGCTGAAGCCCTAGCCTTGAACCCCCCCAAATCAGTAAAGAAACTCAGAAACCCCTGGTATTAGGAAGCAGCATGTGCCAAGGTAGGTAGCACCTCTGTGTGAAGGAACGCCTAACATCTTTCAGCCATTTGCTCACTGTGCTCTTTGATTAATTCCTAAAAAGCCAATGATGCCAATATTTTCTTCTCCACCTGGTAAGGGCATGCTGCTTTCAAATCACTCTTACCTTCTGCAGTCTCATGAAACCTGGTCCCAGGGTACCGGTCCATCAATGATATGCACCACGCAGATGACAGAGGGGCAGGGCTAGGTGACAACTTTCTTAAGAAGCTGATGGGATTTTGTTGCTGGAAAAGAAACTGTTCGTACAAGATTTCCACTCATCTCCCACAAAACCCTGCTTTGCTGTGCAAGAAGGAACAGTAGTTTTGGCTGACTCACAAGACACAGAGGCACCTCCGGAGCATGCACAGGTTGAAAGGGCTGTTTCCCTTGCAAACTGAGAAAGGGGTGGGGTTTTGCCAAGCTTGCCACTGCATTATTTATTTTCCTAGGTGACTTCAGATAAAGTTGGCAGACCACCACAGGGAAATGGTCCTTTCCAGACAGGAAGCATGTAAGGTCCTACCTAGCAAACAGGGTGGGAGTTCTGGGAATGTACATTCGTATGGCAACCGCACTCTATATATATGGTTGTATTATAAGAAGATGTACCTAAACTACTGTCTGCGTAGACAGGTGAGGTAGGCAGATCACAGTATGCGTGCTACTTTGCTATTGCTGCAGTGGTTATACTACCAAAGCAGCAGGAATTATTGGCCTGCTCCCAACCTAAAATCTGTGCTTACAGTTCATAGTGCCTTCAGGTCCCGCAGGAACAGAGTACTCTGGGAAACTGTAAACCTTTGTGTGAAAAGACCAGCAAACAAAATTTTAGGAGCTAAATCAGGAGGTTTATGGGAGTCTGCTCTCATAATCTAATAAAAAAAAAATCAAAACAAAACCCTACCTTTTTTTTTTCAGTTCTCCCAAGATATGGCTGTAGTGAGAACTGTTTCTTTTTAAACTTGAGCCATAATGAGCGTGAATGTCCAGGTTAAAGTGCTTGTCTGGGTGGTGTCAAATTAGGAAAGGATACAAGGGTCTGGTTTGTGCTGACCAGAATTATGGACCAACAGCCTACTGACTTTTCCTGGTGCCTTGGTGCTTATTTAAAGCCCATTGTTCCAAAATTGTTTTGTGGGTAGACATGCCAGACTGTTTCAAGGGTGGGAGAGGAATTAAAACCATGAGAGGAGCCTGCCTAACAGAGACAGCATTCATTCCACCATGGGGAGGGGACTGGGGAGACCTGCTGTCTCGCACCAACCTTGCAGCACACAGAAGCAAAGGGCGAGTGAGAAGTAAGTTTCCTGGCTAATTAAGTTTCCTTAGAGTCTACACACACATGTTCATGGGATATCAGAGCGTGAACGTGGGTCCTGCGGGCTCCCCTTTCTGTGGGTGGGCACATGCAGGAACACAGCAAAGGAGAAGCACAGCTCACCAGAAATGGAAATTGCTTTGCTCTGCTTTCTGACATCTGAGTTGCTCTCTGGTGTTTGCGCATTGTCGAGATTTCAATGAAGCTGTTCCTCCTCTTCCTTCTTCTAAAATAATCAATCACAGCTTAAGTCTTTTTGTGTTAATTTTGTTTTTTTCAATATTGTGCGCATTCATCCACATCTGGCCAGCTTTGCAGGGGAAGGGAGGAGCAGTACTACCTTCCCTGGGCAATGTGCAATACATGATGGTGCAATATTGTTAAAAAGTTGGATTTTTCAGATGGAATAAATTCTCCAAAATACAGGAATGAATCAAGCATCTGACAATTTTAATACATAGTTTCACTAAAAGGTTGTCAGATTACCTAAATGTTCACTCAGATGTGACTCCTGGCTTAGTTTGCCTTGTTTGTATTCAAATGCAGCTCCATAAAAGCCTGAACCTTCTATCTCAATAGGTGTAGAAACGATGCGGTTGCTTTAGGCTTACCTTTGATTGCACAATCGTGGTATTTTTACTGTACAGTGAAAAACCATACAATAAGAAACTGATCATTAAGTACAAATGAAATGTGGGCAATGACTGAAAGACACCATTTGGCTGTTGTTCAGTGACCTACATGGAATTAATAGCTCTTACTTTGATCTCAAGGAGTTAATGAGAGCTGTGGCTAAGTCAGTACAATATATGTCCTCTTATCTCATAGAAAAGCTGCCTAGAAAAGAACCTGGCACCCAACATCCTAAATGGTCCATGTGACGCAAGGAGAGCCTTTGTTAAATATTCGTATATATTAATAACTGACTAGAAGAACCAGCTTTGTAAGTCTGCACCTGGTTATTGAAAATATTTTGCTAGGTTTGTGGGATGGAGGGCTATGCTTTCCAAATTAAATTAAACAGTGAAGGATACACAGAGATACAGTATTCATCTAAGTGATAAAAAAGTTTGAACAAGTACTGACTACAGATTTGGTCTCTCTTAACTCTAAATGTAACATTTATGAATCATTTTACAAGCATTTAAAAGAAAGGACTTCTTAATAGTGAATTACCTTGAAATCCTAGAGAGACAGTTGTTCAAATTACAGCTGATGAACTTAGCCCAACTACTATTTTTATAAGAAATGGCAAAGCAAATTAATGCAATTAGGCTGTTGTTTCATCCTTTGACACTTTGTGAAGTGCTTTCAAGCAACACCAAGGTTAGTGATGGAGAGAGGGACATTCGATCCTGCAGAAAGATTGTTCTTAAAAAACACAAATCACTTCACTTTTTTACCTTCCAGAACTGATCCAGGAGCCTCCTCAGATACACTGTCTCCTCATCGAACCCACTTGTGATGGAAAGGACATCTCCATGCCCTCCACAGTGCAAACCTTCCTGTTGCCGTATCAAAATTGTAGTCTTGTTTGCTCTCCAACAGCCAACTGACCTACCACCTCCAGCCTGGGCTGTCTCAGAATTACCAACGCCTCAAACCGTATTCAGGCCAGCAACTGATTTAGGTCAGATATCCCTGTGTGAAGAGCTGCAGAGTACAAAGCTGTTTGTAAGTTGAGGTCTCTTCGGGTTCAGACCTAACTTCCTTCAGACTTCTTTTGTCTATGTTGGCATCTCCAAGGCCCTCAGCATTGTCCTTGTGAATATTTGACAGTCCTTAGTGGTCTTTACATGTGACAACATCGTATGATATCTAAGCATAAGACCCTGTTCAAACAGAGAGGTGAGGCAAACTGAAATTTACGTGCCCTGTCAAAATGATGTGTCTGAGCCAGGATAAGAGAAGATGTGCAACACTGCAAGCTGTGGTTCAGTGCCCTACCCAAGAGGTCCATTTAATGTAAGCAGAAAGAGGTCTGATCTCACTCTGTATCAGTGAAAACAGTATTATTCAATTAACAGTAAACACACTCCAGTAGGAAGAATTTATTTGTCTTTTGACTTACTATAGATTTTCTTTTCACTTCTTAAAAGTTACTTCCTAAACCTTCAAGTCTCAAACCCTCCATCTTAATCACCCACGGTACACCTGTATAGTTTATAAACATAAAAGCAGCTATTACTCCTCTGAACATCACATTTTCATTGTCTGCACATCTGATATTTTGGAAGCATGCTTTCAGGACCTAAAAATAGTTATGTGCAGAGAGATACAGCGCTAGTTCACAAAGCTGTGTTGTCCTACAAACAGAAAGAGTTGAAAACTTCATGTCCTATCCAGAAGACCCTTCCATAGACCCAGCCAGACTTTTCCTTTCCTCCTGTTTTCCCTTGATGTATTAGGCAAATACGGGTGTGGATTTGGCCTGACACGGAAGGACACAACACACAGAGAATGCAATCCTATAAAGAGTGTTTTAAGAGCATCCCTGCTTCTATCTCCCCTGTCCCACCATCTGAATTTGTGTAGGACGTGACCCCAGAAGCTGACCCTGCCATAGGAAAAAATATTTGGATTCTTCTCCCTCGTGGAATTTTTCCAGCTGCTGTAACTACTGTGGCTGGTTTGTATTAATCCCCTTACTCGCACCAGCAAACTCCAGAAGAAAATAAGGCATGGGTCAGAATCCATGGGGTGGGAATGGGGGCTTTAAATGCTTAACTCTTCACAACATGGGGAAGTACGAAAAAAACACACTGGTGAAGTGGAAAATTCAGTAGCAATATTCCTAAATAAAATTCCTGGTTTTCTTTACTAATGCCCTCAGTTGACAAAACTCAAAAAATGCCAATATTTAATCCCACTCAACAGCATCTGATTCTGTATGAAGTTAATTTTAAAAGGCTTCCTTTATCTATCCAAGTCTGTGAAGAAAAAGCCTGAAGATGTAACCAGTGAGTCAACCACAGACAAAACCAGAAACCTGAACTCTCACTGTAAAAAAAAAATAAATCTCATTATTTCAAAGTCAGTCCTGCAGAGGACTACAGCGCTTGGTGTTTCTATGTTTGGGATAGAAGACTAACGTGACGTTACTGTGCACCGAAGTTGAACTCCTTTCTGCTCTGTATTGTTTATGTCTCACCGTAGGGGGAAAAAATCAATCACACGCTGGCTATCATTTTCCCTTATTTTCCTTTGGGCACAGATATGAAAACACATTACGGAGTCTTCCCCGGTGCTGATGAACTACAGTAACTCTTTGTGTGATTATTCTGTCTATGGCAATTTTAGCGTAAAGCTATATTTTAGTGCAAAACTGTAATAATCAGAGAAGGATATTTTAGCCGTTTGTAACTGTTTAGACAACCACGTACGTGCTCAGTTACAGCAATTCAGTGGCCAGCAGATAACTTAAAGCACAGTAACTCCCTTGTGTACCTGTGTCCTCCAAGGCCTAACCTATTGATAAAATTATTTGGGACCATTTTTTATTCTGCAATGGTTTAAGACGAAAAAAAAGTATGAAAAAAAAAGCACCTTGCTCCCATGACATACCCTTTTCCTATGGTAAATTAACACCTCGAAAAGCACATTTAACAAAACAGTCTTTGAAAAGCACTTACATTAATCTCATCTTTTAAAAAGAATACAGAACTCATCTTCTTCAGCCCATGTGTCTGAAAGGCCGTAAGGTATCTACATTCTTCATAGTGACTAAACAACTGTAATTAAGAGCACAATTTTCACAAATGTTTTAGACTAAGAAATGTTTTTAGCTCCCCAAACTCCCTGAAAGTTTGAAATGACTAACACTTTTGTTCTCACTTGTGATTTTACCTCTCCGGCTGAGGACATGGGTTATCTGAAGAGGAGGCATATGCCCTAACTAGCAATGGGGACTCTCGGTGGCTCCTCTGCTTCGAGTTCACATATCTGCATGTCCCTCAGTGAGCTCCACTGGTCCTCCCACACTGGACCTCCTCCAGCACTCGCTCTGCAGGCAGGCTGCTGCCTCTGCTTCCCCACCGCCTGCCCAGTTGTGCTCATTTGATGGGTTGCACGGCCATGCTGACTGACTGGTGAATGATGCAGATAAAAGAGTCTCTCCTCCACCTTTTTTTTTTAATTTTTTAAATCATGTGGTTTCATTGTGCTCAGTCACAGTGGGGAAAATGAATACTAGGGAAGGCAGGAGTCTTTCCAGCCAGCCTTGGCACTGTGGAACTCAAAATATGGCAGCATGCTCTGAGCAGCTTCTGCTCTGGAAAGTCACTGAAAAGGCATTTAAACACTGGTTTGCATCTCTCTGCTGGGTCCTCTTTCAAATACAGTTCCCTGTACAGGAAATCCCAGGACTGACTCAAAGCTTGGAAATATACTTAGGATACGGTTGTGAACAGAGCAGGAATCATACCTATGCCTTATTAAGTGCTATTCCCATTATATATGCCTGTTACATATCCTCTCTATATGTTCCACTGCTCTGAGTAACAGAATTGGAGGCCTTGCTCAAATAGTTACCATGTCTGCAAGGGCACGAGAACACCAGGAATTTAGTAAGCCCCAACAGGAAAACGTTCCTGCTAAAACCTTGCTGTCCAGTTGCTCCTCAACCTCCCCCCTTGGCCATCTCCTGACCAGGAAGGAGCACAGAGAGGTCTTGCAGCTCAATGGCAGACTCCTGCCTTTCCCTCCTTGCAAATGATGGAGCTTTATTCAGGGTGGAGTCCAAACCACAGTATAGTTAAGATAAGAAAATGGGGAGATGAGGAATAACACAATGTTTTTCTCAGTGTTGCACTTACTTACCCTAAAACCTGGTGGTCAGAAGTACTGCAAGTGTTTTATGATGGAGTGCTCTAGGTCTCAGTACCACATGCGTGAGCAAAAGTTGTGCTGATCTTTGCAGTTTTTATCACTCCCTTTGGCAGAAGACTTTTCACTGCCTAAGTTCATGCATACTTTGAGGTTTGGGTTCAGTCCTATCAAAATCTAAAAGAAAAATCTGAGAATCCCCCTTCTATCTCTAAGAAAACCTCCCATCACTGAACCAAACACACAAGCCCCACTTTTCAGACCTTTCTACTGTATCTAATCCAGATGTCTTTCTAGCAAGCTTTTCAATATGAATCATTGGAGTTTTCGGTCAGGACCAAAACCTGAAACCAGGCCAGCTTAGAATGATTTAAAAATTGTGCAAATATTTTACATGGCTCTAAGAAATAATATATCATTTGTGCAGGTTTATATACCTATAAACATATGCGTACATGCCTGGGTGGTTACTACTTTCCCGAGTGGTAAATTTTGGGGAGGGAAATGAGGTACATTAAAGTGACAGCTTGCTCTGTGGTTTTTAAGCGAGGGCAGGTACTGTGCCCCTTGCATCTCTCCTTTTTTTTTCTCCTCAGTAATAAATCCCTCGACGTAGGCCCACTCCTTTCAGCCCCTCCCTCTCACTGGCAGATTTCCTAATCACAACTCACCTGGCTCCCAAAACCGTTTCTTTGTCCTTTTTATTGACAAAACTGGAAAGAAAAACAGGCTTAACTTATTTCCTCCCCTCTCCAGGGACCTCATTAAGCACACCCAAACGCTGACATCTCCACAGGGCTCCAGATCAATGGACACTGTCATCTGGAGATTTTAATCACATTAACACCACAGCAGAGCAAAATCCATCTGATTCTCCCTTGCTAAAGCGGCAAGCACAACACTTCTGCCAACTGCTGCAACTACTACGTGGAAGGCTTATTTATACGTGTGGATATAAATCAATCTACCACAGCTACTGTCTCGCAGTCCCTCCTCCCGGAGCCTGAACTCCCTCTCCAGGAAATGCAATTTGATCCCCCGGACCTGCCGCCTTTATGATTGGGATTAGCTATACTCAGACAATCCTGAGGAGCAGAGTACAAAAATAATCAATAAAGTGAAGCTCTGTGAGCCAGTGGGAGAACCTGCACCATTTACAAAGCATAGCAGAAGAACAAATGCCAGGGCTAGATTCCTACGAATAGTCTTTGCAACAGAGGAGATGCTAACTAGTGGAGGTAAATAACATCATACTTGCATGGAGAGTCTTACACAGAGCACATGGTGGCTATACAAGGCCCATGGAGCTCTGGTAGAGTTAAGTAAGGAGCAATGGTCAGGCTGAGGGGCAGCTGCACTCAATCATTTCCCTAAGAGCATGAGAGAACAGCCTGTATTGCTTAAAGGGACATCCGTGTAATGATACACTGCTGAAAAACATGTCAACTTTTTCCTTTCAAGACATGAAAAATATTTTTTCAGCTCTATCCACGCATCCCTGCATCTCCTCTGACTTCTGAAGAGTCAGTTACAAGCTAATCAATAGTAATTAGCTATTATCCGGTCTTGCCTTCCTCAATGTGCTGTTACCTGATGCTGTTCCCTGATTAACTGGCACGTGGAGGGCAGGAACTTGCAGAAAAACGTTTCTTGATGAAAGCTGTTATTTCTTGAGCAATAACTCATTCTTCCATCACTAAAAAATTATTGGACTTTTGTTACAGACGAAGATCCCTGGCACCCTGCAAAGGCTCTATACTAGGTGAGATATTTTTCTGTAAAGAAACATTGTCAAGTTCTTAGATATTTATGTCAGCAAGTTTGGACTGTGGTAAATTACTAAAAAGAAAAAAAAACCAAAAACCCAACAAACCCCACAGCAATTTACAAGTGAAGCCCTGTGTTTGGTGTAAAATCTCCTAAGAATTAAGGAATCCACATAAGGATTTCTAAAATAGCCCATGAGAATTCATAAGCACAGTTTAACGCTTAAGCAATCCTTAATGAATGCTTCAGGAGAACTTGCGTCTGTGCCTGTGTCATTACTGAAATTATTATCAGCATCCAGTGCTACCTCATGAAAATTTTAGAGTAACTGTAATACTGCAGTGATTGAAATGATAATCCCCCAAAAAGTGGCATATCTATTTCTGCAGGATAAATTAAAGATACTTGTAGGATCAAATGTATCAAGTTTGTAGAGTAACTCGTCATGTATAGCATTGAAATGTATGTATTAGGAGTTTGAAATTAACCTAGGCAAATAAAGCCAAAAAGCAATAAAGTAAAAGATTTAGCAGAGAATCAAGCCAGCCAATGGGGCTAGTCTTCACTAAAGCTGTAATATAGTCAGATAACAAAGTAAGCAAAATATAACTTAAAGGAAAAGACTAGCATTTCACTGAACAAAGGCTTAAAGAAGCTAAAAGTTATAATACAACTGTAATGAGCTGCTCAGATCCGTGAATTTAATGGCAATTACCAGCCTAAAGCCATTGATGGTCCTTTTTCACTCTGCCCTCCCCAGGGCAGTATTCCTGCAAGCATCTAGAGGAGTTCAGATCTCGGGGATTCACTCACAGCTGGTCAGTAATAAACCTGTTTTATTTCTTTAGAAACTGGGTAGGATGCAGAGTGGCAGAGGCACGAGGATGCATGTTTGTTTAGAGGAAATTAAACTCTCACACACCCATGGCTTTGCTAAACCACTGCCTGACACCCGTACGTGACTCTGCGTGTGAATGCTGCTGGGTTTGGCTGCATTTATTAACACGCTCTCCACAGATGCAATGTTGGATTTGACAGGTCATGCAAGTTAACAGCTCTCAGTGTTTTAGCCCCACTGTCTCCAACAAGGGCAAGCTGTTGAGGGCTTACTCAGAAGAAAATAACAGGGAGATTTCTCTTCCCCTGGGTTTTCCGCATGTGGGAGGACCTTTTCCCAGGCACATGAATCAAGCTTAGTGAAACACCAAAATGCTACCACAGGAGGACAGCTGGGAGGTTTGATTTCTTTTGAAATAATTATCTACTCACTCTCTAGTACAGTTCCCTTCTTAAGCCACCAGACAGATGTTCTTTATTCCTCAAATACAGTTTTCAGTCTGCTCCCTACTTAAACTGGAGAGGGAAAGTCTCACTCCCAGGGGGCTCTGTTTAAAGTATGACATTGATGCTGAGTGCTGGCTGCAAGGGCTCCTGTGGGCTGGGGCAGGGTGATCTCAGGAGAAAAGTGTAATTCAAGGTGAGAAACTGAATGTCAACACTCTCACGACTGTGAGACTGGGGAAGGAATACAGGCAAAACAAGCGCACAACTGCTTTCCAAATAATGTTTTGCATTCATTTTGCTAAAATTTGTTTGGTTTTCCAGCAATAAAGACAAGCAAGCAAGCAAGCAGAGGAAAAAAAGACTTTTTAAAGAAAGGAGGCCCGGCTGAGCACTGAAAAGAAGATTTTTGTAGGAATTTTTAGTGAGTCCTATCCATATCTCCTAAAAAGTAGCATCATCCAGGTGTCACAGTGAATCCTCGCTTTAACTTTTAATTTAGCCTTATTAGGTAAAAGTAGAAAACCAGTTTACATTCAAAATTACTTTAATGGGCACAAAAGAGCCCAGGGCAGCAAGAGTTTGTCTGTGGAGACAGGACAGGAGGCAATGGCTTCAACCTGGAGCACAAGAAGCTCCACACCAAAGTGTGGAAGAACTTTTTCACAGTGAGGGTGACAGACCCCTGGGACAGGCTGCCCAGTGGGGTTGTGGGGTCTCCTTCTCTGGGGATATTCAAGACCCATCTGGACGCTTACCTGTGCGACCTCTCCTAAGGAAACTGCTTTGGCAGGGGGGTTGGCAGGGCATCTCTCAAGGTCCCTTCCAACCCCTACGATTCTGTGATTCTGTGAACATCAGAGTGACTGAAGAGGGGAGATTTCAGAAGAGGATGGGCACAGCATTTTGTCACACAGCATCAATTACAATTCTGGGAATGATGAAAGGTATTTGTCATGGGATGGTCTTCTTACTTAAAATAGATAAGGTAGGTATTTGAGATGCATCTTCTTGACAGTGCTTTATTCACAGAATCACAGAATCGTAGGGGTTGGAAGGGACCTCGAGAGATCATCGGGTCCAACCCCCTGCCAAAGCAGGCTCCCTATTTATTGCTCTTGGTCCATATATATTCACCATCTTAACACTGGTTTTTGAATGCCGACTCGCATTTCATATGTTTTGCAATGTATACATTCACCCTACATAGCACTGTTTGCATTTCCCTACTGGATTACAGTTCAGCTTACAGACAAGGAATTTTTCTTCTCGAACCACTAAGTCTCATCCAAGGGTTGTTTTGTTTTCTTCTCTCCAATCATTTTGAATTCCTGTTGTTCACCCAACTTCCAACTTTTGCTCCAAAATGATAATTTAAAAGATGTTTCCTGTATCTGCTATATAAGAAAATCAGGTAAGTACATAGAGATGAGCAGGGTCCTATAGAAATAAATTCTTAAGTAGGTCTATGTTAGGCATTTTAGTAATTTGGGTTCTGAAAAGGTCCTACTGAGAATATGCATTAATGCTTTACAAATAAAAGGAATGTTCCACATGGAATTCAATTGCTTTTAAGTTTGTAAGAGAGAAGATTATTAATTCACCTTAAATGCTATTATTAATTCACTTCAAATGCTGCTTGTTAATTTTAATGTTATTTGTCAAATATTGCTCTTTTCAGTAACTCATTTTCTCTTTTAATGTACTGTCAGGACCTTTATCAAATTTCAGAGTATTTTAAGATTTTGATGGGTTGCTCAGCAACATGAATTAAGTTGGGTTTTAATCTCCATGGCAAGTATCTGTGAAAGGCAGGACTTGAGGTAGGACGGAAACGTAAATGGTTTTTCATCGATTTTCCTATGTAAAAGCATGATAACTGCAATGTATTTCAGAGTCACAAATCCAAGCAATTAACATCTTTTCTTTAAACTCATATTTAGTCTTTTCCATTCGGTTCAACTCAGGACTGAGTTCCTCACGTAAAGATGTGTTTTGGGCTGCCTTGGCAGGTGCTCTCTGCAGAACAAGTGCAAACCCTTCTATAAATGCTGCTGTGCTTGCAGTAACAAATCAATTACACCAGTCTCAGAGAAGCAAAGCAAGTCACCTTCTGCCAGTGAGCCTTTTTGGATTTGTCTATGAAATATAAGACCTGTTGCAGCTGGGATACTTTCCTTTTGAGGCTCCAGTTAGTCTTCTGAAGAAGCTAATGATCTTGCAGCTATGTTTGATATCATTTCTTCTACTTTGAAAGTGTTTCCCAGGAAGACAGACATTTGGAAACCCTGTATTGATGTTAACTGATTTCAACCCCTGCCACAAATTCAAAGAACTTGGATTGGAATCAAAGTGATCTCAAGTGATGATCACAGCATCACAGAATCATAGAATCTTTAAGGTTGGAAAAGAGCTCTAAAATCATCAAGTCCAACCAACAATCCAATACCACCACATCAACTAAGCCACATCTACATGTTTTTTTAACATCTCCAGGGATGGTGACTCCACTATCTCTCTGGGCAGCCTATTCCAATACCTGACCACTCAGTGAAGAAATAGTTCCTAATATCCAATTAAACCTCCTCTAACACAGCTTGAGGTCATTTTCTCTCATCTTACCACCTGCTATTTGTGAGAAGAAATCAACATCCACCTCACTACAACCTCCTTCCAGACAGTTGCAGAGAGCCATAAAGTCTCCCCTCAGCCTCCTCTTCTCCAGGCTAAACAACCCCAGTTCCCTCAGCTGCTCCTCATCAGACTTGTGCTCCAGCCCCTTCCCCAGCTTTGTTGCCCTTCTCTGGACATGCTCCAGCACCTCCATGTCTGTCTTGTAGTGAGGGGCCCAAAACTGAACCCAACGCTCAAGGCGTGACCTCACCTGTGCCTAGTACAGGGGAACCATCACTTCCTCAGTCCTGCTGGCCACACTGTTCCTGCTACAGGCCAGGGTGCTCTTGGCCTTATTGGCTGCCTGGGCACACTGCTGACTCATGTTCAGCTGGCCGTCAAACCAACACCCCCAGGTCCTTTTCAGCCAGGCAGCTTTCCAGCCACCCTGCCCCAAGCCTGTAGCACTACCTGGGTTTTTGTGAGCAACATGCAGGACCCAGCAGTTGGCTTTGTTAAACCTCACACACTCAGCATTATAGTTGTGAGGTTTGGTGAGACAATGAGAAATCCCTCCTCTCACTGCACTGGTCTTGGTCAGGCTTAGTCTCTGCCTACAAATGACTGCACCATGTTGGATGGTTTCACTTCTTCATCTCCCATATTGATGTGACAGTATTCCCTAGGGAAGACAACCTTTTATTAGTTACGGCCTTGACCCTGAGACTTCTGTTGGCAGTCCCTTAAGGATGGAGAGCAAGTGAGAACGGTGCCATGCTGCTGTCTTGTGTGAAGATGAGGTGATCAAATGCGTGTTTAAGCTCCTTGAATAGCAATGCTACCTGTACCTAGACTCTACTACATATGAAAGGAAATACAAAAATCCAGCTGAGATGTAACGAAAACATGAATTAATGATGCTGTACCCTTCTGTGAGAATCCTGCTCTCAGCGTTGCTGATTCCTAGAGATGCCAACATGACACTTTTCATATACTCCAAGTAAAAAATTCAATGAATGACCCTAACTTTATGTTCAAAGTAGAATGAATACAAAACTGGCAACTCAGATTTAATGTGCTTTTTGCAGATTTTTCACCCCAGGAAATATTTGGAAATACAGGGCTGAGTGTGACTTTGATGTGTAGGTGAATCAGCAGTGGTTTCCTTGGGGTTTTGAGACTGAAAAATGAACTTTTGTGTCAGCTTCCTAACACCAGGTTCCCATTGACACAGAGGCAGCACAGAGTTGCTCCCCCAGGACCTCAGTGCACAACCAGGCTGGGCGAAAACAAAGTGTAGAAAACAAAACAAAAACCTGAAAACATGTCAGAAAACAATACATCTTCAGTGCTTGAAACAACTCAGCAAACCTGCTAGGGATGAAAAATAAACAACCCCACAACTCAACAAGCTGAGAAAAATATCCTAAACCAATTTCTCAGCAAAAGATTTCAGAAGATCATGTTTTCACAGTGGTTTCCAAGTGAAAAGCAAGGTCTGCTGCTATCGCTACTACAGAAGCTTTCACTGAGAAGTGGCAACCTTATTCCAGAGACAAGATGTTCAAAACTAGTCTATGTTTCCAAAGGGAAATAAAGCTGGTTTTTTGCCTCAGAAATCCTGCTGGCTGCCAATGTTGACACAAAACTCACCCTTGACCGAGCTCCTGAATGCTCAGCAAGCTCAGTGGGGTGGTGTAGTTGTTTTATTTATTTATAACCATGGCAAGTTTCCTACTGTAGCTGCTACCGCATTTAAATGGTCTTGGCAAGAGTGAGACGCACGGGATACATTCTGAAGAAGGACCATGTCATTGCCTGGCAGGCAATTTTTAAATTTTCTTTTTTAAGGCCAAAAGCCTAATGCAAATCTTTCCAGCCTCTGCTGGAGCCACTATTTCTGAGGGTATCTGAAGCAGGTAAAATGGTAGGACTGCTAGAAAGGAGTTAAACAAGGACTCCAGAAAAAAGCCTCACACTGACCTTGAGGCAGAATACAGAAGGCTCTCTAGGCAGGTTTTTCTTCTTCAGCAAAACCACTCACAGCAGACAAATACATTGCTTAGAATTTCTACAAGGTATTGTAGAAGTCATAGGATTTTAGCATCCCAGAAAGCCAAAGAGGGAGTCTTTTTAACGTTAAGAAGGATTTCCCCAGATCCACAGCCAGTCTACAGGCAGAACGTGAGCATCTGAATCTATCTGAATTGACCTTCAGAGGAATCAGAAACGTCTTTCAGGCCAAGCATATGTAAGTGAAACACCTACTTATGTGAGGAGTCAGGAAAAAAAGATCCAAATTACTAGGAAAGTTTACAGCAGTCAAAGCTCTCTCGAATTGCACCCTTCTCCACTGCTTCTCATCTGCACAAGTGCAGCTTCATTGCCTGCACTGTGAGGCACAGCAAAGCTGCAGCTTCCTCCTGGCAGCTTGCAGCTTCAAAACCACCAAGTCCACATATTAGATCTTACCCAGCATCACTCAGCAGCTCTTGCTGGCCATGTGCTAGCTATTTCATATGATTATGTTGGGAAATTGCAATTACCAAGTAACGAGCATGCTGATTTCCAAGTCCATCTGGACGGCACTCTCACAGTGCAGTATAAATTCTGCCTAGTTGCTGATCAGTGGATTGCTTATGATTTTGGGGGAAAATTAATTAGTGAAATTGCTCAAAATCCCCACACCGTGAATGTCAGCTGCAGACCCATCTCAAAACAACGTGATTTTAAAATGCATCCTAGACACCGTCTGAAAGGACAGTCCTGAAATCATGAGGCCCCCTTGGATTGGGAATTAAACTACAAACACTTTGCATAAATCAGCTAGTTTTTTCTAGCAGCTACGTTCAGTAAGAAACTATAATAAGAATGTGCATTTTGTGATCCTGCTGGTTACAAATCACTTTACAAATAGATCCACAACTGTCGTGCCACCCAGGAACCAATTCAACAGCTCCTGAAATTCAACCATTTCAGGAACAAATCACTGACTACACAACCCTAACAGCAAAACTATGCTAGGCACACAGCCAAGTACAGTGCCAAATGCAACCAGGTGAAAATTAGAAACTTTCACAGTGTTAAAACTTGCTCTCAAAGTTACCAAGACTGCTCAAAGTTCTGTCTGCACTAATGTATTTTTCAAAAGCCATCGATGACCTACTAAAACCAAGCCAACATAAAGTTCTTCTCTTCGCATGTCCTAGCTGCATGACACAACTTAGATATGCAATTTGTTTTCCCCTGACAGAGTTTTAGAAAGTGTCAGTGTGACAGAACAATTTTGGAGGAAAAAAAGGAATAGCCATTGAAGAAATAGAACTTCTTTGTTTCTACTTTATTTTACTCTGCAGAAACTCAAAGCATTCCTATCCTGTGAAAAATCATGCTCCGGTCACAGCTGCTTAGTAAACAAACTAATATGAACTAATATAATTAGGGATTATTATATTGATATTAGGAAAAAGGTACAGGTATCAGTGTTTGATAAGGGTTTGCAAATGGTTTCTATGTTGATGAGCGAACTAGTTTACACTCCTCAGGTCTTCTGTGTACTAGTTACAAGTAAATCGTACCAAAAGTTTGTAAGTGTGTTTGTAAGGACTATTTTAATAAGCATTCATTCCTTCATCTTCACCTTCATTAAAGACTAGCATATTAACCCAATAAAGTGGAATTCGTGTTGGTCTGTTTTACTCCTGAATTCAGGAACTATCAAGAATCTAAACCCAACTTTCCCCACACTCAGTGATACAGAATCAACACACAGCTAGAGATGTCCATCGCTTATGAATAGCCTTTCCATGTCAAGCCACCCTTTTGCTACATTCACAAGCTCTTTGTGATGGCATAACCAGAAGCCAGACTCTGATTTCAATTACAGTGGCCTTATTTTACCTGCCATCAAAGGCAGCGATCAGAGTCTTGACTAAATATTCTATGTATGCACCCACATAAATGTAACACTAGTAAGAGAACAAGCCTAACATCTTAATGTGTTTGTTTCCATTTGTAGCTTACATGGTAAATTCATTGCAATGATAAGCACTTTTTCTCATGTCCTCACTTTGTTTTCACCTTTGTTCTCCAAGAGGGTTATTGATTTCTCTCCTCTTCAAAGGCTGCAATGATGTGGCAAAGGGGATCATTTCAGTGGTGAGGAGTGGATCAGGACATAACCCAGAATGGCAGCACTAAAGAAATGCCTTGTCTGGGTGAGCTTGCTGTCGCATTAGCAGTGCTGTTGTATGTGAAGCACCCCAAACCCTCTTCCTGGACTACTGTCCAAGGCAGTTGGTGTGACAAAACGCCTACCTGAAGACGGCAAGGCTCAGGGACCAGAGCACTAGTGGTTTCCTCAGTTCAAATTTTGCTCGTTTGTTCATTAGGTGCCGACCACCAAATATAAAGGCAGCATACAGAGCTGAAAATAGGAATGATTTCTTCCTGCAAAACAAAACAAAAACAAACCCCTGTCAAGTATTTCATTAGCATTAGATACACAGCAGAGTCACATCTGGACACAACAGCCAAGGACTTGTGCGTCTCCTTGCATGGAAACTTTTGAAGACACTCGGACAACCCAGCTGAGATTACCAATAGTGTATGAACTGCACACGGGGCCAGGTGCAGGTAAAACTGACCCTCCAGAATTTCTGAAGGACAGCCAAATTCGGGTCCTATTGTTCCCCTGTTTCTGAATACTGAACTTCTGTGAGGAACATAACAGGTATTGCAGAGCCCAGACACGCTTCTGCAAGCACAACACGGTTGATATTGAACCAGCTGATCACATTTTAGGTTTCATTTATCTTTCTCATAGCAATTTTTGTTTCCTGCAGGCTCCTTACTACCTGGCAATTTAGTTTCCCATTGTTTCCTCCAAGAAGATGCTTAAAGATCTTGAGGACTGCAACATAACACAAAGAGCCTCACAAAAAGCAGAGAACCAGCAAGGGGAGGTCAACAGCCCCATTCATTAAGCAGTGACCATGCTGGGGGGCATTGCCCTGCTGCACAAGCCCTGCCTGCAAGCACCAGTTTAGGAAATCCAGTGAATTTGCTGAAATGTCTCCGGTAAGGAACTTCAACGACACGACTGGAAGTCTTATTTTGAAAACTGCCTGATAAATAATCCAGCTCAGCAATAACGAGCAAACATTTGAGCTCTGCTACTGTAACTCATCGTAAATCAACCATCAGGGGTCAAAAATAGATTCAGCCCAGGATTCCTTCCCACACAGCACAGTATTACACTGATGAAGACTTCATGATGTACAGCATTAATGATGACCTAACTGGATGGGCGTATATTTAAAAACAGATTTTTCTCTACAAAATCTTTAATCATATTCACAAATATCAGTGGATTATGGCTTTGGCCCAGGAGATGACGCCTCCTTTTGGGCCTCAAAAAAGACACACAAATGCTCTCAAGAAAGTTAACTACATCATTAATATCCCAGGAAAGGTGACAGCTAGCTACCAGATCTTACGTTCCTTCTGACACTGGAATCCTGAGATGAAGCATCAGGCAGACCCATCATCAGGGCACAGCACACCACCCAGACGTCCCATTAGGAGCAAGGTTCACCGGCACAGTGGTCTGTCTAGAGTTTTTAATACGATTTTCCATCAGATGTTTATATGAAAGTATGATGCTTCACCTCAAGATAAAAGACATGGGCGTGCTCATGGTGTTATTCCTAATGCCAAGTAGGTGCCAGGCTCTTCTATTACAATTAGCCAGCTGAGGGTACCCCATGGCAAGGAATATGGGCAGCAGCGCACCACAGCACAGTCCTGAAGGCGAAGCAAAACATGCAGCACAGTATGGCACAGCATAGTACATGTCTACACCTGCTCAAGGTGACATGTACGGGCATCTCGAGTTCCTTGATGGACAAGGATCTTCCTGCGATGTCAACTGCAACTCAGAAAAGCTGTAGCAGCAAATATGAAGAAAGCACCGCAGTCTTCACTAGAGATAAATGAGTTTTATGTGAGTTCGAAAGCTAAGTAAAAGCAAAGTCCAAAAAGACAGAGGCATGTGAGTATGCATGCAGCAGCATGCCATTTTCTGCCCACTTAGAAACTCTCCTGTTTCTATTGACATGTTTATAGCTCTGTATTGCAAAATACAGGTAACTTCAGGAAAATCCAACTGGTCTCTGCACAGAGGAAGGAGGATCTGATGCCAGTGGTTCCCTGAGTAAGTTCTAGTATCCGCACTTGGCAGTAAGCCCCAGAAGACCAGGATAACCACAGAGCCAGTACCCTGTCACCTGTCACGCTGAGATGGTCTAATTGCCATGGCAATGTTTATCACAACTAGGTTTTGAAAACCACAATGCCTTGGCCCTTATTCAGCTCATAATAAAGCAAGACCCATTCATTTTCACTTCCACGGTTTTGAATTTTGTAGTCAGAGGAAGGGTAGAATTACCACGTTTGATAGCATGATCATAGTTCAGCTTGGCTGGAGGCCAGTAAATATTTGTTAACCAGTCTGGGTGGTGATGAACCACCTCAAACTTGCTCATACCAAACCAACTGTTAAGGTTTATGGATTACGGGACAGGAGCAGACTCTCAGTGTGAGGTTGGATTACATTCCCAGTTTCTACCCTTTGCAGCTTCTTCAGCAGCGGTGTGCAGAGCAGCCCATCATGGACCTGCGCATGGGTGAGGGAAGACAGAGGAAGGACCTCGATGGGCTGCCTCACAGTCTGCTGTGCTCTCCTGATTGTCCCAGGGCCTGGCCACTCTGCATGCTTCCGCCCCTTCAATCCCACAAAAGTCCGGTCTTACAGCGCTCAGCACAGACAGCAACGCACACACTCGTACAGTCACCTGAGGCAGGTCACATGCAGAGGTCCCATGGGAAGGACCCTGCAGCCCCAGACGTGAGGGGCAAACACCCCACCTCCTGCAGAGAGCTCTAAAGCAACTGAGAGCGGCACAGGATGACATCTCAAGCAAGCGGTGCAGGGTAACATCTGGGTGCAGAGGAAAGCCTGCAACACAGTGCTGTCATGCAGCTGCCAACAGGATGCATGCTACGCGGGCTGACATGGAAGTCAGGACGTATGAGCAGTAGTAGCTACGTTGTTGGAAGGCAGACAGGAAGCCATTCAGTTCTGGATCAAATACAAGCCAAGACTTCAAAGTAATGGTTTGACTTCAGGTCCCGTTCAAGACACAAAGAACTATCTGAATGAGTTTGCAGCTTAGGTCTGTGTGCTGTTCAACTCCCTTCCTCCTGGGCAAGACACTCCATGTATTTACAAGTAACATTTCATTTTGCTTATTATTGAAGCTAATTTTCTTTAGTTAAGCCAGTCTAATGAGGTCAATAGTTACATTATACTAATTAGAACAGATAAATTTTAGGTCACTTTTAAGGGACTTGTAACAAGGTCAGCATTCTTTGCAATGATGACAACTGGTATTCCCACAGTATGTGGCTTTGTACTGGCAGTGGCAGATACAAGAAGATGTGACTACATGCATGCTGTGAACTGCAGAGCAGCTACAAGCAGTTTCAGACAAGGAGGGACATAGTAGTATCATCTCCTATCAGAGGTAAGCACAACGCTGAATAACAATTAGTCTGATATCGAAATTGCCTCTCTGTTTTGACACCTTCTGACAATTTTTGTTAACATTTACTTTTTGCATCCAAAAGACTTGGAATTTTCCCTTTTTGCAGCATAATAATGGTTGAAAGGACTGGGTAGTCCAGGTGCTACAGCTATAAAGGGGTTGCAGAGGTATGTACTCTTAAGATAATCTGTTTAACTGCATTAGACTGGTATTAACCAGCTTCCTACCAGTGTTTTTATGATGGATTTTCCTGAAAGGTTCACGACTGCAGTCTGGTTCCAGGGCTGGTGACACAAAGCAACAGCAATCTGACAGCATTCAATTATATCTGATAATGGTTTTAGCCAAAGGAGGCTAGTATCAAGTGAGTATTTTTAAAGACAGAATTTTGGAGGCATTCTGGAGCGGTCTACCTTTTCATTACTATTAACTGAAGAGAAAGTAAACAGAACAGGACAATGACAAAAAAATTAACCTTGAAACTAGAAATAAAATAAAATTTGAAAAAATTTTAAAACCCCAAAATAATTCAGTAGCAGACTTGCATCCAATAACTTTGACGTTAGCACATTCATATGTTTGTCTTCAATTCTGTTCTGCAGGGTAACACAGTAGACATAGAGACAGGGCTGCCAAATCCTCCACATTTTTCTGGCATTTCTGTTTCTCACAGTTGTCTCCCACCTTCCTACATTTTCAGACTTCAGGGACTAAGTACTGTCTCTGCTGAATACAACTCCATCTTTCCCCGTTGAAAGTTGCCAGCTCTCTCCCCTGAAAGGGAAGCAGGGGAATTTTCTGGAGAACCTATAAATGCTCTGCTCAAGTTGGGGGTTACTAAGAGAAACAGAGGCAAGAGTTTGGGGCTACAGGCTGAAGATGTGAGGCAGATCTTCCAGGCTGGTAGGACAGAGGTGGCTGTGTCACAAGGCAAGGGGCCAGGCAGAGCAGCTGACATGATGGGAGGAACACAGAACCAGAAGAGAAAGGACGAACGGTAAACATGGCAGCAACCGACAGGAGCTGGCAGCCAAGAGATGGATGTGAAGCTGGGACAGAACTGAAGGGAAAGAGGCTTAAAGTAATTTCTCTGCATAAGCCCCTGAAAGGATGCTGCTTGAACCTTTGGGCTCACCAAGGGGCTCAAGCTTTGGTCACTCTCCTGCAAAAATCCCACAGCAGGGACAGACTGTATTATCATCTCCAGGACCACAACCCATGGGTTCTGTTAGTCCCTCTGCATTGTATAATCCCACGAGATATGATGTGTTTTACCAAGGATGGATGAAGGTTTTTGCACTGGTGTGCTTTTTAGAAGCTGCAATCTTTTTGTTAGGTTTGCCCTAGGGTGCAGGAATGGAGATGGGAAAGAAGGGAAGGAAAAGAAGTGTAACTGAGAAGAGGGAGGCAGAAACTGGGGCTCATAAAGACCGAGGAAATCCACCCCACCAGGAACACAGCTTCTCCTCGTTCACAGCCAAGGAGTCTCACTCACCCAAGACAGCCCACTAAGGGATGGCAGGGAGAAATTAGTCATCCAGTCCCAGCCAGGAAAATGCGACATGGGAAGGGGCAGTAAACAGATGGCCAAGGAGTAAGAAATCCTGACTCCCCCATAAGTACATGAGTTATAAAATACTGAAAGTACAGAATTTACCATGGCAATCCAAAATAAGGGGCCAAGGCCTGAGGGTGAGCCTCACGCACAGCAGCACGAGACATCTCGGCATCTGTGATGCAAAGTGAAATAGCCCTGAATATTGCAGTGCTGCTGAAGGAGGTGGGTTCAGCCCAGATGCGCTGTTGACATTTTTTCCCCTGAAAATAGCAGCCTGAGTCATTATCGTATACTTCTCTGATCTTAATGAGTAAACTGAAACAGATACAGATACAGGCTGTAAAATTTAATATTTCCATAGGATTTTCTGTAGAATCCTTATAGAAAGGAACAAGGGATAACCTTATCTTAGATACTTTAACTGTCCTTTATCATATACTAGAGGATTATCCCCATACAAGTATTCAGTTGGGGAACATAAAGTGAAGCAGGGTTATCCCACTCTATGGACATTATACAGAGTTCTAAAAACTTTTTTTATCAAGATGTATTTACTTTTCACAGGCAGAGCTCATTCTTAGATTCACTGCTACTGAGGCACATGCTGTAAAGGAATCACAACAGGTTAAAAAAAAATAAACAAAACCCAGTAGTTGCCAGAGCAGAGTGCTTCTGGTAAGTAAACAGGCAATTTCAGGCTCCCAATGTTTTTCTTCTGGCTGCCTTCATCACCATTTTGTTGACTTTAAAAAGTAGATTTTACTGAGGGGAAAAAAAAAAAAGGGAATGAAACCAGGATGCTTGGTAAGATGAAAGAGAAGGCATTTTTTTACTGGTTTCTCCCAACATTCAACAGAAAAACAACAACCACTTGTGTTTATAATTGAAACTCCTAACTTTGATGGTCCAATTAAAGTGCATTAACCTGGACCAGTGTAAATCACACAGCATACCCATGTCCATAGCTCATAAGCAGTGGCTGGTAGCCTCTGCAAAGTTACTTTCTCTCTGGTGCTTATTTAAAAATCGCACATTCTGTATGCATAAAAAAGGGTGTGAAAACACTTTTCAGTCTCTCAGTGTTTCTACCTCAGAAATACTGTCAAAACAAACCTTTCTGTCTCTCTTCCCAGATACAATTTTGACAGTACAAGCAAAAAGAGATCCAATGTGTGGATATGCCAGATCTGCATATGAAAATACAACCTGTACTCCTGGCTTTCATCTGGGTTTCTGCAGCTGTTTCCCTGTTGACCAGCCCAGCCCTAATAAGAGACAGAAGGACATGCAGAAGAGAAAGATCTGCCTGATACACACATGCCAACACAGTCAGATTTATTCCTACAGCTCAACATCCTTTTATATTTATATTTAGAGCAGCAACGATGACAGTCACACACACGGGTAGGTGACTCACTGATGATGGTCATTGACGTAACAGGACATCAGAAAGTAAACAAGGATGTATCTCATACCTATCATCTGATTCCTTGATTTCTAAAGCCTGCATCTCAAAAGGCCCTTTTGTACTCTTTGTGACAGGTACTGTCAGACATGCAGGTTTCTGCTCCCCATATTCCCCTGTTTGGGCCCAGAGCAGCTCCCCAGACACCCCTCTCCATGCTGGGAGCAAAGGAAGAGCTGTCAGCACCCTGGGAACAAATCCCAGCCAGGGACTGCTATCCCCCTCTGCCTTTTCTCTGAGGTCCTGCTCCTGTCACCCAATTCACATCACCAGTGACAGACAGTACCCATGTCATCAGCCCAACTCCTTAACCCTCAGAAAGGAAGGAAACAGGGCACTGGGTGGTTGCAGGAACTGTCCCAAGCTGGACTCATCTGAAGAGGACAGAAGAGGACTCGCATGCGCACTCCTTACTCCAGGAGCACTAACAGCTGGGCCCAGGCATAGCCTAAAGCCCAGGTTTTCCATTGCCCAGGTTGGAGTGGGAAGGGTAAGAGCTGCAGGGCCAATTCACCAGGTCACAGCCCACCGTCGTCCAGCCAGAGGCCTGGCTAGAGGTAGCCCCAGTTCCCCGCCAGCAAACCTGTATGGGCATCTCCCTGGAACAAGCAGCTGTGCCCACCCAGATCCCCCCCAACATGGCATTCTGTCAGACCCAGGAGCAGGAAAGCACTCCCAGGTCATGCCGTTGCTGGGCAGGATGCAGCCCTAAAATTACAGAGGAGAAACAAGGGCATGGCAGTGTGGAGGCACGGGCAAAGGTGGCTCATGTCCTGCACCTCCCTGATGGTTGCATTTGTTTTGTTGAAATGTGTTTGCCAGTAGTTCGTCACACTCATGCTTGCAGAATATACACCTTACAGACTATTAGCCATAAACTAAAAGGCAGGCAGCTAGGGACGAAGAGAAGCAGCAGATTTTTCTTGCTTTCCCTTTGCAGTGGGAAGATATAAGAGAAGCATAAGGGTGAGAAAATGAAGCTAAAGTCAGAAATTTTTTTTTTCCAGATAGATGAGGCAAACTCAGCTCTGAAATACATGACGCTTATAAAGAACAAGGGACTTACAAGCTTAATGGAACAAACCATAAACCCTTAAAACCCCATAAGCTCAAATATAGGCACTGTCACAAGAGAAAATGACCCCTAGACTGGAAAGCACTTCAGAAAAAAACAATACAAACTCCAAAACTTTGAGTTTTGAAACCAGCTGGCCAAAATTTTGTAATCACTGAAGGCAAATCAGCTTCCTTTCTGTCTCTGCTCCAGATTTCCTCCACTTTTAAATGGTGTGATGGTGTGCTCACAGTGGCAACAGTCATCCTTGATTTTCCACCTTGCACGAACAGCAATGGAAGTTGCAGCTGGTTTGCAGGGCTGAGCCCCATTGTACCCTCCTACTCAGTGTGCGCTGAAGCCTGCTTTACCCCCTCCTGTCATGCCTCCACTCTTCCCCATGGATGGGCCAGCACCTGACCTCACTAATACTGACACTGATCATAAGTAAAAACCATTTTCGCACACACACACACACACAGAGGATTTACATCATCAAAGCTAAGAATTCAATCTAGCCCCAGAATAGTCACAGGAGCCTACCAGCAAAATGATGACCATCCCTGTTAATATTCTCCATAGCTGGTTGGTATAGTCAGAGAAACTCCTCTGCTGGGAACCTCTGCTAAATCCATGTCACTCTGACACACCTAATTCTTAATATAAAGACCTAGGGTTACAATGGGTGACAAAACAGGGTGTCACAGTGGTCCCCTGGACCCATCATGGGTTTTTCTTGGCTTTTCTGGGGCTTTCAGGCAGCCAGTGGAGAGAAGGAAGAGAGCAGGGAAGCTAATGTAGGTCACAGGCACTGCAGTTCTGATGAAAAGCTACAGTACTTTCACTTTTAATTTCATCAATGTAAGTTTAAACCTCTGGCCTCCACAGTAAAAACCTGGAGGTAGTAAACACAACTGCAGCTGAACTTGGGCACTACTAACCTACATCCCTCCCAGCAGAAGTCATGCTGTTTGTACCCACGTCTCACCTGAAAGTAGTTAATGATGGTGCAGGTGGAGCTATGTCATACAGACATAGCATGAAAATAAATAGATCTCCACACTGCCTTACTCATTTGATCTGCTTTATCTGATCACATCAATCAATGGTTATGGCATTTAATATGTTTACACTTAAAGGAGTACATCAGCGTAACGCCTTTGGATCCAGGAAGATGCCTGAAGCAACTCACAAATGCTATTTATAGAGACATGCGCCGCTTTTTCTCCTGCTTTGGGGATAGACATTTATTGATTTAACAGGACACAACACAACACTACAAGCAACACATCAAGAAGAATGCTTTACTACTAAAGCTACCTTTGCCCCTGCATCTGCAGGAAAGCTTACACACCGCAGAGGCATGACATGGCCAGATCTCTCTACCACTGCAAAAACAACTTGCAAACAGTCTTGGAAATTATGTCTGTTGGATCTCAACAAACATTTAAGTAGAAAAAAATCAGTCATTCAAAACAGAATGCAGGGATTGCAAGGAAGCTGTGTGGTATTTTCCTATCTTTGTGCTCTACAAGACATTCCAGCCTTCTGCAACACAACCTCAGAAAATGATGTTGCTACAACTGCCAGTGGATTGCAAAACACAAACAAAAACCGCTCTGATTTTCCCGAGAGCGTTCCCAGCCAAAAAAAGACACACAAGATTCTCCCGTGGAGCAGAGTGCAACCTTAGAAAGAGGGCAGCCAGAAGCCATGTACAAATACACCCTTACAGCTAGCGTTTGGTGACCACCTTTTGGGAAAGACTGCTTCGTAACACCAGAAAACATTCAAATATCACCAAAACCAAGTGGATGCCTGGAAAACCTAAGTGAGAATATAAACTTACCACCCTTCTCCTTCCCATCTAAAGACCTAGAATAATACAGATGGATCTGAGCAAGACAGCAGTGCCATTCTGTGGGCTAGGTCTGAATAAAAGGGGGCACTGGTACCAGGGACTTTGCAGTAATGGAACTGCAGAATAAAATGTCTTTCTTTCAAACCCTGTAGATGCTCACATGCCCTGTGGAAGCGAGGGGAGCAAATGGAGCTCATAAAAAAAGGACATTTTGTTAGAGAAGCAAACTGAAGAATATTTTCTAGCATTCCTTAGTTAAGAAAAATCAGGTCATCTGGAGAACAACTGCCTGCTCTCACTGGTCCTGCTGTACTTTTTGATACATGATGTCAAGGACTGCTTGATGTATCTAATAAAATCTTCAAGGACATCTGACCTTTGTCTAGTGCTGAGAGATCAAGTAACAAAGGATGCTAATGGAAATGCTGCAGTGAACCTGGACCTAACTCTTGACTGATAGGAAACTTGCAAAATCCAGGGAAAAAAGGGGTAATCTTGCCATAGTCTTTTCAACTACCTCTCTAAATCAAAGCACCCTGCCAAACAGCCATTGTCCTTCTTCACCAACTGGGAGACGGGTCAGGGCAAATACAAAGGTGTTTCAGCAGTGCTTGAAACTTGCACCAGAAAACAGTTCAGAGCAGCTAGGAGGCATGTTTACATGTTGCCTGCTACTTCCTTACAACACGATGCTCTGCAGCTTGCCCAACGCATCCACCACCAGAGAAGATAACCCTGTGCATTAGCTGGCTACATTATCATTATCAAATGGCATTTCCATCAACTAAACTTTGCCCACTACTTAAGTATGAATTTTATGCTTTTCATTCCCAGCAGAGGTTTCAGTCCCCAGACTAATCTGATAATACATTTCCCAGGACTTTCAATCCCTCACAATTCCCATGTCACTGACCATGACCTATAGCTTCTTTGTTAAATCCAGAATCGCTCTACTTGAAATCAGTCAAGGCAGTACATTTAAAGCAGACCCTTACAAAAATAAAGGAAGTGGCAAACTGACCTGGATCAAACTTAAAGTATTTGAGGAGAGAAAATAAAACACCCTGGGAAATCCTGCAAGCAATGAACCAGTAGAAGTGATTTCCTAATTATGGTCAGAGTTTTAAGGATCCAATGTGGGCAAAATTTAAGAGTGAGGATGACTGATAGGACAGAGGAATGTAGCCAACACTGCACAATCGCCAGTACCCATTCCTCAACTAAGTATTGCAGCCTGGGTGTTTTTCAGGCGTTTCCTGCAGATATCCCACTTGCAGACCTGAACCAGCCTGAAACAAGAGGAATAAACCAGGAGGAGTTGCACACAGCAGTACAAAGTACACGGCATTAATGTAGCTTATCTCTATCCTGTCAGCAATATGTTTGTGACAGTTCCTTAGGCTTTCCACCTCTGCCTACAGCTTCATGCTTGGCATGGGCACCCTTGTCTCTCTCTTGAGATGGCAGGACCCACCAGCTCTCCCGAACTAAAGACTCTGGGTCTTTATTTTTGCTTCCAGCCATGAGGGCTCCACCGACTGCACCCTGCCCTTAGCCACCCACTCACCTAATTAGATGGGATACTAAACTGCTTAGCAGTATTTCACTTTCCATTGCAGTATAAAGAGCCCAGGTTACTAAAGGATTAGCAAGTATAACATTAAAGTGTTATATATACACAGAGAGTTGCCTGTCCTAGTCCCTGCTAAATCTTGGTCACAGGGGACCTGTTAAAAGATATGAGATGCCAAAAGGAAAGAAACCCCTGACAAACAAGGCGATCAATCTGGACTGCAGTGGAAGCAGCTGCATGCACGACACTGTGAGAAGGAAAAGGAGCATCACCAGGAACAAGCAGTAACTGACATTTAGCCCTTCTGGAAAGGCAGATAAATGGAGCAAAGGAAGGAAATAAATACGTTTTTAAGCAATTCAAACACAACAACAGTCAGATTTTAATGACCACGGCTGTTAAGGGGCAAAAGGGAGAACCAGCTTACTACAAGTGAATAGGAAAGCCTGTTAGCATGTCAGTGATATAATTTCAGATTTTTCTTAAAGAGAAAGTAGCTTCCCATGAAGGTAGAGAAATTAAGTAAATTATCTGACCTTTATGTTTTCCAAAAGGTCACAAAACCAAACTTTTTTTTTTCATTTCCAAATATATTAATTTTGCTATTCTTTTCCTTAATTGGATTATCCATCACTGATAAACTCTGTAACTTGTGGATTTTGCTCAAACTTCTCTCTATGGCAGGTTTGCTAACTTAAGGATGGCCTATGAAGAGGTTAAAATAAAGTCTGTTCTAGTAAAAAACCAGGCTACTCCTGATTTAATTTCCATATCACACAGCTAGTGTAGCAGAATGCCCTCTATACTCATCTCCTTACCACTTCCTTTCATGTGGCTGTTGCAAAAGCAGCAATAAATCTGCCTCTTGTACCCGCCCTGCTGTCTCTGTCACGTTATGAGCAGATGTTGTAACTACCTACAAGCCCATTCACATCAGTACGTCCATCAAGGATGCTCTGGACTCAGTTTCTTTTTTCATTTGCAAAAGGAATGTCAGAGTTCATAGAATCATAGAATGGTATGGGTTGGAAGGGACCCCAAGGATCACAGCGCTCCAACCCCCCTGCCACAGGCAGGGCCACCAACCTCCAGGCCTGGATCTACACAAGGTTGCCCAGGGCCCCATCCCACCTGGCCTTGAACACTTCCAGGGACGGGGCATCCACTACTTCTCTGGGCAGCCTGTTCCAGCACCTCACCACTCTTTCTGTAAAAAACTTCCCCCTAATATCTAACCTGAACCTTCCTTAAGGTACCTTGGTGCCTCTGTGCAGGATCTGGTGGGCCACAGAGAGGGGGAAGAAAGGGATCTTTCCAAAGACACCATTTTCCCAGAGGATGCCCTGCAGTGCATCCCACCACAGTGCTTCCCACTTCGCAGTGCTCCCAACATAACCTGTGCCAGCAGCTGAACCAAAATAAAAAAAGGCCCAAGCGCTGGCATTCCTCACTGCCCCTGCGCCGAGCAGCCCCATCACACAACTCACACATGCTGAGATTGGGCATTTTGACAGCCTCTTGCTAAAACCAGCACGATTCAAGCACCTACTGCAGTCTCCATGGGCTGGGCACTCTGGTTTCTGTACATTAAGTATACATTAACAACAGCTTGCCTTTACAAGCCTCTCTCCTCGGGAAAGGTAAATGCTATCTCTTTGAGACTGGTAATGATCAACACAACCACGTATTTGCCACACAGCTAAACTAGGTGCCCTGAGAAAAGGTTGTAACACTGTGTATTCAAAAAGTTTTTCCACTTTCACGATCCCCTAGAGCAAACAGCACTTAGCTAATGTTTATTGCTCTTGGGTTTGGGTTGTTACTTTTTTTCCTTTAGCTGTAACCGGCTTTGAGATTCATGAGTGTAAGCACACTATAAATGTAGATCAGAGTGTTTCACAGTTACTTTGTGTCTGGACCAAGATTTCACTCCAGCATGTTTTCCAAAAGGCAGCCAGTCTTGAATTCAAAACGTGAAGAGGAAAAAGTATACTCGTGTTTTAGGGACCTATGCCAGTGATTCCCCTCCCTTCCCGTTCCAAAGCTTTTTCTACTTTATGTTAATTTCTCTGGCTCACTGGGACTCCAGCCTGCTGAAAATAAAAATATTGTGGAGACCCTGACCTGTGAGAGTAAGGACTTAGACACGTGTCCCTGTGCTCACCTGCATCATGGCCATGGCACTGCCGCGTTGTGTTGGGTCAATTTGTACCTGTGCTGAGAGCCAGTGGTAATGGTTGGGCACAACCTTTGCTGCTTCGGGGCTCTGAGCTGCTAGCTCCATAGTCAGCATAGCGCCAGAGGGTACTGGCTCACGTGGAAATCTCCAACATGGCCCTTCATTTTGTTCCTTCTCCTAGCCTGACTGCATGTGCAGAGGGAGGAGTGGCAGAAAAAGGTCTCTGATGAAAACCGTTCAAGTCCTCTGTCTTTTACCAAAAAGGCACAAAGGCCGTGTTCAAAGTGCCTTTTAGCTCAGCAGTTTGAGCACAATGTCCAGCCAGCACTGAGCACAGAGCAAGTGGGCAGCAGCCAGCATGCTGCTCCAGTGCCCTGACCAGCAGTCCCAGCAGAGATCCCGCATCCCTCACCCAAGCACAGGCCAGCAAGAAAAAGTACATTCAGTTTTCTGATTCATTGCAAGTTACTTGTTTTCAGCCCACGGTTTATGTTCTAGTCCCTCTAGCTACTAAACATATCAGCAAAAAGAATCAGCATCTCCCTGCCTTAGATATTTAGCAATCTCGCACGACAATGGTGTCTTGTTCAAAGATGTATCAGACCTACAGTTACACAGTTTTGGGGTTTTTCAGGTTGGATTCTTACAAACACATCTTTGAGCTTCTCAACTACATTTCTGAAAAACACTAGATCCGGGCTATGGCCTCCACTCCACCCATCCTGCCCCACCTCCAGTAGCTTTTCCCCTAAATAAAACAAGGGTGTTACACAGCTACACAACAGATGATGAACCTAACTAGACTTTAGTCACAACAGTACCTGAACTTAAGACCTAAATCAGCTTGTTTCTTTCTTCTGTGTATTTAAATATTGTGCTGATAGACTGCAAACTCCCTATAGCTCCATAACACAATTTATTCCTGCCTCAGAAGTGCTCTCGTTCAGGAGAAAGAATAAATCTCATTTCTACTTCCCACTCGCTCCTGTTAAACAACGCCAACAGTACTGATAAAAACCGAGTAACACTGACAATAGTGCTTCCGGTAACACACTGAATGACCCTGTTAAATAATAATTAAAGAAAAGCAGAAGTATGCGAGAACGCAGCCTCATGTAACTGAACCTTAACCCAACAGCACAGCTATGTTTGCATTCACAGGCAGACCATAAACTTTGAGTAGAACTGCATTCAAATGATTTGGATAAATTTGGTGCTCAGCCTGTGGTAGGCTGACACCTTTCTCAGAAGGCTCAAGAAAACAAATTGGTTCTGTTAGACCTCCTAAAACCTACGGATGGCTTGAGGCATCAATAAGTGGGAGTTTGGGAGCACACTGGGACCAAGAAATTTCTACTTTAATGATAAAAATAATTAAAAATCTGCCTTTGGTGGGCCTGCCTGAATTTAGTGGCTGCACTTATCCAATAGAGCAACAGAGGAACATTCTCAAGCAGCTGTTTCTCCCACTGTAGTACACTAAAGCATTTTAAATCATGGGGTTGTTTAAACCAAAGGGGTGGTCTAGCAAGCAGGCTCCTGGCATACATCCTGCAGCCAAAATGAAAATGTGAAAAGCCTTGGTAGGAAATTTACTCATCCTGAAGCTAATATAACACAAAAGTGATTCTTGTAATTCTTTTGTATTCCTTATAATTCTTCTATTCTTGTAGTCCTTTGTCCAGCATGAACAGTCCTGCAAAACTCTCCACATCCAGCGTTCCCCAAACCCAAAAGGACCTGGGCTCTTTCATGCAAGGAGGGCTCCTTTGCAGACTTGTTGGTTCCCCAGAAAAACTCATGCCGAGTGCACAATTTTAAACCAAGAGCTGTCTCACACAAGTTAAAGCTCTGGATGAGCCGGTCTCAGTGACTTCAGGAGGTCAGCCTCCTGCAAGGGCAGTTCATCCAGCCACTGCTCCAATGCTCCAACCCCCATTGCCTCTTAGCGTGGCTGGCGGGGGAAAAAATTTCCACTTCTCTGGGATTTTACAAAGAGGTAAACTAGCCTGGGGAAATGTTTGGCTCTGGAGGATCTGAGGAAGAAGGCAGCAGACAGGCAGCGAGGTGTCTGCCACAGGTGTCTGCCACAGATGTCTGCCAGCAAAGGGCACCCACAGCTGCTCCTGGGGACTGCAAGTGTGTGTCATGTGAAATAAGTCCATCCCAGATGTTTAAGTTTCTAAACTTCTAAACTTGTCATTTTCATGGCCACTGTCATTTCCAGGGGCAAAATACAAGCCTCTGCCATACTTGGCTGTCAGGACCGGACTAAAAAATTGGTGAAAAAACATGGGAACCAACATCTGAAGGAAACTTAATTCAGATCATGGCTGTGAGTTGGGTCAACCAGCTACAGAGTGAAGGAAAGTCCTTCTCTCTTTTTTTCTTTCTCTTCTTCAATGCCAGACTTGTTTAATGAGACTCTCCTTGGTGAATTTTCTTTTATAAATAACAAATGAAAAGGAAACAAGCTTCTCTGCATTTTAAAAATATGCTGCAGCTGCCTTATGAAAGTCATTTCCATTTTTAAGACTGGGAAAAGGCTTTGCTGCCTCTACTCAAACACTGGCTTACTTTTCAGCCTTGTTTATTTGGGAGGGAGAGGGGGAATAAGCCAGTGTCTTAAATGATTGAGGATCTCTGCATTCATATTAAATGATAAACACTAACAAAATAACAGTGAGAAACAGTCCCTAACACGCAGGCCGGCACAAATCTATCACAACAAACACAGCGGGTGGTTGATCTCACTAGGTCTGAAAGACTGTCTTGATCCTCAGCATTTGCTAACTACATACGCTTTATATTTAAAAAAAAAAAAACAACCAAAAAATCTCTTGATGTCTTATATAGGCTCACACAACTCTTCCCTGCTACACGTCTATTAAAAAAAACCTGTCAGGTTGCGTTTGCTCTCACGCAAGGGAGGGGAGTGAGGAAGGTATATAATCTCTCCACTTTTCTTGGCACCAGAACAAACCTGCAGACACCAGCCAGGACTACGTGTAGGCAGGAAGACAGCTACCAACCATTAGGCCATCCAAACTCTGGGAGACTCTGCTTTCCAAGTGCAAAACAGTTAGCCTGCTTCAAGGGTGAAGCTTGGCAAGTTTGGGGGGAAAGAAAAAAAAATACATAAAGACCAAGTGAGGGGCTGCATGACCCTGCAGGCCCCTTACAAAATAAACCCATGCTCGGACACTTCTGCTTGCACCCTGTCACCTCCAGGGTGACTGTACTGACAGCGGTCACTGGGAACACTTTCCAGGATGGGAAAGGGTCAATGGTGCTCGGTACAGCTGGGTGTGATGCATGGAGGGGACACAGAAGTCTCACCTCTGCTCTACCACAGAAGAGAGCCAGCATGCAAACCTGGCACCTTCCATTTGCAAAAGCTTTGCCCTTGCTTTCTGGCACTTGTGGTGCCAAGGCAACCCCCCCGCAGGCTGCAAGGCAGGGACTTGTTGAGCAAGGTGAAACTCCAAATGAGACTTCTGCACGGCATGGAAGCACAGGAACAACAATATCCGCAAGGTACCCTCTGTGCAGGCACCTTCCTACAAACTGTGTCCTGAGGAAAGCTGCAGAGAAGGGAAAGGGAAAGGCAGAAGGAAAGGCAGAGGAAAAGCTTCAGGGAGGGGGAAAAGGAGAAGGAGAGGGAAAGGGAGTTTGCTAGCATTAAGGGACAGAGACATTACATCTGCCCTTGCACAGCTATGCAGGGACTGTCAGACCAGCACAACTGCCATATCCTCTTCTGAAATCCTTCTACATCCCTGTAGCCCCAGCAGCAAAGGCTGGTCTGTCCCCAGGGTCCCTGAAGACCAGGGCTGTCTAAACCACTGTGGCATGATGCCCAGGAGGTGGAAGGATGCCTGGGACGTGTATTGTGACTCTGGACCCTGAGATGGGCTGGAACGACCGCAGCTGCTCTGGCAGCAGGGGCAGCAGGGATCCCAAAGCCGTCCCTGGCAAGGTACGGAGCCTTGTCTCTGGCACAGCGCTCCATAGACCCAGGGGTTTTGGCTGCACCAACAAATACTGCCAGCTCAAAACAAATAAATTAAAACTAGCATTCCTCTGGGGCTGACTCATAGCAGAAGTGTAGTCTTCCTGCTGGCCTGTGCTTCCCTCCCCCATATGCTCATCTCCCCCACAGGCAGAAGGATGAAGCACTGCAGCTTACCCAGGACCAGGCTCCTGCACTGCCCCAAACCAAGCCCAGCTCTTCGCTTAGCACTCTGCATCCCTGTAGCTACACAAATGGTTTAAAGGGCTCCCTTTTGGAAGGGAACTCAGAGCACAATGTGGAAACACCTCACCTGGAAAATCTCACCGAGCCGCGACCACGCATGGATTCCTCTTCCTTCTTTTCATTTATTTCTCTGAAATGCTTTGCTGCATCAGTGCATTGATTTGGCTGACAACAGTGTATTTCTGGGAATTAAACAATAAACTATTTGCTAACCCATTTCTAGTAAATATGTCACCTGCACCAAGAGTACATTTTTGCTTGGCTTTGTTTGGATCAGTATCATTTGTTATGCATCACCACAGAAGAAGGTAGAGATTTCAGGGTTTGCTCCTACACTGTGCGTGCGAAAGGAGAGAGGAAAGGAGCCTGACTCCTAGAGATAACAGTATTTGTCTGAGCTGGAAGTCTTCATAACTGAAAGTTTTTACCTGCTGCCAAGTCTTTGGTAGTCTCAATCCCCTTCCCAAGATACCTCCTAAAGGACAGCCCCACACTGATGGCACTTGGCAGCCTCAGCCATCGCCGCAGTGGCCATCAAAAGGGCTGAAAGGGAATTAACTGAGTCACTCTCTCACTCCAGGTCAGGTCAGCCCAGGTCATGGCTGAGGTGCTGCAGAAAGACCTGCACTGATCAACCCAGGCAGTCAAGAGAAGTCAGCAGGGCTGCCAAGCTGGTGTTTGCTCACAGTTGTAAATTCACACACAGAAGTAGTATGCTCTGTGCTTTTCCACATAATTGTCTATCTATGCCCATACATGTATCAAATAAAAATAGCAATAGCATAGGTTACTGCAACTTACTGGGCAGGGAGGAGAGGGAACAAGCCTTGCTTAGGGCACAAACTGGGCAGAAAGCATGTATTTCTACAGCTGGGAAATACAAATCAGCAACGCCAAGCCAAACATAAATGCTGCAGGCAAAGTAGCTCTACTGCCTGTCAAATAAGAAACATACTTCTATCCTGTCCTCTTTATCTGCACAGGCCCAGTGGGAAATAAGAGAGTCAGTCGGCCAAACACTGCCAAAATACGTGGTGAAATTGCACAGAAGGTAGGAGAGATGGCAACTCTTTCTTACTGCCAGAGAAGTGCTTAGGTCTGGCTCAGAGCTCTGGGGTATTAATGGAAAATCACCTTTCATTTCAGAGCACTTTGGAAAAGTTGCATGTTAGTTGGTGGATATTGTTTTTGTTATTTGCCTTCCCTAACTCAGCAAAACTTGACAGCTTTAACAATCCTATTTTACTTTCTTACTCCTTCATGTCCCTCTCACAGTATTTTTTTTCTTGATTAAGAAACCTTTCTTATGGGCAGATCAGCTCTCAATGATTTCTTCTTCTGCATGACCTCTTCATGGGCAGAGGTGGGTTGAACAAGTGTGTTGCACTCCCCTGGGGCTCCCTGTGGTGTCTCTGAAGCGTTCAATATTGTTCTTTGCTGGCTTGGTTGGCAAGGCTGCCACTCCCTAAGTGGGTGTGTTAACTACATCTGTATTGCTTACTTAGCAAAAAAAGAAACATTTGAAAAAATTATTCATCATTAAAAAAATTCACATGACCCTGCTTCCAAGAGTGAGTTAAACAAACATATCTGTAGAGGGGAACTACCATCTGACCATGTTCCTGCTTCGGTCAACCACATAAGTCAATTCAAGCCATTTACAACCTCTGCATTCTTAGGAAAGCAGTCATTAGCCACAAGTGAGAAGGGGCCAGGTATCACTGGCAGCTTGCCTTCCTGCTTCCTGGAGATTGTGCTTGCATGACTCCTGCTCCCTGCACATGGATGGTGTCACCCCTGGCCCTGCTACATCTTGGCTTCCTCTCAAAGCAAGCTGCTGAAGAACCTTCCACGCAAAAACAAGGCACTCTCTACTAAAGGGAAAAAAAAAAGTCTCTTTCCATTAATTTTTGGCCTGTCCAACATCTCTGAGCCCATTACAAGTCATTTCATTGGCATTTGTGACAGTACTACAAGACCGTATCTGCACTGGTGCCAGGCTGCCTGCACTGTGAATGTGCACCGAGTAACTCCTTCACTACAGCTACTCTAGGGCAGGTTTTCCTCGCAACAAGACTCTAGAGTATGTCTGAAGAACATAAATAAACCCAGAACTTACTAGGAGCAAAAATGTCTAACTTTAGCTTTGGTTTACAGCTACAGCTTCCTGGATACAGCATGTATGTTACATACACAGTGTCACTTCATGAACTTCACTGTCGGCCACTTGAGGTATCTCAGTTCAGTTGTCCAGATTAAAAGCAAATATATAATAATATGTTCCACACCTGCCTTGTCTTAAACTCTGGAGACACCGTATCTTGTGATGTGTCTGTAACACAACTGTGTTTGCTTAGAGTGTGTTAACCGCATACACACAAAGAAATAGATGGCGAAGCTGTGGGGGAGTGCTGTCCAATGGCAAGAATCATCAGAAACCGTTTCACTTTCTCTCTCCTCCTTCTCCACTCATTCACCCCAGGAAAGAGAGAAACACATCTTAGACTGTAGAGCAATTTCTCACTGGGTCTAGGACTACAAAGACAGTACAGTAAATGATCCATAGCTAAGGACGCGCTCTTTGGGATCAATCCAGCCAACTCTAGGCCTGTGCCTGTAGGGGAACAGATTAATGGTTTGGAAATCCATAAGAACTTGCCCACAAACCACTTTAAGCCTATCCCTATTCCTGGGTCTCACGTGGAGCTGCTCCCCCATCTATCTTCATACATGCAGAGAACAGCCTGTTCCACTGGCCCTACTAAAGACCTCTTGGACCATACATGATGACACTGTTTTTCATTCTTAAAGGCGGCAGGTACCTCCAAGAGTGTGTCTCCATGGTGTCTTGTGGAGCACATGCACATTCAGAAAGACACGGGAAAGAACGGATGGCATAAACAGCAAGTAACAGTCCTCACTGCAGCAGTGGGACCAGACCTGACCTGACATGCTTATACTGGGCATGGGAATGATGTGGTGAACAAATTCACACACTCTCAGCAAGCTGTACTCACTGCACTGTTGGGCTGCCAGGTTAGTGGTCAGGGGACTAGACCTACTCCATCACAATTTTTGCTGTGATTCTAGGCAAAGAAAATTTAACCATGTTCTTAGTCATAATGATGGAAATCACTTGTTGGCTCTGGTCAGCTCTCCTACCCATGTCTCATTTCTACATGTCCAAACTACTCTTGATACTTGGATGAGTTTGACTTCATCCAAGTTAAAGTCTCAAAGTTGCACCCCAACCTTTCTTATCTTGCGGACTTTTCAGTGTCTGAGGGAGCAAATAAGGCACAAAGTATTGCCCAAGACCCTTCCTCTACTCAAATGCATTATTCATTTCGTTAATTGATTGCATTAGGGAACTGCAACATCAGGCACATCACATTTAGGACACATCTGCACTCTCCTTTTTAATACCTCTTCATGATTTGCCATGTGTTTCTCTCATTTAGAGGCAGAATAACATTTCCTAACACAAACTGAATTTATTCAGAAGCACAGAAGTCAGTTGCCTTTACTACTGACAGATGCACTTCAATGTAATTAGTTTCATGACTATTAATGAAATAACTCATTTGAACTTTTGCCACTAAAATGTTAATGAGTAAGACCGGATAGTGGTTTGGTAATGGGATACAGATCCTTTTACAGTTTGTTAGTTCAGATCTGGCCCATGTCCACCACGACCAAAGGTCACTACTTCCTGAAGACTATTTGATAACCTGCGTGAGACGAGCTGGTAGCGTTAAGGCCACGCTTAGCAAGAAACAGCCTTACAACACCCTCTCAGCAGAAAAGCAATGCAGAGGAAGGTCGCTGTGGTGTGCTACTTTTACATAGCTGCAGTCAGAAGATTTCAGTCGTTAGGACTGTTCACGCAGCACTTTTCACCAGTAATGAACTCAACAGAAGTAGAAGCGAAATATTGTGAGTTTAAAAAGCTTGTGGATTTTTTTGTGCAAGATACAGTTAGCCTCTCTGACTCACTGCCGCCCATTGTTTGCTTTTAGCACACTTCTAAAGAGAAGTGGAAAAATAAATAAATACTAAACCCCATAAAAGACCATACTTGGTGTTTCTAAATTTTAGCCAGCCACTCATCAGGTTCAGAAAAGCATTTCAGAGGTGAACCATGTTACTCATGGTGTATTCTTCACCATCACCGCTCCAGCAAACCAAAAGGTAACACACCACCTTCAATAGCAGCCAACACATACACCCATTCTTTTAAAAAACGATGCTCTTCCGTTTGGGCAGTGATATAATTCAGCCCATACACAAGCACATCGCGAAAGAAGTAAATTCACCCTGACAGCACACCAGTGCAAGTCTTAAAAATTACTGCTACCTCTTCACAGACAGTAAAATGAGACACGCAACAGAATTATTTGCTCAAGGACTCAGAGGAACTGTGACTGATTAAGTTTTCATGCGGAACTTTAGAGAGCATTGGCACAACATAATTACTCAAACAGAAATTCAAACACTGCACTCACACTGGCAACCCTTCTCTTGTGACTGCACACGAGCTCAACCGACGTTACAGGTCTCACTAACAGGATGACACTTCCAGAACCACAGTCCTTTGCACAGACACCCAACTCCTACCTTTACATTGAGTCTCAATACAGCCACATATGTAACCAATCCTGAACAAGCCCCTTCCTGAAGCACTGGTTTTGAAATAAGTAGGCAATATGTGCAATAAATGCAATACATATAGGCAATACATGCAATGAATGCAAATCCCCAGCTTACCCTAGCTTTCACCTTCTTTAGTCTCCTAATAACGCAGTTTTCTCTGGACTAGGTTTTCTTCTGCAAGAGACGATCGGTGAGAGTTCTCACAAACTCTCACCATTCTTCTTAGCCATGGAAAATGAAATTAAAAATGCTGAGCTGCACCCAGGCCTGTGCAGATTTGACACTTTGATGGGAGCACTCTTTCAAATGTTAATTATGGGCTACGGTCTTCAAATGTCCATATGTGCAGATGTAAGATAAATTAAATGCTTGTAGGGAGGTGGCATTCTGTGATTTTTTAAAAATCATGATTGAGACACAGGTTTCAGGTTTGCGCTCATTATTTTTGAAAATCGTTATCATACATGATAGTAATTTTAGCTTGATTCTTTTTTTTTTTAAAGGAACACAGCTTGTATAAAAACCAGTCACTCATCTAACTGGGCAGTTGTCACATATTCACATACAGATACATCCACATACAACTGGGCTTGCATCAGCAATTGACAATACCTGAAATAGCCAAGAAGAATTTATTGAGCAGCGTTGTCTCAGATTTCTCAGGGAACAGTGACTGCACATACAAGCGTTTTCCAGATGCTGAGATCTCTGCAGCAAGCCTGGCTGCTCAGTATCTTTTGCAAACCAGATTCTCACAAGGTGTTTCGGGGGGGGGCGGGGGGGGGGGTACTATACCCATAAGTCACTTTGGAAGCCTTGGGACAGCACAGTTAAGCATCTCATTTCATGCACATTTCAAAGGGAAGCTTTCCCATTACATTCTGTAGCCTTAACACCAGTTATTTGCCCACTCTCAAGCAGACTTCTTTCTCCAGCTTTCACACAAACACACACAGCAGAGTAATAATGAGTGTTGCGCATAGTATTGAAAGAAACAATTCATTAATTAGTTAAGAACCCTCCAAACCCCACGCCAACATAAACATATGTGTTTTCCTCATGCTATGCATGCACTCTCTAGTAACAACACAGCTTTTCCATGCTTTCACTTGACCATCTCCAGTTGGGATATGGAGTGACCCCTGTGGTCCTTGAGTAAGTCCCCAATTGCACCTGGTCTGGGACAGCCTCTCCCAGTAAAACCCTCAGTGCTAAAAGAGCTCAAGCCAAAAAACCTCTGACTAGCTCCTGCATCTTGATGAGTGGCTAGTACTTTTACCTAGAAAGCTACACTGCCAGTCAGTGTTGTCATCTGAAGTACAGCTGTATACAATTTATCAACTTTAATACTTAATCCAAACAGGCTGGATGGCAGCTTCCGAAACATACTGATATTACAAGGCAAAGGTGACAGAAGGATTATCTCAATGTAGCAAAGCAAAATCTGTCCACATTCAGAGATTCTTCCTGAAAAAGGTGTACCTTTAACAGCACCGCTCCAATAGTACACTTTGGTTCTCCAGAAATGGGTTATTTTACTCTGTATGTATATTTCTCCTTAAACAGCAAGCTATGGCACTGTTTTCCTATTGACATATCTTTTTACTGTTTGCAGTGATAATTTCTTTTTTTAATTTTAGTGTTTGGGATTCTTCTAAAGTGGGATCTTCTACATTTCACAGTGATGTTCCTGAAATAACTGCAGAAGAAATAATGAGCCTCCCCTTACTTTACAGGTTCTCTAATACAACGTAAGCAGCTTTACAAGGCTTAGCTAGTCTCTGCTGACCTAACTGCATATTTTACTCCTACAATAAACTAAAATAGGCAGCCTGCTTCGACAACAATTGACTAATTAACATAGTGATTTTGTTAGTTTCTTTTTTAAAAAAATCCTCATCTTTCAAAAACCAGACCTATCGACTGACAGTGGATGAGATTACTAAAAAGACAGACGCAGACATCATCTCAATATGCAAACCAATGCTGCGTGAAGGTTGTTGTGTGGTTTGGGTTTTTTTTTTGTTGTTGGCTAGTTTTTTTAATTTCCAACAATTTAGTGGGGTGAGTTTTTTTCTTTGCCTCTGATTCATTTTCTCAAGAGCAGACACTGTTCAAATCCCTACTGGCTGCTGCGTTTGACCGCTCGCCAATCAGCACTACAGTGTTTATATGGGATCTGTCTGCTACTGAGTCACTGTGTCCCCGCAGAGAGCATGAGGTCACTTGCTGCTAGATCAGAGCACCAGCGGGGATGGTCCAGAGCTGAGCCAGACCATGGCAACATCTTTTACATAAGAGGCAAGTCTCCTCTCCTCTGCCTGCCATAAACTTTCCTGCCTTTGCTCCAGAAGAGGCCAAGAAGGGTTTTTTTTATTAACAGACATATTTAGAGAAGACAAGCTTGTGGAATTTACTACCTGGACCATCTATGTCTCTTGCAATCCAGTGTTGGAAAGTACTGCAAGAAGGCATTTAATTGGAAAAAACACCAAAACCATTTTGTTAGACTCGGAGCATCACTCGTGTGATGGCAGACAGCATTCAGATGCGATGCCCTTAGACTACTTCTTTTGTGTTTGCCCACAAAGGAATTGGCAAAGATGCTTTTAAATTGCTATCATCAAACTTCAGGACTGATGCCTTATGGAAAAGAAACTAGGCAGCACTCAATTCAGTTCAAGCTATCAGGCAGAAAATTGCATGTTGATGCAAACTTACTTCACAAGGGTTTAATAGTTTTCTTTTCAAGGATTTAGTTCTATCGTATCTGGAAATTTGCTTTCTGAAGCCCCAGTAGCAGCTCTGAGAGATCAAAACATGTCATCCTTTGGCTTTATCCACTACCGCTTTCTGTTTAATGAAAGGAAATAGTTTGCTGTTCATAACCAAAGCTCTGTGGCCACAGTATTTTTCAATTCCTCCTTTTCAGACTTCCACCTTCTGGCTGATTAATCTGGGCAAAGATGTTAAGTAAATGAACATGACGATCCAGTGGGAAATACAAAGCAATGGCATCCGTAAGTATTGCTACATCCATAGCATGTAATTATATGTAGGTAACAGATTAACATACCCTTAAACTGATCCTGGAGAATGACAGTAATGAAGAGTAAAGAAAGAGCTTGTCTCCAGCAGCTGTTTATGTGTCAACGAGCCTTATCTCCCAGAGATGCCACCATCAATGCTGATAATGCATGGAATGCTATGAATGAAAAACTGTACATGGCAGTTAGATTAATACAATTTTTTTTAACCTTGTTTCACTCAAGAAATTCCAGAAACCCAACTTTAGAGGCTTCTAGGTAGGGACTTAGAACAATACATACCTTTTCTAAAGTCTGACCATGAAGAACTAACAGAAACACTTCCTAAAAGGGCAAAATCTTCCAAGGTGCCAAAACACTTTACAGTGCTCTCATTATGTAGCTTTCCATGTATTTCCTAAACTGATTGGTGTGTGTTTATATCACAGTGATCAAGACAACACTTTTAGGTTCAAAATCAGTCATTTCTTCACAGCTTAAAGACCAGAAGGGACCATCTTCTAATCTGACCTGAGTATCTCAAGTCCTCACATTTGATCTAAGAACTACACTGAGCTGAAGAAGATGTGTTTGGCTAAGGCCCATCTTCCAGAGAGACATCTGCTCATCAGAGGAAGGAAACCAGTGATACGAATGCACCAATCCCTGCACTAATTTGCTTCGGTGCATAATCAGTCTTATTACTATTCACAATTGCTGTGCATAGGGCTCAGATACAGACTCACATTCAGCCTCCCTTTTCAAGACAGAAGAGCTCTTTAGCGTTCAGTATTTCCTTGTGGGTGCTAACATGCTGATTTTCAGATAAAATCACCAGATAAGACTTCATTTTTTTCCTCAGAGGCCATCTTCAGTGGCCCTTTAATCATCTGAGAACTATTTCACAGCTTTTCCAATCTTCCCAATAGCACTGTAAATGCTGGAAACATAGATAATATTCTTTTCAATATCCAAAACAATCTTTCCCCTTTCTTCCTCATTTGCCCCTTTGGACATTGAATTGAGCATGTCCTATGGAAGGAAAAACCTGACCTGCCTAAAATAGTAACAGCTGATGCACAGGCATGACCTCCAAAAAAGCTGCTTGAAATCAGGTAACCTCCAACCACGCCTGTATGTACCATTAAAGCCCCGAAACACTGTGTGTGCTGGTTTTCTCTACAAGGCACTTTACCAAAGATTGAAAGCATAAAGAAAAGCTGGGATTTCTTCCTTCTTGGTTATTTCTTCCTTCTGGCTGTGCGGCGCAAGGCAAATTGGAAAACAGTTAAGCTCCCTGCAAATGTCTGACCAGAGCTCATCCTCAGTCCTTGGGAAGAAATACCAAAGAAGGAAAAAAAAAACCTTAGGATGGCTACAACTAAAAGCACAGCCTAAGAGACCTCAGCCATGGCCTCACCAGAACCAAGCAGCAAGGCCCCGCAGGGCTCCAAGCGGCACATCTCTTCGGTATCCTTCTTGAGGTGAGATGGCTGAAGAATCAAAGGAAATGCTGCGCAAACAGCTCGCTACGCAATGTCGAGGTGAAATTTTAATTGCACAAAAATAAAGGCCTTTGGCTTTATCATTACAAAACCAATTTTATCTTTGCCCTCTTGCATGTTTGAATTGCTTGATTGTGCAAGTGAACACATCACCTGGTTGTGCAAGTTCCAGCAAGGTGACATTTATTCAGCAAATACATGTAAGAAACTGAACTTCTAAAATGTTAGATGCATAACTGTGTTTGTTTACCTGAATTATTTTAAATACTGTCCCTCCAATACAACTATGTAAAGAGATTAATTCTGTACCCCATAGATTCAAAAGTCATACCTTTCTGTAGCTCTGGACATATTATTGATCCAATCTCACATTTCATGTTGGATTATCTTAAAATACTTTCTAATGAAAATTTATGGGGCAATAGCAAAGTGGCATGTCACACAGAAACTTCTAAGCCCAACCACAGTATCTTCACACACATATCTCAGTAACACTGAGAAGAATCACCTGTCCAAAGCGTGCACAAATCACCAGCCAAAGAAGAAAAAAAATATTATGAGTTGGAACATGGTATTTTTTTTCCTTCTTGTGGTTTGCAAAGCATTTTTCAGCAGTAGTCTCCTTACTGCATTATTTCATCATTTCACCATAAAAATTTCCTTACAGATGCTTACACGTATGCATCCATTTATCCATACATCACAGCTACATATGATGAATAATCTAGATTAATAAACCAGTATTACAAAACCCTGTGTTTTTAATTGCAGGTTTACAGGGGACTTAAGAGAACCACTGCCTGTGTCTTGCTCTGAATTAGCACTACACAGTTCTGGAAAGAAATTAGTCCTCTTGGGCAATTCCAGAAGCTTTCTGGCTCGTGTATATGCAGTCCAGTTCCCCTCTGAGGTGCCTCAGAGCTAATGCATCTGTGAGGCCAAATGAAAGCACAATATAATTCTGAGATCTCTGCCAGTGATAAAATTCACCAGTGGCATCTTGAGGAGAGTTTGTCACCATTTAAACCTGCCTCTAGTCTCACTGCTTCTCAGTCAAGAAAATTGAAAGATCAAGCAGTTACCAAAAGAAAGCCGAGACCAATGTTTAGCTGCTGCTCTGCTATAATTATGCACAAATTCCTTGAACTTTCAAGGGTTTATGGATATCTTGATGGCCTAGTTTCATTTTGCTGGCACATACTAAAATTTCTAAGGACTTGCCTGCCTCAGGTGGTCTTTTCTGATTTGGAGCTACATCACTACCACTACGACATGGCAACAAACAGGGAGCCCTGAGGCAAGCAGAGTAGTTCGTCCCACAGAGCTCACAGGATTACACATGATACTGTTTATCTGTGCAACACACACAACATCCTGTGTGATCAAAGGGCTGGGGCTGGCAGCTCTGGTTGCCCAATCACGCAGTGTGACTACCTGCAGCCAGCACAAGCCGTAATCACACCGATCCTTCTCCAGGAATGCCTGCCAGGAGGATGGTGCCAAGCCTGTACCATCCCACCTTCCTCCCATGTCTAGCGAGACGGGCACAATCCCTTTGCAACTCCCCTTGCATAACCAAGGGCTGAATCCAGCCCTTGGCATTTTTAGATCGCAAACTGAGCTGAAATACCCTTCATTACACGAGGCAGGATGCCTGAATCAGTTCCAACGGGGTAGGGGCATCATGTAAAGGCAATCAACACAACTCACACAACCAAGGGTACAATTAAGGGGAAAATTCCCAAATGGGTTAGCCCACAGTTTTGTACAGGAAATGCAATGGAAACAGAGCACCACATTTCTACTCTAATTATTTCCTGTTTACATGATACCCAGCACTGAAGGGACCCTATAAAGGCAAACACTGTAATTGCAAAGTGCTGCCCATGTTAATCAAGTCTGCAAAAAGCAGCCCAGACAATGCCTGAAAGACTGTCCTCCTCTTCTCTTTCAAATTCTCTCTGTCCTGGACACAGAGGAAGAGGTTTCAATACACAAGGCCCTTTTCTGTGATTATTAAGCACATTTAAGTTTATCCATCAGAATAAACTTAACCATTCATGGAGCAATCCAAAAAGATGAGATAAGTACAGCAAACTCCTCCTGCCCTTGCAGGAAATGGCAGCTTGAAGTCCCTTGCAAAGAAATTAATTTTCTAAGCCTTTGAGATGTTGACCAGGAGGTTTTGGTGATCCGATCTTCCTGCTTGCGACCCCTCTATTTTAACTGCTTAAACTATAGTGAACTGAACTGTATCTAATACAGAAATATGTACTCATCCTAAGAATTAAAAAGGACAGAGCCAGCTCATACATTCATTATCATCTTCTAAAATGACTTCCAAATTTGCCTTTTATGAAAACTGTGAAGGACCCCAAAAACACGTCAAACCTGTGAGTTTTCTCGCCCCACACAGCCACTGAAGTGCAGAGCGGAACAGATGGATCTCTGCGGAGTTCTGCAGGCATGGGACTCAGGAAAGAGCACCCACCATCTACATCAATTCACAGTGGGGGTTGTCCATCATTCTTCCACTGACAGGTAGTAAAGAAAAGCACTCCAGTCTGGTCACACCAACCTGTGCAGTTTACCACATCGCCAGCTTATTTAAGAGCTAAGATACACTTTCATCACCTTCTAAAAGGTTACCATTTAAATACAGACTTAAGTCTGTCTTTATGCTTAACTCTCCTGCGAAGTCACATGTAGTGCACCCAGTGTCTCGCATGTCATGTGTTGAAGTTTCAATGCTCTCATGGACTTCACTACCTCATTTTACCTTATTCAATCTGTAGGAAAATCTTTGCTTTGAGGAAAGATGACTGCACCTATATTTGGTCTGCTCTGCATCTTGCATGGTTAGTCCCACCCATGGAGAGCAAAAAGAAGTACTAAACAAGAGAAGAAAGCCTTGGGATGTCTCAAGTAAAGTGATTATTTTATAACTGAACAGTAATTATATTAGGGATTAGCTGTTAGTAAAGAAAGTCTGACTAGTCACAGAATAACCTAAAGCCAGTGGTGATGCTTCTTGGGACAGCTTTTTCTGCAAGGTGAGAACATTTCACATCTCATTAAAACCTGAAATGATCTTGTGGTTTTTTGCTTCTGGAAGTCTGTACTTTACACTTCACTTCCTACTAGTCTGACATAAAACTTGGTCCTTACTTATTAACCTACCTGCAGAAAAGCACCAACGTGAAATGCTGAAAACTTCATTACTATATTCCAGCCCACACTGCTACAATGGCACAAGTTTAAGAATTGTTTTAATTGACCTCTGACCAGACTTGGGATGGTTACCCAAGTGACACCAAAACATACTGTATTGCTGGAGAAGTTACAGAATAAAATGATATTGAAAACAACAGTAATAGCAGTTGTTCTACATTTCACTTGGAGAAGGTATCCTTGAAAGGTTTGCACCCTCTGAATTCAATAAAATGAACTTATCTGAACTTAAAAATATACAGCATGTTGGGATTTTTTATCTAGGTCACCCTCACTGTAAGAGATGAGTAAGAATCAAAATCAAAAGATTTTCAGTATTCAAATACTCTTTAACATAATTGATACCTGGGCCTGAACCTTTCACTTTGTGGATGCAGATTTGCTGGATCTGCATCCTGAGGTGAACTGGAAGCAGGTCCCAGAAGTTAGCGAAAAGGTACCACCTCACACAGGACCACAGTCCAGGCTGATATGGAATAAAATGTGCTGCTGTAAAACACAGAGCACACACAACGCATAGCAAAGTGGAAAGTGGGGGGAAAGGTTATCCTCATGTGCCAGTGACCATGGGCATTTGCTTTTGAGCACTGCCTTATAGTTGAGATGCTGCAAGGTACTACTCAAGGATGGTACTATTCTCTACTCAAGAGTGATACAACAGTGTTTCCCATTAGTGTGACTGCAGCCTCCCGGGTAACGCAGCAACCTGTCCAAGTACAAACATGATTATTTACCTAACGTGGGTTAAAAATAGGATTACCATTTTAATGCATTTCAATGTCTACTGGGATAAGCTGCTGTTTCCCAAAACAGCTACCTAATGGTGCGACTGGACACCTCTTCCCACAAAGCCCTGGACACTTACAGAAGCATTTACTGCTTTTGTTCACGAACCAAAGATCAAAAGATGTTTTAATTTAAACAGATCATAAGCTGAAAAAGGCATGGAGCAAGCCAAGAAGTTCTTACAGACTGAACACCCACACCAGGAACAAAAGACTCCAGCTCTGATTAGATGGGTTTCATCACACATGCCTTAACCACTGAATTGAGCCAGTGAAAATGCCGTAGTTCTTCATGAACTAATAAACTGCCAGGAAGAATTCAGAGACATGTTAATTCTGGTATACCTGTAAAAAACCAGTATTGTGCTAGTATTTGCAGAAGAACAGGCTTAGTACAACTGCCGCAAAAACTGCACAGATCCAGTGGAAAATACCTGAAACCGGTGCTTCCACTTGGTGCAAAAGTATTTTGTCATAGCTGGGGAAGAGTTAACCAACAAAATCTGTCATGTGCAAGTACCTGCAATATGACTGCAACACATCTGTGGGGTATCCACATCACCATCTCTTTAGACTCAAGCAGATTTAAACAGAGACTGAGAGGTATTTACTCATAAATCAGTCAAATATATAAATCCCAGGATTTGCACACATTACCTCAACTTATTAGATGATGAAAGCTGATCCGAGGAAGGTCAGCAGGCATTTAGTGCCAGCGTACATTTAAGAAAACAAGAGACAGAAAAGGCTGACAAAATATTTAGGAAAATTGAGTAAGGATTATCTCTGTAAGAGAATCAAGTCTTTATATGGCTTTGAATCTCTCCTCCTTTTAAGTTGGCATTCTTTCACAGCTGCTCACACTAAAGAAAACTTGTCCTATGGCATTAGTGGAAGCTTTGCCTTAGCAAAGCATGTCAGGGCCGGGTGTGCTCCTGAAACACAATAGCAAAAACCCAGCAGCCACAGGTAGAGACTTCAATGTTCCTTTGGTATGTCTTTCTGATACCACAAAAGGCATCCCTCCAGAAAGATTAAGAGCCAATTGGAAGATGCTTTCTGCTTGTTTAGCTGCAGTGATACACATGCAATTCAGAATAAACCAGGAAATCGTGAATATTCTCTAAAGATGAAACGCTGATTCTGTTTTTTAAATAAAGCAGATGTACTTATAATGTGCATTTACTTTAAAACCTGACTTACACGATCGAAATGCCTGAATCCTGGAGTACCACCAAATCCTAGGCTAGATTAATTTTTAATCACTGCACAACAGGATAGAAATTGCCAGCTAGTAGAGAGCAGATTAAACGTTAATATAGTCCAGAAACTTTGAAATTGAAAGACTAAATTCCTGGAGAAGTACTCTTATGCCAAAAGAAAAGTTGTTCAAACAACACTGAATAAAGTGGTGGCTGATAGTCAATTCTGTTGTGCTGCAACCCACAAAAGTTTCTCCCCAGGAACCTGAAGAAGGCTGGAAGCATCCTGAGCTAGACGCCATTTCAGTGAACAAGATCACGGTCTGTTGGGTGACTTCTCAGACCTCTTTGGCTGGTACAATGATTTATGGCTCTTCTGAACCAAACCAGATCTGTTTCCCTCCATCAGCCTTCCACCCAATGCTCCTCACAGACACACAGGGGCACCTTTTTCACAGTCGGCCGGTGATGCTGCTTACAACTGCAGCATCAGGCTCCCTTCCACAGATGGTTTAAAATTTTAGGACAACTGCCGAGCTGAAGTCTACATTGCTTAACAACAGCAGAAAGAAATTAATCCAAGTATCTGGGTAATACAAGTACTCTTTCAGAGAGCTGCCAAGTCTGATGCTCTAAAAAGTATCACCACACCATGTAGGCCAATAAGTAGTACTGGATTAAACATGAATGCTAAAGGTCTATTGAAGTCATTAAAATTAACTTAACTACTTACACTTAATAACCTCTAACCACATTTAGATGTCTCAACATGCTTGTAAAATAAACAGCTGGAAAATCTGGCTTCACTATCCATATAACTCATATAGGGATACTTCCTTGACTCTGCCCACAGCCCAAAACATCTTTCACAGCTACAAATCTCTTATCTTAAACAAAAAGCTGAGCGTCCAGCTTTGGGACAGGGAGGGGATATAGCATGACATTGTGGGGCCAGCAGTTTGGGGACTAACCAGGGTGGAAGCAGGGTTAGGGTTTCCAGCCTGCAAGGGTGATCTGGTAAGGCAATGAAGCGTCCTCCTCAACTCTCTAAAAGCAGGGATTCGGAAGCTGGGAGGCACAGTCCTGGTTTCCATTTTAAACTCTGCACTGAAGCTGCTATTCATATCAGAAATTCATCATGCAGCTGTACAAGGGGACACAAAAATGTTACCAGGAGCAGGTGCTGTAGTCTGCAGGTGGAGGAGAGCTCATCTGCTTCAGCACCACAGCTCAGCCCGTCTTGTGACAGAGTGCCGTGCTGAAGAGAAAGCTTATTGCTCACCTTAGGCAACAGAAATGAAGAAATATTTTAGTAGAGTAGATCTCACCAGAATACGTACTACCACTTAGTGATAAAGACAATACATCTATTTTAAAAGCTCTCATATCATCATCTGTTCTGGGACTGGTTTCTTTGTACATGGCTAAAATAAATCTAAATTTATGATTTAGAAACAGGTGATGCCAGATGATCTTCACCAGTAAATATAACACAAATTCAGAGGAAGCTGGGAGAGAGAAGATGAACTAATTTAATGTAAACCAAAAGCTCTGCTCATCATTTAGTCCTCACTGCATGGGTCCATGGTACGAAGCACTGCTTCTGAGAATTAGTAAAAATAAGGAAGGAGAGTACAAGCGCACACCCTCCCTGTACTGTTTGCATATATAATTGGTCCAATACATATTAAGAATCAATGAAAAAAATTCAAATCCAAAAGTGAGTAAAGCTGGTTCGCACTGTCACTGAAATGCCTGGAGAGCTTTCAGAGCTTGGTTCAAGCAGCTGACAGTCATTTCTGCTATAAGGAACAGCTAACAGGACAAGACCAGAGAAGCTGCGTGTTTAAATGCCCCCCAGTACTTACAGAAGTCACAATCAAAAATGCCAAGATTTTAAAGCCTAGAATTTCTGTTTGCAAATGCTAAATATCGTTGATTTCACTGAACCTGGAATACTGAAACCTGTAATAAGAAATGCCATAAACACTGTTTAGTTTGAAAAAAGCGATCGTGCCTGTAAAGAACCAAAAAGGCAGCCCTTTGCAGGTTGAAGTTCCTTAAAGCAAAGGTACTGTGCCTGGGCACTCAGGAAGGTGCGCCGCTGTGCACACAGGGGCTGTAGTTTCAATGCAGGGAGGGTTTCAAAGGCACCGTTGGTGCTGGATTCTGCTTGGTGACACTGGGGAGTGCCGTCTGTCTGCTCCCAGTCTGACATAAAATTGATGAGGATGAAAAGGCACGAGGGAAAATGCACGCTTCATTCGCAGCAATGCCGCTGCAAGGCGATGCTGTGTGGTATGATCTCCTGGGAATGCATACGTAACACTCTCTGAACCATGAGGGAAGAAGTTGTCTGTCAATTAGTTCCCTGGTAATTGGCCATGCAATGTCATTCCTTGCATTAGGATTGCTGGGAAAACACTGGACATCATCTGATTAAAAAAAGAGAAAAGAGTGTTATGTGATGGCAACTTAATGAGATGGGCTTCAAACTAGCCCTAAGCAAGCTGGGTAAGAAAAATAAAACGTGACCTGTTCAGAAGAGACTGCAAAGACAAGATAGACCCAGCCATCTGGGATACCTATAGACAAATGTGGGTGCCTGGGTTGTAAAGACAGAAAACCTGAAGACATAATTGTCCTTATATACTAATATGGATCCTCAAAGGTTTTAGGAGCACCACTTATACCTGAGTCCCACCACTGGTATTTGGGAAGACATGCAGGAAATGAGCCCTGCATCCAGTACATTGCACATCAAGAACACAGACCCTTTGAAGTGGCAAAAGACACGGATACTTAATAGCTCCCTGGGTGAAAGATCAAAGTGAGAAAGCAAGCAGAGATGCAAGGGCGCAGGACTGCTGCAGCACACCCAGAGAGGAGGAGCTGCATGAAGCCCTTCCAGGAGCATCCTATGAGCAAGACAGGTGGCAAGCAGGGCCATGCCTCCTGGACAAAAGCAGAGCGGTGGGGGCACAGCAGTGCTGCAGTGATTCTTCGCCAGGCCCCTGCACGGCTCCTACCCCCCAGAGCGCTTTCAGACACAGGCTGCTTGTGTTGGTGTCTTCTGACGGTGAAGGCAGGAGGCCGAATCAGTCAACATAGCATTGGGGAGCACGACCTGAAGGGACAGTAAGACCAAATGCAGCTGATTTAGCAAAGTCCCAGGCAGCAAGGCCCTGCCCAGGCAGGCAGCAGCATTTCACAGCCCTCCTTCCCACGCTGGGGGGGGTCAGGCCTCTGTATTTTGTTACTATTATTCGTTTGCGGGCAAATTATATTAACGTTTGTATCCAAATGTAGATACCTCCCACCCCCACAGGAGCCAAACACAAACACACTGATTATACAGTGTCTGGGGCACAGCCCTAGTAACAGAGATAAAAATCAACACATCCAGGGAACAGGAAAGAAAAAGGCAGTGCAAGAATGAGTCAGCAGATGTAAGCAATATGTTAGTCAGGCAAGCTTTTCTGAATGCGCTGTGAGGTTTTTCACACTGCAGACCAAGGCACATCCCCAATAACCTGGGCGACACACTACCCTGGGGTGACAGCCCCTCCCTTCTGCAAGGTGGCCTCCGTGGCTTTACGGCAGATTTCTTCCATCGCCCCCCCACCCCACCATAAGTCTGGGAAAGGAAAAAAATAATCTGTGCCATGTTTAGAAAGGCAGAGACAAGAGCATGGAAATCTGGTAAAGCAGAGGAGGCCGGTGGTGCTGCCATGTCGGGTGTCATGATAAGGGCTGCAGGTTTCCAGGATTAGCTCGGGCACTTTTCAGACCATCAAACGCTCCACCGAGCCTGTTTACAAATTAGCCTGTGGTCTGGCTTGTCCTCCTGCCAGCCTGCGTTTCTCTGCAGAACAAGTGACTGGGTGCCTCAGAGTACCACTCCTCAGCGGGCAGACCTGCCTCTCTGCAAACAGCCATCGGCCAGCAGCTCTCAACCTCTCCTCTCTCAGGTCATGCAAGTCACAAACGACTGCACTAAGTTCAACGGACATGGCTGCAAAAAGCAGTGAGTGGGAGGAAAAAGCAAGATAGGAGACCAGCAGCTTTACAGAAGTCACCAGATTTCAAGTCATCAGCAAACTTATCTGCAGTTTTTCTGATCTAAATCATGTTTTTCTGCCACTTTGAAAATGCCGACTCTAATTAACTCATATTCTTACACACTGGTACCCTGAAGAGGATACTTGCTTTTGTAAATTATATTTATAAAGCAAGAGCTATTTAATACCTGCTTAACATATATCCATAACCTTCCAAATGTCTCCTATGAGTCAACACAGCCTGACTCGAACTGGTATTTCTTTCCTCTTTCTGTTCTGTAAAGCTTTCTTGAGCATACGGCCGCTACCCCAGAGCATGGCAGAAGGCAGCCTAACCCCAGCCTGCATTAACACATTCAATACTGGAAACAGGAAGTTTTACGCTGGAAGAGAAGCACTGGCACAGAGAAGACTGCATGTAAGCCCATCTCTGGGAAGTGAACCCTTCTCAGTGTAATGTTCACACCTTCTAGTGATCCCTCACATACTACCATTTACTCCATAGCCACCTCTGCATTTACATCCTTTTCATCGGTATTCCTGGAGGAAGCCCGTGGGTTGGCAGCTTATTCCGCCTTCAGCAACACTCATCTTTGTCTGAATCAAAGCTACGGCTAACACCAGAGCCACCTCATGTACTCATGCACAAAAATTTACATTCTCTTCCCATTCAAGTCACAGGCACATCTCCCACTGACTTGGACAAATCCCAGGCACTGATTGTAACAGCAAAGGTCCTTCAAAATCTGCAGTTCTCCAGACGGGTGCCTTCCCCACTCTTTGAATGAAGTGGGTTGAGCAGGACAATCTATGGCCCAGACTGCAGGGCCTTATCATAGCAGACTGTGAGATCCAGTTAAAGAGAGGTGCTTGTGTCACAACTTAAAGCATTTGTTTCCACTAATGTGGCTGGAAAGAAACTGCTCAGACCGCATGGGTGCGACATTTTGGGCACACAAGCCATGAGCACCTCAGCATTCCTGCCATCACTGGGTACAAAATAACCAAAGGACACATCATCTCCCCGACATGCTGTCTCCAGGCCTGCTTTCATGCAGGCCACGCAGGCAGCCTCCGGCAAGGCAGCTGGAGTAGTCAGACAATTTACTGCCTCCATCTCCATCAGTCCCTTCCGCTGCACCACAAGAGGTTACGGCCACACGAAAAGTTGTGACAGGCAGCCCTGGCACAGGCAGCCGGTTCACCTTGCTGTAGCAGCGATTACATCGGTGTGGGATGGGGTAAAAGTTCAGCCCTGGGGAAACTACTCCAGTGCCAGCAAAGCCAAGGCAACCCACCTTCACAACACCCCCTTATGCAACCTGGCTGGCCTTTTGCCTTACAGGCTGGTTGACATTCAAGGGGCAGAATTTCATCTAGCAGCCAGGGAAAACACATGATGGTACAGAGTTTATGTCTTGGTGCTCTGGCTTACAACATGAGCAGTGGGAGGCTCTCAAAAGTGTTGGGATCAAAGTTTTGTCTTCTTTTAATGTCATATAGCACTTGGGAGCTAAGAAGAGAGACCTCAGGTGAAAGCCAGTGGAATTGGTCATTCTAATCTGGCAAGACTTCCAGAAGCCATGGCTTTGGGCAGCTCTCAGAGTAGCCCTGGTAGCACTGCAGACCCACCACTTTCAAGGCATCCCTCCTGATATTAAAAGTATCACAGTATAGAGCCTCTGTCATTAAAGCATCTAACTTACCAAGAATGTGACCATGGTATTCAGCATAGACCTTAGCAAACGGCAAAAAGATACTAAATTACTGTACATTTCCAAGGTAATACAGTCAAGAAGTGTCCCTCTTAAGATACACAGCCTTTTTAACAACACATCAGCGACTTGAAATTCCACCAAGAGAAGACTCATTCTTTAAAATTTAAACACGGCAAATGGGTTAAAGATGTCTGAAGCCAGTCTCATGTCCTCTGTAAACAGACACAACACGATCTAGTGTAGCAATAAATACGGATCTAGCCAGCAATAAATACGGATTGTGACTGAGGTCATCAGGACACAGCCTATGACGACAAAATGCTGAAACATAATCAAAGGACAGTGTAGGTAAGATACTTGTGGTCTGTCAAAAGCCTCCTTCAACTGTGTATGCCATTTTAATTGATGCAGTTCAAAGCTGCTCACCATACTTCTGAGTGTTCATCAAGACAAACCAAAGTACCACTCTCAATATCTTACACACTTTACACACCTAGCCTGAAGCCACCAGCATTTCATCAGGGAAGATGTTCTATGGCATCACAATAGCTGAAGTCACGGGGACTGCTGGGACAAGAAGAACATATTTGGAAAGCCTGAGGTCAAAATTTGCATTCCCAGTTTGAACACTGATGCACGATAGATGCTAGGAGGTCCTTTTTTGTTACCTTGGTCCATTTTCCTTCCCAATCAAGGGCATGCTACTACAGAAAGCCTAGGGAGGAGTGCTGCTCTTTCACCACACAGTAAAAAACAGTGATAGCTCTTGTAATTACTATTTGTCCCTAATCTCTGGATTGCCTAAATTATCATCCTGGAGAGTATTTTTTCCTAAATGTAGGCACAATATCTTTTCTCTTCACATTCTTCTAGCATCTTTTCCAATTATTCCATTTACAGTAATGACCATTTCAAAATATGTGGATTGTCACAATCATTTTACATACCAGATGCTACATTACATTTAGCCAACACATTCAAGTTAAGGAACTAAATCTCTTACATTGAAGCCAACAGAAGTTTTACTGTAGACTTTATTCAGGATTTTTCCAGCTAATGGCTGGAAAGTGACATTTTATAGAGAAGCCCCTTTTCTACCAGGGTATGATGGGGATGAGGAAAGCTACAAGCAAGCACTCCTCTCCGTGTAACTGCCCTGTTCCAGAAATCAAGGATCAAGCGCTTCCATTGGAAGGTGGTAGTGGGACAATCCCAATGCAGTCATGTTTTGTTTTCACCTGCAGACAGCTCAAGTCCAGACCTGCGCTGCCCAGCTCCATCAGCCCAGCATCAAACCACACGCCAGCTCTTTCCTACTGCAGAGGCTGTTTTACACATGCACACAGGGCTTCCCCAGCCACCCAGCTGGGGTGCCAGCATGACTGTTCCTAAATGAGAAAAAGATACACAGACAATGAAAGAGAGGGGGGGGAAGCGTAATAAAAAGGAAAAATCAAATTGATAATCAGAAAATATGAGTGGTAGAGGGATGGAAAGGAAGAAGGATGGTTGGAAATAACTATGGTTCAATTAGCTCCCTGGAGTGCAGAGAAGGGAGTGGTTTTAGGATGCAACTTCTCTCTCTCAGCTCCCTATTTCAGGATGAGATGACTCAGACACCTTACGTCGGTGGCATCTATGTGTGGTCAGACAAACACCATCACCAGTGCCTGCAGGCCGCTCAGACTGAAACAGTGAACAGTAATATAAACTGCCTGTAATCACCAAGTACCAGGATCCCAGACATGCAAACCTCCCAAGCAGGATCAAAAGACATACGTGGAGGAATCTGAGCAAGGCACACGCTGTAACTACCATCTTTTTACATGGTACCATTTCACAGGGACTGCCTCTCATAAGCATCTAGGAACAGGGATTCAAAAGGTTTATTTTAGTAAAACGTTTTCTTTCCTAACAAATGTGAGCATCCTGGTTACAACAGCCTTGTGACAGTCCAGCTCTAAGTGTTGCAATATTAACACCTGGTATTTATCCTGGCTTTCAAATTAAATTCTGAAATCTGTCCATGATGAAAGCACTGATGTAGGAAGAGAGCTCTTGGAAAACACTGGAAAGCTTATGGAAGTTGTTAAAAATGAAAATACTTTTCATATGTGATATTAGAACTCATTGAACAAGGACACCTTAACTTTCAGTGCTCCAAGATTATTTTTACCCATGGCGTTTGGCTGTCTGATGCCATACATACTACCTCCGCTGGGACAGATGCAAAGCTCCCCATCGGGTCGCAGAGATGGTGGCTACGTAGCTGCACAGATGTAGTTCTCATCATCACCACAGTAACTTATCTAAACCTTTTCAAATAGAGTTTTGTCTGTCTGGGTGACTACTGGTCTTGAACTAAACCCACCAGCTGTTAGGGGCAAGACACGAGTTTTTCACAGCATCCACACGCAGTGCCTTGCATGGGGGGGGTGGGGAATCTCACCTAGCATCAGACCCCCCCAGAAATGCCCCAGTATGTAGGATTGCCAGGCATTTTCAACATGAACTGCCAATCCAAGTAAGATTTAAAAATAATGGATTTAACTCCAGAGTATTTACAGAGTTCTCAGACAACAAATAATGATTTAACAAAATAAACTGACAGTCTGTGTACACAGAGCCACTGCAAGAGGGAACGTCACTCCCAGACAGTTCTGGCATGCCTGGTACCAAAAATAGTATTTTCTCTATCAGGCATGTGATCAAAAAATGGTATTTAAGCACACAAGAGCAATTGGGTCTGATCAAAGGTTAAGCTAGGCCAGTATCTTGTTTCAGACAGTGGCCAGAAGCAGTATCATGAAAAACATGCAACAGGGAAATACCCTCAGAAAATAATGTAAAGAAAACATCAGGCATCTAGAAATGCTTTTACCCGTCAAGCAACCTGTTTCATCAGGGGTCTGCAATCAATGCTGTGCACCCCCATCAGCAGTTCCACTTAGCACATCCTCACAGCTTTGGCTTTTACCTAGGAAACCAACGGGTTTTGCTGGGTTTGGGTCCGTCCCCCATAAACACAAAGATGCCTGCACACAAGCCAAGTCCCTGTCCACACCTGGGACACAGGATCCAGCAAGGCTCCCTGATGATGAGATCTTGATCAGGTGGAGGCAGCTGTCAGCCCCAAAGATACTGTGTCATCGGAGCAAAAGTCTTTGGGAAAGTGAAGGTAGTTAATGAAAACAACAAGATCCAGACATCATCATGGTGCACAAAACAGCTCTGGAGCTTTCTGCTTGGCTGTCAATTGTAACAGAAGGTGTCTGAGGAGTTTCCTGCTACTAGCCAATGCCTCTCTTGGTTGTGACCTGCAGAGACAGGAAAGGAGTTGGAAAACCAGTCCCTCCGGTGGGAACAAAAAGGAAGAAAACCCAGGACTTTCAGCTGTCTGGAGATTTTGTATGTTGGAAAACACAAAATTCACACTAACGTTTACAGAAGACCTGAATCCAGCAGTTGCACAACTTAGAGGGAAAATTCCCAATTAAAGCTAAAAGGAAAATTACATAAGGAAAAAGCCAGGCTTTGTAAAGTTTGTTAATAAACCCACTATCTGAATGGGGCAGTGCAGCAACTTTGGCATCCTGCTTTTGTTTATACTCAAGGGATTTTACCGTCATCTTAAGTATCTCTTAATGGTTCTAAATAAAAAAATACAAGAAGGAAAAAAAAACCAGAAAAAAAGACAGCCAGACAATTTTATTAGCCAGAAAAATCAGACTCCTCGGTAATATCATTCTGGTGTTTCTACTGAGATGAACCTGGCCCACTGTTTCTTCCCCTTAAAACATTAATTGGCACCCCTTGGGATTGCTCTTTCCAGGTATATTTATACCACTGACAGCTCAAGACATATAGGGTAGCTATTTGTCCTTAATAATGCTCTTGACCAACCTTAAGTTTTATGTCCAGGACTGACTGAGGGTCATCAGATATCAAAACCAACGCATTCAATTTGAGGAGCGCATAATCCTGGATGATGTCCAATTCATTTTTCGCAGTTTGCAGACTTCATATGCTGAAACTAATTGCCAACAAATTTTTTTAAATTCTATTAAAAAGTTATCAACAGAAGATGTTGAGTAGTGTGAAGTTTTGCCAGACTATTTGAAGAACAGTTACTTCCATAAATTTCCAATTAAGAATGGTCTGGACTTCTACAGTTTAATCCCATGATACCAACAATATCCTGCCTTGCCACTGGTATCAGAGCAGCTCCTCTTACTTCCCCATTACCACAATTAAGGAGACAAACTCTACCCCACATCCTTGTCAAGAATGAAGTGTTCTCCAGTGCTAACATAAGCACAGAGCTGCATAGTAAAGTTGTAAGACTGCTATGTTTTCTGTACCATTTTAATGCAGTTATTCATACCAATCTTGCACCTCAGGATCACCCTTATGACACAGTAACAAACAACTCTGAATACCCCCAAAAGGAATTATACCCCAATTTACAGCTGAAGAACTGAGGCACAAAGAGCAATTTTCAGAGATGACACAAGTCCCCAGTTTCCACTGAAATCAGAGGACTTGGGCACTTTCAAAGAACTACTCCTGACAATGATGCCTGACTTGTCCAAGGTGCTATGGCTGCATTTGGTTTGAAGTCAGGCTCCTCGTGTCCTCAGAAACATATTGATCATCATTCCCTTGCATGCCATGTAGTACAGAAAGCACCACATGTACTCTGTAAAGCCCAAAGTCCCCCAGCATGAGGTAAACCATGGACTTGCATCACCCCTTCTTGCCCACTCCGAATATGAGCTCTTCCCACAAGAGGTCAAGGGCTGCTCAGCAGATGCAAGATCTGCCCATCATTTCATGGCATGTCTGCTCTGCAGAATCTGGGTCCGTTCTTTGGCTGAACCAAGGTCATGTTGTTTTTGGAGTCCTTCCACCTTGCTTCTGGTCCATAAGTAAGACTCATGGCAATCAAAGGATAAGAGTGATCACAAAAGTCAACAAGACTTGCACTGAAGGTTTGCAATGGAGCATAAAGTATACAGCCCACAGTGAAAGGCAATATCAGGTACTGTTGCTACTTTGGATCTGAAAGCAGCAGTAACCACATTGGCAAACCCTGCACACTAATTTTCTCCTCCAATTTACCTGGGTACAATCACAGGCAAATCCAGTGCTGGGAAGTGTGATGCTGTGACATGAACGAGAACAGCCTGGCTTGTAGTAGTACCAGTTCTGGGACACTTTGGTCAGGGACAGGGTAGCGCTGTGCTAGGCACTGTGTAGACACAGAGTAAATGCAAAACCTGTCTGCTAAAGTGGGCTGACAGAACAGCTGTCAAGAAAAAACCCAAAGTATTGGGTACCAGTACACAGGCAACATGGTGGGTTACAGAGATAGCTCGTATGTTGATATAGCCTGAGAAAAAATTGTTACATTTTATTTGATGCTAATTTGCATTTTAATAATAATAATAGTAATAATGTGCTTTAACCTCTGCCCATTTCCATTAAATGAATGCGCATCTAAACTCTCTTGATTTAGCTTTCCAAAGTGTTTTACATCACCTTGCCTTGCACAGTCCCAGTGGCCCTTGTACTACAAAACCATTCTGAAAGCTGCAGAAAGCTCCACTGACACTTTAATAGTAGTTTACCCTCAAAGCAAAAAAAGAAGCCAAGAACCCCTGCTCAGTACCCTCCAACCAGCTCTGTAATGACACCACCTCTGCACAGAAGGGTCTCTACATTCCACATCAGTCTGTTTCCCCTCCCAGGACCCCCAACGCACTGGGGTACCAGCCTGACAGTGCTAACACAGACATGAAAGACAGAAATACTGCTGCTTTTCCCTTACAAATTTTTACCCCTTTTTATCTCTATTTACTGCTAAGAGTGAGCAGATCAAAGTCAGCTGAAGAGGGCTTGGGACAGGCTCTTGAGCAAGGGGCAGAGATTGCGCAATGGCATAAAGGAAGACAAAAGTACAAAACATCCTTTTATTCCCAGTACCACTATAGATGGCTCTGGAGAAGAGACTGATGGCAAACAGTGCATAAATCTGAGAGTTAAATACTCAGCCAGACCTTCCTCTCCTGAGACCAATGGGAACATGACCACGTTTGATTCTTTAAGGAGCAGCAGATGTACTGGACGTGAGTGCTCACCGTATTTTCAGCAGGGGGATCAGAGAAAAGGCCAGTTATCTTAGAAAATGGAGTAAGACCCCTAATCACACAATAAGTTACACACAGACATCTCCTGCTTACCTGGAGCTCCATTAGAAGGCAACATCTACCAGCACAGAGTTCAGTAAAAGATCAGGATGTAACAAATTATTGTAGCCTGCCCACAGTGCCCCTCTAACCAGACTATGTACAGCCAGATAGTGGCCATTTGAGGGGAGAGGAGAATACAGAAGCTATCCCCACAGACATTTTATTCACTGCTTTTAAAGAAGACATTTTTTAAAGATTTCTAGGTTGCAAGGGACATGTACACGTAGTATCCGCCTCAGAAAAAACAGCAGGAGGGAAAAACACAACAACCTAAATAACAGTGGCTCATCATTGACCTATGATTAAAAACTGGCAATCAGAAAAGAACGCCACTGTGGTGCTTAGGAAGAGCTCAGAAGCATGTGCAACCTGACAGCAAAACAGGTGGGGCAATGACCTTGGACAAAGATGTGCTCAGGAGCCGGTATAAGTCGGTTTCAGGTTGCGCTTTGGCCAGGCTTGATCAAGCAGAGACACTACCACCTAACGGAACAGCCATCTGCCCTGCGCTGCCCCAGCAGCCCTCACACCACATCCTTGGGTAACTACAGCATGGCCAACTGGAAAGCTGGGCCAGTGTGCAGGGTGCCTTCTCCCACTGACTCCGTGTGGATTTAACCAGAGAAAGACAATCGTCTGTCTGTCTCTGCATGGGTGTCTCTATCTGCAAACAGAAACAGCCACAGAGGTGAAAACACCATATTCCAAGGGAAAAATTCCCTACAGTTCAGCAGGGCCAGGAAGTTTAGGGGAGGAAGGAGATACAGCTGGGCACTGTACACCCCAATCCCAGGGGAAATTAGCTTCTTCCCTTCGCTCCAGCAAGCACCCACAAAAAGCACCCTGACTCCAAGGGTTTGTGCCACCACTTGCTACTCAGAGCCTGCGCCTCCACAAACATCCCTCTGCTTTCAAAATGTATGTCTAGTTGAGGATGTTACTTATTCAAAAGTGCTAAAATAATTCAGGATCCTACATCACATCCCAAAACAAAACACTCCTGAATGCCCATATTCACTTTAGAAAACCATGTCAAATTCCTACATTACTTCTTGCTCCATTCCTACAAGTTTATTATTCCCACAAGCTCATGGTGTTTCATGAAGCACAAGAGATGCCTTCACTCTCAGAGGCTTAAAAATTAATGAAGCAACATGATGAGCAATGTGTTCATACTCTAGGGACAGGGTGAAGAAAAGGCCAATGCCTGCATTTCAGTGGTAGGCTGCATCCAGAAGACACAAATGTATTTATCTTCACGATGTCACTTTTGTGTCACCACCTTTTTCTTCCCCCACCCAGCAGAGACATCGGCAGAAAATACATGAGCTCTAACAAGACATGTTCTGTTATTCCCCACAGACTCCATCCTTGTATTTTCAAGGAGCCAAAGCTCCAGGATACTCCAATCCATCGGCCTTTAGCTCAGAAAGGCAAAGGAGCGGGTATCCTCTCATCTCTGCAGCACCAAAGCTGCTGCGCACTGGTGGCCCTGTTAGTTTTATCACCAGTATGCACAAGAGAGCAGCAAAAAGCCCCTCTGGGGGATGAAACGTAGAGGTAGGCTAAATTCTTGGGCTGACTGAATTCTGCCCAAGTAAAACAGTCTCCTTGTGGTAAAGAGCAGCTTGTACATCTTCCCTTTGAGTCCTTGTTGCAGCACAGAGAGGACAGGGTGACTGCAGCATCCCCTCCACATCCTTCACTGGCATTCAGCAAGAGCTCTGGGGGAGGGTCCAAAAAAAAAAAAAGGAAAAAAAAAAAAAAAAAGTAATTTGCATCAGTTTTTGGCTGCCATGCACGTATGCCTGGAGAGAGACACGCACAGCCTCTCACTCTTGATTTCTGTATGAGGTAAGAGTAGCTTAAGTGGATGAAGGGAGCTTGTTCTGCATTTAGGAAACAAACCTGTCTAGGACGACGGTGCTTGTGTGAATTATTAAAAGGCAAGCACATTCTCAAATCCAAATTAGTTGACCCGCTGCTCTTCCACATCTATCTACAGTTTTGGCTAGAAAGAGAATCACAGCAAAGAATAAATTTCTCAGAGCACTGGCTGCACTTTCTGCCTCTCACCACGTAGAAAGTTTTAGGTAACAAAAGGTTAAAAATAACTTCCCGCAGCAGGATTATTTTTTTTTCAAATACATAAAAATTTATACTTATCTGAGGTTTAAACAGCTAATTTCGGTCCAGTTTGAGTTGCCAGTGCCCTTTAAAGCCAAAAAAATGCCCAGGTACCCTTATGCAGTGCTGCTCTCTCTACTGAAAGCTCGTTACTGAAAACGGCCAGCATCTTTAGGGAATACCAGCTCTGCCTGCATCCTGCTCATCCTCCTCTGCTCCGACTCGACTCCCGCTACTACGTGCAAGCACGCTGCCGGCTGCCATGGATTAAACCTTGCCTTTTCGGGCAGAAAACCAGGAGAGGAAAAAGCCAGGGGAGGCAAGCGAGGGGAGCCTGCCGGAGGCCGGCCGCCAGCAAGAGGGCAGCCGAGGGGCAGGGGCGGCCGGAGCTCTGCAGCAGCCAGCGGAGCAGCAGAGGAAAAGTTTCTGTGATTTTAGGCAAACCCTCGCGTGACGTCATCTCGCCCAGATAATCTCGGCGCAGTCAGCACAGGCCTCCTGCCTCCCCATTGGTGAGCCCCTCGTCAGCAGACATCTGAAGATAATTATTATTGGCCAGACAATTATAACAGGAACAACTGTCACTTCATGCTGATGCCTGAACCTGGCGCTCTGCAGCACGATGGGGAAGGACCCCGGCGGTCACCGCTCCATCCATGCATTTCTGTCACTTGTGCTTTCATAAGCACCGGCTGGTTTTTGCTACCTCACTGGCTGCAGCTGGGAATCGGAATCTCAGAGCTGCAACTCTTTTGCTGTATGTCTGACTGACCCACAGATCTTCTGCAAAAATACTGATGCATTTATACGCAAGGAATACAGGACTGGAGCTGCATTAAGTCTTCTGCAGCAGTTTAAGGAAAGCAGAAAAACCTTCTGCAGGTTAATTACTTAATCCCTCTTCCCTCTGAAGAAGTTGGGAGGAGGTTCTGGGAGAGTTTGATTTGACAAATCATTTTAAGCAATCATTTAAAAAACAACCCCACGGTTGACTTAATCCTTATGTTACTGGAATCACGCCTCCCATGGTCTGAGCACGTTAAGATCAGAGCAATACTGTATCTTACATCAAAAGCTACCTACCTGATGGTGCTACACATAAATGTACTTCAACAGCAGCTTTCCTGCAACATAAATCGTAAGGAGTTTCTTGAGACTAAATGGACCCATTAGTTCTTTCACCTCCTCAAAACCTGTCACTGCTTGTTTCGGGCACACAACGCGGCCTCGGAGACCAGCAAGCCGCAGGTCTGCCTTTGCAGCCCGCAACCTGGCTCTGCCATGTGTGCCTGCCTGCAGAGCCAGGCAGTCAGGGGCTATGCCGTAAGGGCAGGCGTAACACCAAGCATTCAGGAAGGCACAAAACCCACCAGCTTGTATCAGGGAACAGACTATTCATTTTCCCTCTATGCCTCTTTACAGCACTGCTAATCTAGGCTTGGGCTCCAAAGAGGTCCCAGCATGATGCACACTGCAGGATGGGGCCTCCCTAAAGTGAAGCAGGAACATCTGCATAAAGCAAGGAGGATCTCGTTCACTGCTGCTAGACCTCTTCACTGTTAACACAGGCTCCATTCATGCCAGACTCCAGGGACATTTGGGACTAAGGAAACAAACCCCAGGATGGGGGTGTGCTGATGAAAAGCCAAGGTGCAAGCAATCGGTGAGTGCAGAGAACACATACCTGCCCCAGGGAGCAACAGAGCTTGGAGCAGGCTGGGAGGATGGAGGCAAAGAAGGGGCGAGTCTTGGCCAGACAGAACCAGCTGCTTTATTCCTTGCACCATGATCCATCCAGATCAACCACCTGATACCTAGGGGTATGCTGCTACCCCTAGGCTTTGAGTTCAAGCTTTTCCAGCTTTAGGCTTAACACAGTTATAATTAAAAGGGCTTGTCAGTGCTTTAACCAGCTCAGAACCCAGAGGGTATGCTAAGAGATTCATGTCCCTCCTCAAACTGGGCTATGTCTTCATATGCAATCTTGTCAGACTCGAAAGGAGCTTCTCAAAATCCAAAAGACAGATTCAACGCCTTAGAGTCACATCATCCCCTCTAAAATCCTACAGCTTTTTTTCTTCTTTTTTTTTTTTTTTTGCTTTATGAGGTATCAAGAAGTATTTAGGAGATGGAAGTAAAATAGTAAACACCACACTTATATGTGTTTACCTCCATGCTAGGCATTGTAATAGTACTGCATCCAATTTAAATGGCAATTACAGTACAAAACCCTGCCACAGTCTTTGCTGAAGCAAGTCCCCTTAGTCTACCTTCCTGCCCAAAGAATGAACAACCATGTTTATCCCTACAAACTATTACTTAACAACATCAGCTTAGGATGCTCTTATATTAATGATGTGTACATTAAGGCTACACCTACAAAGCCAAGAAGCCACGTCCTGCCACTGATGTCTGTGTAAGTAAACCTAATGTGTTATCCCAATATGAAGTAGAACTGCTGCATTTTACCAGTTACGCTCCCCCACAAAATTTAAGTGCTGGAGCAGGATCCATTTCATTAAGCAAGTGAACTTCCTGAAGATAAAACCACACAATTTAACCTGAACAGTCTTCAGCAGTATTTTCAGGAAAAGCCTGCCATCATAGAGACCTTAGTGGGCATGGCTCCGTTTTGTTTCCAGAAACATTCTCAGGCTGCAAGCAGCTCACTCCCCTTTACTTTCATGTGAATCAAAGATATTAATTCATCAGTTCCCTTAGAGAAGGCAAAAGTAGACTGAAAAGCATGCGCACACAGATCATCGTGTCTCTTTAGCTGTACAGCAGCAGTTTAAAACTGACGCTCTCCGTCTTTGAGCCTGGAAAGCAGGAGCCTGGCATTACAGGAGTCCCAGCTGGTGACCTCTGCAGCACATCAGACTGCCAGGGAGATTTTAGTGACACTGCTTAGCATTTATATAGTACCTGACATCTTTGAGGCACTCAGCAAACATTACCTGAGTCATTAAAGTGTCTCATGAGGGCATTTCAGCATTATTAACCCCCCACCTCCCTGGTCCTTCCCTGCTGGGGAAACTGAGGCCTAGGAGAGGTTATATAATGCTCCCAAGGTCATGTTATGAAGTGCAGGAAAGATGAGCAGAAGATGCAGAAGTCACAGAAGCTGATTCCTAGTCATGTTCTTTAATCTAAACTGCATCTCTCCTGCATTACCTGGCCATTATATACGCTCAGGTATCACCCCCTCCACCCTCTTTTACCAGTTTGTCCTATTCTGATGCCAGTTTTCTTCAGGAACATGGACAAAATAGGAAGCATCCAACACTCCCAGCCCAAGCATATCTGTGTGGTCTCCTTTCCCCTGAAACATGAGTGACACTAGGCACCCCTCAAAATCTAACGAGCTCACCTGCAGGAGAACAGAGGAGGACATACATGTATTTAAATGGTCATTTTAATTATACTGCCCTTAAAAGTCCCCAGGCAAATCACTGTAGGATTCTAACAAGTCCTTGGCTGAGATCCACCTACAATCTTGGACCATTCTGTCTTGCAAATGTAAGGACCAAAGCTTGGATTCAGAGAGAGTCCCACCCTGTCATCCTCATGTGAGAATGGCATGGGGAAGGTCCTCACTTGCGAGGTACGGGGATGAGAGGGCAGGTGGCACCGCTAAGGGAGGGCATGCAGGAAGTGGGCAAGTCAGGGGCAAGCCGGGCAGAATGGGCATGGGAGCAATAGAAAGGGCAAGACGGGCACTGAGCAAGGGTGGCCAGGGATGGTGCCGCAGACAGGTACTGTGGGCAAGGCACAAACACTGGGCCCATGCAGGAGGATGAAGCCAGGGCAAGGACTGAGATGAAGGCAGAGAGAGGAGTATCCCGGCCCCGAGGACAGCTCGGGGTACCCCGCAGGACATTTGTGGTGCTCCTTCCACCCCTGCCTCCACACTACCAGCCGAGGTCCAGGGAATGGCATGGACCGTGCCCGGGACAGGGGATGCCCCTCGGGCACCGCGAGGCAGCGAGCAGGCTCCCGGCACAGCGCCTGCCCTTCGGCGGGCAAGGCAGCGTGCGTGTGTCCATGAGGCTCCGGCTCGTCGCGGACCGGGGTGCCCCGAAGGGTCTCTGCGCAGCCTCTCGGTGCGGCGGGTCCCGCCGAGGCTCGGCTCACCCCGGCCGCACGCAAACGCCGGGAAAGTTAATAGTCGCATGTCTGCAAATGAAGTTTTATTAGGAGCGGGGGGAGGGGAGAGGAAAAGGGGCTCGGCGGGACGCGCAGGCACACGCTCAAGTTGTTTTGCCGGGCGTGCAGCGCGGGGAGCGGGCGGGTCGGGCAGGGATGGAGACAGGGAGGCCGAGGACAGAGCCGGGGCACGTGTGCGGCTCTGCACCGCCGGGCCAGCCGGAGGGCAGGGGCACGGCGGGAGGGGGGCGGCG
>VZTU01004777.1:33735-69079 GCA_013400835.1 Zapornia atra | reverse complement strand
CTCACTTCCTTTTTGCATTTGAATACAACATGCACCTGCTGTGAGTGCCGACCCCCAGCGAGCGTGGCCGCTGTCCCCCCACTGCCTGGGCAGGCCCGAGGACTGCAGCTGGCCATCCCCATGCCGAGGGCACTGTCCTGCAGACGTGCAGCCCCATGGTCCACGCTGTGGACAGACACACTTCGTGTTATCCTATGGACGGGGCTGGTGCAGCACAGGGCAGAGACCCCAGGTGTAACTATCACCTGCTCAACCTCTCCAGGGCACACGGTGCTTAATTTTGCCTTCCCGTCTCATCTGCCACATGCTGATGTCTCCTGCTGAGTTCCTCTGACTCCGGCAGTGCCCTGGATGTGCTTTGAAGTAGGAGCTGGGCTAAAATAGCAGTCCCAGCTTGTAATCTGAAGGCAGGAGGAGAACAGGTTTTATGTCAAGGAAGGCAGCCATAAATGGCACAGATCAGCAGGCTCTTGACTCTCATGGGCTTCAGTTCTCATTGACAGGGAGCAGGAGTGGGGAGAGAGAGCCCTCAAGTTGTGGGACATCAACACCTAACCAGCCTGATGTTCCTGCTTGCATTTTGGCTATCGTGCTCTTCAGAATCAGATCTTCCAGCTTTTATCTTCTTTTTTTCTTAACCATTAATGTTTTTCCTTTTTCCTAATGAAAGCTGAGTTTCTCACATTGTCATCTGACTGGCAGTTTGAAGCAAAACACCAAATATCATGCTGCTCACACTGCACACTGCAAGGCAGTGCTAAAGTGCTATTTATTATGATTGTACCCAGAGGCCCTCAAGAGATCCCATAGTCCTTTTCTCAAAGAGACGACTATCTCTATAGACAAGACGAAGGGGAAGAGATACAGCCCAAGCTTTGCTTTCCAGATGGAGGAGCTCAGAGAGCTTGCGGGGGTTTCCCAAGCTACTTCACATCAGCTTTCCACAGCCACTGAACCAGCCAAGGAAGTGGTGGTTGGGCAAAGCACTCCTGCTCCAAAAGATCTGCTCCTAAAGTGGTGTGTTAGTCTTCCAGATCTCCACTGTCAAGCAGTTTCAGTGGACAAGGTCCCAAAGGCAGATGGGGTAAAACTGGTGGGGAAGCCTCCAGCGCAGCCACGCGTGACGCATGGGTGAAAAGCTCCTTGCAGCTGCAGTGCTTGGGCTCCAGGCCACGGGACTGCTCTTTGCCATCGTGCCGGAGGATAAACGCTGCCCCATGGCAGATACCTACCTGTGTACCCTGCTCCTCTGCCAGACACGCTTCTTGTAGGGATTATAGATGGATGTGCCACCTCTAGCTGAAATACCTCCTCACTGTATCATGCATCCACACTTCCTCCTTTAAAGGCTTCAGGTGATACTGCTCATCCATCTGAACAATATCTTCAGTACAGAGATGTGGAGAAATTGAAGTGTGATACAAGTGCTGTTGTGTGTCAACAAACAAGGAAATCTGGACCCCAGTTTTGTGTGTCCTGTACACTTACTCCCACAAGTGGCAAAATATTTTTTCTGTCTTAAAAGTGGAGTTGTTACAGAGACAGTTACCAAAATTTTTATATGTGTATGTGTATGTGTGTGTGTGTGTGTGTGTGTGTGTGTGTGTGTGTGTGTGTAGGGGTGTGTGTGAAATACCAATAACCCTTTTTCTGCAAGTCCAAACTTTTTTTTATTAGAAACTTGGGTGCCTTAATGTCTTATTCTACCCAATTATTTCCTATGTGGTGGGTTGGAGTTTGTGGTCTGGGAGTTTCTTTCCCCCAGAAAACAGTTCTTCAGAACAGAATTGCCCCAAAGGCAAAGTTTCCAGAGTGCATGGCTGGATTTTAGAAATCTTGCTGTGGCAGATTAGCCAGAATGTCTGAGTTCTGCTGCCTTACACTGGTGGCTTCCTCAAGTCAGTGCCAGAGCTGGCGAGGTGCGCAGGAAGAAGTTGAAGGTTACAAAAGGCTATGGTGAGGTCTCCTCTAGGGTTAGGATGGCCACAGGGCTTCAGAATAGGTTGACTATTGCTCCCAGGGTTTCTGTCTAGCAATTTCTACCCTTTCTAGCAAATTCTGTCTACCAAATTCCACCCATTAGTGTGGTGTTCAGCACTCGTTGAGAGTGCTGACAACACAAGGCTTCACATAGAAGTTGGGTCCCAGCAGCACTTGAAAATCAGCTGTAACAGTTTCACGAACTACAGTAACAGCCTTGAAACACTACACCCTACTAGGATTCATATGAGTCTTAAAAGCTCACCAGGGATTTCCTCAGGTTTTCTATAGCTCACAGGACATCTACATAAGTTAAACAATCTGCAATGAATCCTTCTTCCCTTCCTGTCCTAGTCTCATGGGGGCTACCTGAAAATTCCTCCTAGCATGTGACTCTGCAAGTTAAAAGCACAGGCTCCCTTACAAAATCTGCATGGACAATGAAAGAATGTATAAAATCTTCTTGGCCTCGAGGAGTTTGTAAGCTCTGCTTCTGGTTGTTTATATCAATTGCATTCACGAACACTAAACAAAAATATATAGTTTATTTTAAGGGGAAGTAACTTTCATGTAACCATTTTTAAAGTAATTCAATTAATTCCTACATAAAAGCAGGAACTTGAAGTGAAAGTTGTAAATACCTTTCAGGAGGAAGAATCTGGGGAGAGTGATAAAGTTCCAAGAGACAGGGAATATGGCCTTAGTCCCTTTGCGCCCACCTTGTTCAGTAAGTGGATAGTTACTGAGTGTTACTTTTCATTCCCCTTATTTAGCATGTCTCCTAAGGCTATATAGGTGTAGCAGCTAAGTGCTGCATTTTTTATCAGATAGACATTAATGCCATCTCCATTTTACCTAAGACCCTTTAGTTGAATAATGCGAGCAGGTTCATGCAGGATTTACAAAGAACTGTCTAATAAGGTTGAGCACCTTACTGCTATCATTAGACATTAGGAAAAAAATCTTCACCAAAAGTGTTCTCAGGCATTGGAACAGGCTGCCCAGGGAGGTGGTTGAGTCACCGACCCTGGATGTGTTTAAAAGACGGGTAGATGAGGTGCTTAGGGATATGGTTTAGTAGAGGACAGGTACGGTTGGACTCAATGATCTCAAAGGTCTTTTCCAACCTAGTCATTTTGTGATTCTGTTATCATTCCTGTTACTAAGCAAACACTTCTTTCTTCCTGTCATAGAGTTAATTCATTGCAAAAACCATTAGGCTTCTATTGCTGTAAGGACTAATCTTGAATAATTTGTTGTACTGATGTATAACTTAAGTCTCAACTAAGCTCCTAGCAGCTGCTGGGAAATGAGATGCTATATTGCTGACAAGTCAACATAAGGTATAGCAAGTGGCAATGAGAGTTGACAGTGTGATTTAAACATAACATCAATTACTAAAACAAACAAAAATTTGAAGGAGGCCTGTGTGCTTGAAAGCTTCTTTCCCCCCCCCCAGCTGTATCAATTAATGCATTAAAAGATTTAATCTCTCTGTCTGCAATTTTGCCATACTTGAAAGAAAACCAACATACAACTAATGGAAGCCATGGAGAACTGGGTTCTCAGGTGCACCCCCATAATCAGGAAATAATTAAGTGGCGCCCTTGGATAAGATAATGGGAGGTGGTATCAAGAAAGAATAAGGGACCTCCCAAGGGCTTCTAGCCCATCCTGACCAGTCCTAACAAAAAGAAAAGTTTCATCGAATGCCAGGGAATAAAGAAAAAATGGCCAAGGGATGTTTATAGGCAGCCCAAGCCTACCTGGTAAGTCAGGCCTGGAAATCAGGATAGTGTGCGCCACTGCTTTATGCCTGGGCTCGACCACAGACAGCTGGGAAGCTGCTTGGATAGATGCCGTGGTAAGACTAAGTAAACCCTATGAATAAATTGTTGTACTCAGGAAATGTCAGTTCATAATAAATCAATAGTAAGCACTAATCAGAATTAAAATGTTACACGGGAATTTAAAGCAGAATTATTGTGTCACCTTTCAGATCTATAAAATGAACCATGTCTCAATGTACTCCTGTTCTGTTGTGCTGCAGTACCCAGGGACTTCAGCTTCATCACACACATAAAAATCACCTGTGTACTCTGAAACAACCTAGACCTAAGCTCTTCTGCAATATTTTAAATGCAAGTCATGCCGTTTTCAACAGAAATAACGGTGGCAGTAGCAGGCTGCAGAGTGCACCACAGGGCCCAGGCAGCAGCTCCAGTGATCAGCCCTTGTGGGTGGCTCGGACGGAAATTCGTCCCTCCTTGCTGTTGGGACTATGGCTTACACTGGCTTGATAAAAGCTGTGGTTTTAAGTGGGGTAATAGTATCTTTGTGTTCACATGGTTGACCTCAGCCCCTCTCGGTATTTCCTTCACAGAAGTGCTCTGCAATTCGTGACGAAGCTCTGAGCCATGGTTTGTGGCACTTCTTGTCACAAACCTCTGTGTCTCTGGTTTCCAAGCACACCAATTCTTGTGCACAAAATGCAATCCAACAGCAAGACCTCCCTTGTTATAGCCATTTCTATATACATCACAGAATTTGAATTTCCCATCTTTCAGTACACTAGTAGCAGTTTGAAGCAGATCCCAGATGGCATTCATTCATAGGCAAAAGACATGATTTTTTTCATACATTATCTGCCAGTACATCTGCAGACCCGTGGAGTGCTTCACGGCTAAAAGCCGGGCAAAGCATGACACCGACTGCGTACTTTCTTCCCTACAACCTTGGCTTGGATGATATCAGTAAATCTGAGAGAAGATAAGCTGACTTTCATTGCTGAGAGGTCAATAAAGCTTTTTTAAGGAGGCAAGACAGCAAAGTAAAAGGCAAAATGTTCAAACGTGGCCATGTAAGATTGGAGCTGGATGCCTATGCTGAACCACCTGAATTTGCATTCTGAGGTCATGTTAAAAGTCTATGGTGGATGTTGAAATAGGAACTGAGTTTTATGGTGTTTAATGTCAATCCCTGTATTTCCTTCACATTCCTACATATTATTTTTAATTGCATTAGGTTAAAATAGGAAAGGTGGTTGAAATAATGGGGTCTGTGCAACCATGTTCTAAAGACTAATTCAGTTTCATACCGCAGTGCAAAAGAGCCATTCCTTCAAGTGCTGTTACTATGGGTTTCTATTTATGTGTGGTTATGTGTGCATTTTGGGTGATGAGTGGAGAGATACAAAGATAACAAGTGTGTGCACTTCAGCCTTTGCTTCCCATACGTTTTATACTTTGAATTTCTTGAAGGCCTGTTTCTGTGTATTTCACAGCCTCAAAAAAGCAAGCAAAAAGCTGACAGGCACTTCTATTAAGTTGCAGCAGAGCAAAATACTGGGCACCCTGAAAATCTCATGGTTGGGTTTTCATCTTTGTGGTTTCAGCCTCTAGCATGGAACTTGCCTGCCAACTGCAATTAGGAAAGTGCCATCAAGCAGGCTTGGACTCTTCCCCTGCTTCTTTGTGCACGTTTAGCTGCTTCCAGAGTCAGCACAACTGATACTGTTATGTCTCCCAAAGAAATCAGTTCACTCCCTCCTTAAAAAAAAAAAAAAGCTATACAACAGTGGTATTGCCAAATGGCTCATAGGCTCTATCCCAACTGTCACAGCTCGCAGCAGATACAGACCGTGATTCTGCTACAGGGTTTTGTGCTGTATCTCGCAGTGGCCCTGGAAATTCTAGAGACCTCAGCAGGGATGAGATGTGGTGGCACACTTGCAGTCTGAGGCAATGGAGTCAGAGATGGCATTTGGAAATAGTGGCCAGCCCACTTGCTGCCCATTCAAAGATGAAAGCCATCACTTGGGCTCCTTCAGCAGGAAGGCAATAACAAGATCATTTCCTGTTAATTATTACTTAACTCTTACAGTAAGATTACTATTACGTACCACTGTTGTTAAATCAAGTGTGAATGTGCTACACAAATCCCATGCATAGATTATTTAAATGAAGGACAGGACTCAGCCATCAGTTATGCTGCATAATCTCCTGGCTGCTGATGAGATCACACAGGTATGCACAAAGGCTCACTGATTGGAAAGGGGAAAAAGAAGGTCTTGCTCTTCCATGTAACAATGTAACATTTAACCATAAAAATATTGATTGTGTTCTATTTTAGGGATTAAAAAAAAAAAAGAGAGATGCCTAGGATGCTTCTGCAAAACTGAAAATGGGAAATGATTGCTGAGCTGTTCTCTTGTTCTTTCACTTCACGAGTTGGACTAATCCTGCAGTCAGTGATGAAGGGGGTACAAAACCTGAATAGATCTTTGTAAGTCACCTGCTTTTAGCTTTACATAGCAAAGTCACTTGCTCTATGCCATCTGGAATCTGTGCAAAAATAGTGTATAAAAGAACTTTACTTTGCAATTTAGAGTTGCATGCACTTCAGAGTACAAGAAAAGTCATACAGAGGAGTAGTTGCACATTGCACAAAGTCTGTTTTAAGTCTGTTTGATTTTTATACACATCTTTGAACATTTTCTGGACCATGCAGGTATTTTTTGGCCTTGCTTTTTGTTGGCATTTAAAAGTAGCTCTGTGTTAGCACTAGATTGAATACATGAAAAATAAGAACAAAGATTAAGATGATGATAAAATTGTCAGGATTTTTGCAGGAAGTCAGTAGGGTCAAGGGGAAGCTTTTGTACCCAGCTGTATATTCAATCTGCTGTTATTGTTTCAGAGGTATGGGGAAGTCTATGGGTAGGTTCTGCCACTGATACTCAATTCTAGTAGTACGCCCACCTCCCAGACAGTTTTATCAGTGAAGCTGGAGCTGAGGACTCTGAAATTAGATACTTTGGTCTCAACTCATTTTCAGAGAGACAGGTGTCTGATAGTGCCATTTGAGATGTCCTCCAGCATCCTTCCTGGCCTCCAGCAGCCAGCTGCCTAAATCCTGCACCCTGTCTGCCAGCCCCAGGGATATTCTGGATGCCCTAGCCCACCTCCCCATGGAAGCAGACCCCTGCAGTTGGGTACAAGACCAAGCCTGTGTTGCCACAAGCTGTTTGCATTCTAACAGAGGAGCCACGAGCATGACTCTTCTGGACGCTGCCAGTCACTTGGAGGATGAATGCTATCTGGGGAGTATTCCAAAATAACAGGTCATCCTGCTCTCCATGTAGCAGCAGGCAGAGACTGCCTGTGTGGAAGGGCTGAGCCAACCTGGTTGCCACAGAAGGGGAGTTTCTGCTCCCTGCAATCCTGTTGGTCATGCACTCCCCCTGCTTCCCCTCCCCTGGCACTCCCCTGACCCCTCCATCAGCTGACTCAGCTCACTAGAGTGGGTGGGTAAGACACCTAAACAACAACAAAAAAAGAGTAAATAGTTTGCATAGTGAATTGCATTGGCTCCCTGAAGGGTCAGGTCTGGCTCATGGAGGGGGTGAGTAGTGTGGATGGTGGTGGAGCTGCAGTTGAGATGCCCCCTCCCTCTCACTCTCAAAGGGGCAGAGTCAGCAGGTTGCAGCAGCCAACTCTTGCAACAGTGTGCTTGGGCCAAGAACTGCAGGATGGGCAAGGGAAGAAAGACCACCTGCTCCACATGGCAAAGGTGCCAAAATGTGAAGCGTGAATTTTCTTTGGGCTTTATATATTCCCAAGCAGACAGGTTGTTTCTCAGTTTCAGCTATCTGCTTGTTTTGATCTTGTTCCACTGCTCCAGTGTCATTTATCTACCAATCTGTGTACTGGAAAATGCACGTTGCTGCAGCCAGGTGTTGTCCAAGGATAAGCCAGCAGGAGTGCAAGCTTAGGACAGGAACAACTTTTCACTCAAGCAGAGTGCTTGAAACAGATTAACCTCCAAAGGTCAAAATGCCTAATCTTAACAGGAACCAACAGAATATTTGTTGGACTTCAGTCAGGCCTCAGAAGCAGACACACACAAACACAAGTTATGGTTAATACCACAATACTGTGAACTTAAAAATTCATTGAGCCTAAATGGGTCAGTGGCAGAATTTCCAAGATGCTTCTGACAAGTCACTTCTTTGCTTCAGTTTTTCTCAGAAGAACAAAACTAACAACTCTCCCATCACAGCAGATACAGTGAGACTAGATTCATTATTGAGTGTTAAATGTTTGGAAAACCTTAGAATTAAAGTGTTATTTTATGTATCAAACATAATTATTATGTTGCTTAGCTGCTATATACATTGTCCATAAAATTAAAGTGTGTCATATTCATCCTGTTAATAGAATAAACACTTGTCTGTGATTTGTGGCCATCGATGAATAAAGTTCTAGATGGCACAGTGCTGTAGCTAGGTGTTTATTACTGTCATATTGTTTAACATGAGGATTGCACTTGCCATAAGGATCTGCTGAGACAAATAGAGAAATCTCCAGTGTGTTTTTAATTGTGCCACAGAGGGAGAGCCCTGACTGGGGAAAAGGCAGAGCAATGGGAGGTTTCTTAGGAAGATGGGCTCCCTGAGCTCTCTCTCATACAAGGAGGGCACCTCTACTGATTTGTACCTCCCTGAAGAGTGTAAGCAATTTCTCTGCACACCCTGGCTCAAAGGGAGGGATGCCCTTTCTCTTCTTTGACCCCTTTGAAATGCTGCACAGACGAATGGAAGGAAGGGGGCAGAGCAGCCCCAAATTAGAGACGAAAGATCTCCGTGCCCTCCCTCGCAGTCTCACGGCTCACAGGAAGGCTGGGCTCAACAACAACAACAACAAAAAATCACCTTACAAGTTAGAGCTGCCTGGTAACCAAACAGCCCCAAAATTAGTGGAGATGTTTTATAGATAGAGAACAATATAAATGAGAAGAAATGGCAACCCTCGCTTGTCACCTCAAGGAAGCCTGCCTGACACACGTACCCAATGGAAGATCCAATGTGTTGCTGCCAAAAAGCATTGTTCTGGCTGTGCTGGCTGCCTTTTCCCTGCCCAGACCAGGAGATCGCATGCTTAAGTACCAAAACCAGAGCATGCGCCTCTTTTGAAAGTGGCAGGGACCAGTGTTTTTTTAAAAGAGAACCCCAGCTCCTTTTCGGGTGCAGCTGGGATCTGCAGGAGCCAGCCCTGCTAGCTGCCGGGGCTCCCCGCTCCCAGGAGCGCCCGCGGGCTGCCGCTGCCCCAGCTCCCCACTTCTGCTGGGTGGCTGTGCCCTCTGGTGGAACCTGCCTTTTGGACACTTCAGGGTAAGGACCGGACCCAAAACCGGCCTTGGGCAAAGGTGCCACTCGGTGGTGAAGTCCAGGACGGCCATCCTATTCCGCCAGGGCCAGCTAGGCTGTGCTTCCCCGGGCTGCTGCTTCGGGGAGGGGGCCGGTAGCGCCGCTGCCACGCGGGTTTTAAAGTCCCCGTGGGTTGCAATGTGTCTCCGTTGAATGTGGGACAGTCACCGGATAAGCCCCCGGCAGCCCTAGGAGCCCTGCTCCCAGGTGAATTTTAAGCACGGAGTGCAGGAACACTCTCCGTTGGTCCTTCACTGGGGGTTAATTAATTCTGGTGGTTCGAACAGCAACTTCCAGCCTGCTAGCGCTCATTCTCCACCTCTCTCCTGTGCTGAATAGAGGGACTGGGTGGGACTGGGAAACCCCACTAAGTTGGTCCTGCTGCTGAGCCAGCTTGTAGTGTTACTGCCTCCTTGATTTAGCTGTGACAATCAAGGCTGAGAGGTAATTTGGAGTTTGGCTCTGGAGGATGAAGACTGTGGGAGGCTTTTGTCAAGGCTTCACTGAGTGTTGGAGCTGTGCAGAGTTTGTTACTCTACCATCTTTTGTACTGTCACGAGTATTGTCAGGTACTTGCAAGCTATTTCCTTCTGTGTGGAGAAACACATCTCATGAAGAGTTAAAAGAAGCAGACACAGCAAACATGGTGCTCTGCCCATGCCACTTATTACTTATAACCCTTAGGAGAGTGAAACGTATCCTACTGAAGGATGTCCTAGTCTAAAAGATGGTTATGATGTCAGAAGAGGGCTACAAGATGGATAAAGATAGTTCATGAAACTCATTGGCTAATAAGAAATATGTTTGGGCAAAGGACAGAATAACTGGGGTAATTTTTACTCAGAGGTAACCACTTCAGCTGTGTGGAAGTCAGTGGAGTTAGGGTGGTTTATACAAGCTGGTCCAGGTCTGCTATGAACTCCATCATAGTCTTTTCCTCTGCTTCCAGCAAGGTAGGGAAGGACTCTATTTCACCTTCGCATCCAATGCAAACATCCCAAATCATATTTCATTAAATTTCAGTAAAGGGACCAGAATTAATAATACAACATGGAACTGGTTTCTTCTCTTAGAGGTGCCTTTATTGACGCATGTGATCTCTGGTTTGGGGCTATTTTCTGCTCTCACTTGCAAGAAGGGGCGTGGGATCACCTTGAATTTACCTTAGAATAGTTTTGTATTTTCAGTTTCCTTCAATAGTTAATACTCATGCAGGCACACAATTACTGTGGTCTACGCAGTTCGATCCAGTTGCAGACTGATACTGGAAAATCCTCCCATATTAATAGCATTCTGTCATTTATAAATGAAAGCCTCCAGATGGACTTGTCATGAACAGTCTAAAGTGTCCCCTCAGGACCCCTGAAGGAGATGCTGTAGATGCCCATGCGGTGGCTGGTGCCTAGATAGACCTTGTAGCATGTCAGGCCCACAACTGATGTAGGTCACAGTCACCACTTCACGCAAATAAACGGGGAATATAGACAATGTTTTTCCATATCTGTTCTTCAGTCCTCTGATAATAGCAGTCTTTTAAGATATTTTTTTTCCTGCTTGTTTTCTTCTACAGACTTTCCAGTTTCATTTCATTTCCTGATTTAGTGACCTGAAACCTGTCACCTCTCAATTTGCCCAAAACCAAGGAGCCTTGATCTTGGAACAGTTGAGGGAATAAAGATGACAAACAGCACTACACACTGTATATAATAAATTATTACTTCAAAAATCTAATTAAAAAAAAAACCAAACCAAAACACAACAACAAATACCAAACAGAGCAGAAAGCAATCACATCTTTCTACCCATCTGCACACACATGCCCCAGAACCTTTCAACCGCGCTTGGCATTTCGGACTTCTACACCACAAATTTTTTGAAGCACGTTGGCCTAAATACATCCCTGCTATAACTCCAGTGACATTAATGACCAGCTTTCATAAAGGCCACGTTTAACCTCCAAGGCCTGATGTACTTGTTTGGCTCGATCTCAAAGGAAATCCTCATCATTTTCAGTTTCAAAGTGGTCAGACTGGCTCTGAGACTACTTTTGATTCCTGGCTGGACCCCTAGAAATTTCCTGTGAAGTGCTGCACCCAACTATATTCAGAATAAAGCCCCATTTCCATAAAAGCTCCTAAACTTCGTCTTTCAGCCCTTGCCTTTGTGTTGTGATGACCAGGGAGATGATCTGGAGTAAAATCATGCCTTCTTTGAAATCAACAGCTAAACTCCTCATCCATGTTTTCTCCTTGGGGGATCCTATGCTCTGTACTAGAAGACAAAGACCTGAGACAAAAACTACTGAGCTGAGCAACCGTGATGAGAGAAGAGGAAATAAACTGAAGGAAAAGGGTTTGTTTTTTTTTTTAGGGGGGAGAGTGTTAAACTATATTCATTCAACTTTGTCACCACTGGTTTTGTGCATAGAAATATTTAATGAGAAAATAAAGTGATTTTCTATTCCTGTTTTAGGCAACTATGCCTGTTGCTTTACTATGCACCTTATTAAAGGTAAACAACATTAAACTTCAATATAAATATCTTCTAGGTATTTCTTAAAATACAATGTACCCCCTGTCCTCCTGCTGGCATCATAATCATCACTTTACTCTGGCATCTCTTTCATCACTCTCTTCACATTTTTGGAACCTAGCTGACAAATAATGACCTCAGTCACATGTTAAAGAACTGAAGGCATCACCTGTGGGTTGATACCTCATTCATTCAAATAATTCATAAATAGAAGTGGCATAAGGACCTTAACTGCAGAAGACACTTCAAGGGTAAACCCTGGTCTATAGATTATAAGCATCCCTCACCTCCTAGGTAGACATACTTCATGGATCTTCTGGTAAGATTTGTCTGATTTAACCTAAGTAAGTGCTAACACTTGTTAAATCCATCTGTCTTTACCAAAACCACACCTTCAAATATGCAGTATGTCATTTTTATAACAGCTTTTCTTCAACATCTATTTCAAATCAGAAATAATTTTCATTTAAATAGAAAAATATAAAAACCAGGAAGGAGTGAAAATTTATGAGAAGTAACATTAGATCCAGGCATAGGCATGTGGGTCTATCTAGACTACAGCATGACTGCAGTTGTGAAATTTTGTTAGCAAATGCATTTAAGTGTAATAGAGAGTTCAGTCTCAGGTGATCACACATGAATTCACCTGAATTATGTTAGTGCCTGTGCTCCCCTCTGCCTCCAGTAACGTGTTTAGGATAATCCATAATTTTGTCTCAACACCTTTGAAACCTAAAGGTTCAAATTTTCATTCTGAAAATATTTTTCATTTTGCTTTTCAGCTCAAGAGTACAATTAAAGGCCTCCATTACCAGAAGCCCAGGGAAATATTAATTTGTGGTTCCATTCTTTTATTGGGGGGAGGAGAGAAAAATAAAAAAAGGAAAGAGAAGACCACTGTAGACCAATTTCAACCCACCGTTTCTGCTCCCAAGCTCCCTCTGGTCCTGCTTGCCTGCCCTGGGCTGCCTGTGGTGCCACTGGCACCACTCTCCTGCCTTCCCCATCGCCTGTGCCTGTCTCAGGCCCCTGCTATCTGGACACTGGATCTTTCAGTCTGCACTGCAGATTTTATAATGGAAATCACTGACCAGCTTTAACCATAGGTTTCCCTTCTCATTCTTCTGCTCTCTTTTATAAAGAGGAGTCCTTTTACTCTTTCTTTCCATGTCAGAGTGCTGGGAATAGGTACTGGCAGAGCCAGCACTGAGCTGTTTCAGCTCCCGCATACGCAAACGTACCTAATTAAACCTGTGTGCAGGTACAGCTATAATTTGTGAGGTGTGCACTGAAGCATGCAGGCAATGATCCCAGTGTTGTATTTGACAAGCAGAACAATAAGGTGCAGCTCAGCTGCCGACAACTTTCCCAGCTCTGCCAGAAAAACAGCAACCCAGATTTTACAAAGCAGGGTTTTGCTGACGAAGGTGCCAGGCTTTTGAGAGCTATGTGGAAGCACTTGGGAACAGGCAGAATTGAGGTACTGTTATATTCCTACTACATTATTATTACTCAGTCTGTAAGGGTTATAGCTATAAGGAGCCACAGAATTAAAAGGTCATGAGGGAAACCACCTCAATGTAGGAGCTGGAGCAAGTAATACAGAATCATAGAATCACAGACTGTGTTAGGATGGGAGGGGCCTTTAAAGGCCATCTAGTCCAAGCCCCCTGCAGTAAGCAGGGACATCTTCACTAGATCAGGTTGCTCAGAGCCCCATCAAGCCTGACCTTGAATATCACCAAGGATGGGGCCTCCACTGCCTATCTGGGCAACCTGTTCCAGTGATCTTTAATGGGCAACTGAATTCCTCTCAAGAGCTGTGGGAAGCATCTGTATTTTCCATTTAATTTAATACTAGTTGGACCCTGTTGGAATTGGTCAGTATTCTCTGAATTTCAACTTTTAGGACAAAATGTTAACTGGCATTTGAACTTTGGCACAGAAGGTGTGTTTCTACTCATTCTTCAAAGGACTGTGGGTATTACTTTTTATAGCCAGATTTCTTGCATACTTGCAAATGAAATGGACTCCTTCCTCTCACTCCCATTGCACTGGCAATTTCTCTTCAGTGAGGCAGTAACGTGTCCTTGAGCCCTGGACTTCAGGACCGAAAGCCAATCATCTGTCTCCAGAAAAGAAGTATCAAAAGCAGTTTGCATATTCTTACTGGCCACCAGAAGTGGAAAGGCAAATCTGTTTCCAGCTACCACCCTTCCTTGTAAGTACAAGTAAAGCCAGTTAGAGTCATCTCCAGGATCTGGATGTTCACCTCATGAGAGCCAGGCTGCCAGCATTGGCTGTGTGTGCCAGCAGGCAGTTGTCAGCAGTGATGTGTTCTGATCAGTAGCAACTAGGATTATATTTAAACCAATGATCTATAACGGAAAGATTTTCTTTTCTGCTGTCCCCTGAAATGACCTGAGAAACCTGAGGTTTAATAAGAAACCTCACTGGTGTTATCAAGGCTCATCAACTTCATGTCGAGGCAAACACCTTCAGTCATTAGTTAGTTATTCCTCAGTGGAAGCTTGTCAGTGTCATAAGCCCTCCCTCCTGTACTTTGCACTGTGCACTATCTGTTGTGCATGACTTTGTAGGGGACGATCAGTGTGTTGCTGAAGTGCTTGCTTTGTTTATAATAGAGGGAATGCTTCCAATCCACTTTCTGTATCTGTTATCTCTGCATTCCCAGGTAATATAGTTAGTCACAGCAATGTCACTAAGAAGAAGAAGATCAGCCATTTGATCTCAGTTTCTTTTATCAGGCTCAGAAATACATATTCTGTCTAACCTTTCTCTAAGCACAAAGCAATAGCAATTAAAGGCCTTGGTAGAAATCACAGTCTGAAATACCCTCTTTCCCACCTTCTGCTTCATGGGGAGAGGGGAGGTTTACCCACCACAGCTGCTATTTCAGTACAAACCACATCATTATTGACTGCTTTTAGCAACAGTGAAAAAACAAATAGCCTAGTATTCCACTTCTACAAATACAGTATCTGCGTACCTTTGGCAATAAAATGACCAAGCCTTGCATGTAAGCTTTATGCTAACTATGGCTGATCCCTGATAAATACTCTGTGTTGAAGACTGACGCCTCATAGGTATAAGATACTATTCTTCTGAGCAACATACCTAAGACTCAGCTGCTTTGAGGAACTGCCGCATCTACCTGACAGCGCAAGCAAGAAATTGGGTCTGCGCTCTGCTCTTAGGCAAAACCAGGATTTTGCTTCTTTCTGAATTCAGTCAGCCCCAGGTCTAGTTAACAGCTGGATGGAAATGACTGCCAAAGGAGGATTTTCGCCAAGAAACGTGGAGGATGTCAGCACCATTAAAGTATCCATGTTCTAGGTTCAGCATCTCTGAATTTTGCACAGTTCTGACTTACACCTTTAATCATGACACTTTAAAAGCAATCTAGCCAGATGCACAGTGCCTCTCTGGGAGGAATGGCAGCTGTAATCGCACAGACACAATTTATGTGCTTACGCATTTGCAAAAAACCTTTCAATGCTCCTGACAGGAGACGAGTGCTTGGATTTCCTACTGAGGCAGAGGCTGACAAATATTGTTTTTTCCTTTGGTACCTAACTTGTCTGCTTTAATTGGCTGCTTGGGAATGCACATGGAAACCCGGCAGCAGAGCACTGACACTCTGTCTCCTTCACTGTGGCGCTCAGGGGCACAGATGGATGCCATCAAAAACATTTGTTTTTTAAACTCAAGTGGCAGTGGGCAGAAAGTTGGGAGGTACGAACAGATAAGGCCTATATGCACAGTGGTATGCAAGAACTTCAATTTCCCTTCCTCTCCTTTCTCTGCTTGGGATCTAACTTCTTTGAGGAAGGAGGTATTTTCTCTTAGGTGCTCTTATATTATCCAGCATAGCGGGACTGCCATACAAAATTAAGAGAAATAATAATAATGAAAGTTATAATAATAATAATGACACAATGCTGTCCTGGAAAAAACCCACCAATTTCCCATGAACCTGAATTCTGCAGCAATAAATACAGTTACTTCTCCAGAGCTGAATTTGGCCTATTTATGAAGATATTGGAACAGAAAAATAACCTAATTTCTTGGGGTATGAGCATTCCAGTGGGAAAGTCTGCAGTTATTACCTTTTAAAAATTAGGCTATGAATCTTTCTCTTTGACATTTTCTAATGAAAGTTCATAATCAGTAATTTTAGCCATCTTCTGGAGTTCTTAGAAGCACCGGGGGGAGAGCAGAACAGAGAAAACTCTCTTTTCACTACATGTTGCTGAATTAACTGAACCTGAAACACTTTGCAAATGTGTGCCCATGCCAGCAAAATTTAGAAAGAAAGCAAGCAAGATCTCTTCATCAGGTTTCTTGCCTGTCCCACTTCCCAGTCACTTGGCAGCTCTCTTCCCTGGGGAAAAGATGCCAGGGAAGCTAGTCTGCCTGGCATACGGATCCCTGGCAGGCAAAAAAGAAACCTGGGGACTTCCAGGACTGAAGGCTCTAGCAGAGTCTGCTATGCAGATGACGTAAGTCGAGGGTAAGGATGCCTTCAGTGCTGACACAGGGGACTCAAAGTGTTTTGGTTTTCACCTGAATTAGGGCAAATCCAAACTATGAAATCTCAAAATCCTCAAAAGGCACAGAATTACATTTCTCTGCATAGATTTCTAGCTTTGGACAAGTCACTGATTACAATAATAAGGAGCTTCTGAACACTGGGCAGAAAGGCAACTAGAAATATTCTGCAATGGTAAAAGCTTGGCTTCCACAAGGAAACGCTCCTCTGCTTGTCAGCAAACCCCTACCTGCAGCCTATTGTATTTAAAAACACAGAGTGCTTGTTTAGACCTGATTCCCCTCCCACCACCACCCCCCCATTTAAAAGTTGATCAACCATAACAAAACAGAATTTCATCTCCATACCGATGGCAACAAGATGATGAAATAATTTTATTTTCCCTTGTTATTTTCTCTCAGGTAAACCTGTTGGTACTGCCTGGACAAGAAATACCAGGATTCATTACACTAATAGTAACAAAACCTAATAGTAACAGGAAAATGGCTGAATTAGTAGTAAGACCATACAAATGTTAATGGACTGTTCTAGTTGCTACAGAATTTGAGAAAAAAGAAGTACAATTGGTTTACACAGCCTCTGGGCAACTGCTAACTGGACACTGTAGTTGTAGGCATTTTTCCTTCACTAGTTTGGAGGGCAGGTAAGTAGTGAGAGTGAACTGTAATGTCATCTCAGTACAAGTACGCCACATCCTTTTATTTCAAGGACACTTGTGTCTTGCAGGTGTCCAGTCGATGGCCACGTTAACTGTTCAGCACCAGTGCGGATGCATCCGTCTGCTTCAGCAGCTGGACACAATCTGGGGGCAGCCCAGAGGCCCGCGTAGCTACGAGTGTTAGTGTGTGATGGTTGAATCTGTGAATAATACACACTGTAACTGCTTGTGGCAGATCTGAAAACTGATGAAATTGTGACTGATGATGCAGTAGAAGTTACTGCTATAGAGGGAGCAGCAATTCAGCATTGTGGTCCCATGACAAGTTTGTGGCCTCATCAGTATGTAGGGCAAAGTGGTTTCTTTAATCGCAAATGACGGCTTGGGGTTCCTTTGCTCCTGAGGTCTCCAAGAAGACTTGCAATTCACAGGCTGGCCTAGTTTTCCCTGTTACCAGAAAGAAGAGCTCATACACCAATGCTTGCCTCGGTAATTGTGGGGAATAGCAGCCCCGAAGCCTCCAAAGTGATGAGGAAACTTCCCCCCAGTCACTGTTCACCCCAATAAGGACGTATCAGGGACGTATCAGGGTGATACAGGTGAGGAAGAGTCTGTGCTGTGCACTGTGCTGCTAGAGGTCACGTTCGTACCAAACCAGCACAGGAAGGCTGCCTGCACCCTTTTACGAGAGAAAACAATGCTTCTCCATGCAGTTGCCATCAACCTCGTATCATTAGACATTGTGGATAGTTTGAGAATATCTACTTCATTTGTTTTTCAAAGCACCTGATCCACTTTCTCAAATATGTTAGACAGGCGATAGGTGGCAGCATGGACTGGACACTTCAGCATGGGGCAATGGGGATGATATTCATATTCCTGATTCCAGTTGTAATACGGATTCTCTAAACTTACCTTTCCATCTGAAAAATGGAAGTGTAAGCAGCAATCCACTGACGTCCTGTGAGGATTAATTAGCTAATGTCTTGACAGAGCTCTGTGCATGAAAAATGCACTGAGTAGAGAAATAGTCAAGTAGAGAATTTTTCTTTGACATCAGTTTAATGTCACACATTTTGTCCTTGGTTCCTGCAGTGACACATTTGATCCATAATTCAGCCCATACATTCTCAACTATTCTATTTTTAGGTTTCAGAGAGACTCATATAAGAATTTATAGCTAAATCTAACTTCCCAAACCACAGTCTGACAGGACTGATCAGAGCTAAGTACACAGTAGTTAGTGAAGACCTGACAAAGTGCTTTCATAAAGTCATTGCAAGCTAAAGATGGAGAAAGTCTTGTGGATCACCTAATCCATCTCCCTGTCTCTGAAAGGTTTTTCTTTATTCCACAGTATCACTAATGCTGTGTCGAAGCTGGTGAAAATGTCATTAGAATTTTTCTAGGGAAATTCCCTGTCTGACAACCAGGGAAGGCCCAGATTTCCAGATCAATTTTCAGCTCCTAACTTCCAGCAATGTTACTGTCAATCCAATCTGCACCACTTTTCAATGTGCAAAGGGGAGTTGGGCTAGAGCCTGTCAAGTATTAAGATACCCTAGCTAATTTCAGATCCAAATGTACTTCAACCCACATCTGGGTCTTGCTCAAACTCATTTCAATTACTCCAAAATTGCCTTGTATTATTGATATTTCATCTCACGGAGGGCAATTTCAGTTCCCAGCAATGCAGGGGAACTTCACCTGATGCTGTGCCGGGGAACTGGCAGTAGACCTTCCTACAGGTAGAGTCTAGACCCCAAGATTGTGGGTTTTACATCTGAAATCCAGCACTAATACCATCTTTTATGCCACCATGCCACACTGCAGACTCATTTCATTGCCTATGTGCTCCCATCTTTGCACATTTCTTATCTTTCAACATAGCTGCTCTGTACGATTTTTTCTTCCTTTGGATTATTTCCATCTTTTCCTCTGCCTCAGTGAGTTAATTTACATATTTTTACCCTGAATCTAACACTGTTATTTTATGCCCATGTTGTTATTCTCTACAGATTTTTTTTGTCTCTTTTCTATTTCCTCCAGGGCAGTTACTTTTACTTTCTCATCATCTGCAGTTTCCCTTACTCTCACGTTAATGAGGACAGCTGCATAAAACACGAGCCTAACACAAATCCCTACCTCATCCACATTCATTTTAGGATTCATTTCACCTTTGTGTTTGTGCAAAACCCCACTCTTCTCAGACCTCCTTGCAAGGCAGGAAGTTACTTGTCTTTGTTATTCTCTTTGCTCCTACCCATGTTATTTGCCCAACCAACCTTTTTATTTCCAACATTGGATTCCTTTTTGATGTTAGTCTCAAACACTGGAACCTTCTTGTATGTCTCATGACAGCTGGTGTGCTGCAAGATGCCTGTTTTCTACATACATGTGAACAGTCTAGAACAATTTTCTCAACTATCAAAGCAGTGTAGAGTGATTTTAGGTAAGACCCTGACCCCATGCTTGCATTTATGAATGTGTGAACAATCATGCCGTTAACTCACGTATTGTTTGAGATACTCTCAATAGTTTTCTCAGATTCATAGTTCCCCAGGTCAACAGGGATGACTCTTGAGCAGCACCTCCCTCACATTAACTCTCATTTAAGTGTAGCTGTAAGAAAAAAGATAAACAACAAAAAAAGTTTTAAAAAATAAATTCTAATGAGACCATCACTCTTAAATCCTGTGTTGTAGTTCTAGTCCTTTTATTCTGGCTTCAAGACTGCAGAAATCCATCATCGAAACTTTCCTCCCTTGTAAGCTCTTATGGACTGCGAATAAATCAGGTTTTAACTTTTTTCAAGTAAAATATGCTAGGTGTTAGATCCAGGATTTTCTGGCCATAATAAACATCTTCCACATTCTTAATTGTTCTCATAACTTCTCTGAACCCATTTCAGTTTGCCAATATCCTTCTTGAATTGTGGACAGCAGAACTGGACACAGTATTCCATTAGTGCTGTCTCCAGTGCCAAACACAAATATCATCACTGTATTGCTATTTGAGCTGCCTTTGTATAAACATCCAAGGACTGGATTAGATGCTACCCTGTCAAGGAGAACTTTATTACTCAAGCTGCTCAAATTACTCTTCCAATCCTTTACAGAGATGCTGCTTTCTGGGATGCAGGAACCTTTCCACCCCTCATTTTTATTCTAAATTGCACTTAGATAATCATAGAATCATAGAATGTGTTAGGTAGGAAGGGGCCTTTAAAGGTAATCTAGTCCAACACCCCTGCAGTAAGCAGGGACATCTTCACTATATCAGGTTGCTCTGAGCCCTGTCAAGCCTGACCTTGACTGTCTCCAGGAATGGGGCCTCCACCACCTCTCTGAGAAACCTGTTCCAGTGCTCTACCACCCTCATACTGAAGAATTTTTCCTAGTATCCAACCTAAATCTACACTTTTCTAGTTTAAAACCATTACCCTACGTCCTACTGCTACACGCCCCTGTGAACAGTTCTTCCCCAGCTTCCTTATAGGCACCTTTCAGGTACTGGAAGGCCGCTATAAGGTCCCCCTGGAGCCTTCTCTTCTCCAGGCTGAACAAGTCCAACTCTCTCAGCTTATCTTCACAAGAGAGGTGCTCCAGCCCTTTGATCATGTTTCTGGTCCTCCTCTGGACGTGCTGTAACAGGTCCATGTCCTTTTTGCGTTGAGGGCTCTAAATATTGTGTATTTGGGTAATAAACTTTGGGTTAAGTCCTATGTTGTCTAGCTTATTCTCATTTTATCCAGAGAACCACATTGCTCTGTATAGCTTTTAAGCCCAACATTGTTGCCCCTGTAACATTGTTGGTTATTGGCAGTTAGTCAATGGCTAAGAAGCAGTTACCAGCTGACCACTCTAGAAGAACATATCCTTGCTGATGGTTACCTGCTTCTAGCTGTGACTGAAGATCTGTCATCTATCTTACATGCTGTGGTAGTTTTGTGGTATCCTTATTTATTATTCAAAATATTAAGATCTAGTCAAATTCTTACCAGATGTTTAAATACATTATATCCCCAATGCTATCCAAATTTATCCTATCTTTATCTAAAAATCTATTTCAAATATGAAGGTATCCATTTAAGCTCTTTAATAAATAGTAATAAGTAAAATTATAAACCCATTCATTCTCCCCTCTATTTTCTTAGTGTATCTCGTTTAAAATATTTCACCCAGAATGACTGTCAGAATGATAAATAGCCATTGAAAGCATCTGGGTCAGACCATCTTCTGATCATAAACACTGGCATACTGCTAGAAATTCCACTTTGTCTAAAGAGTTGTTTAAAATTCATCCTAGAAATACTAATGTCCTCACCTTTGTCAAATAAAATTCCTGATTGTTGAGAAAGCAAAATAGTTTCTTTTTCTTATTTTAATGGAGTTTTTTAACAAAATTTTTGTCTAAGATGTCTCTGACTTGCCTGAAAACATGGTGAGACTGTCTAACAGAAGTATCAGTGATGCCTCCTGATGTTTCAGGTAGGTGCCCTCAAGATTTGTCTCAGCAGCCCACCTACCCCTGGAAGCAGTCATATCCCCAGTGTATTTGTAATTCTCTTTCTGGGTGGGACTAATCCCCTTTGAACAATCAAACTGGGACTTTCACGCATGTACCGTACTTGCAAAGCCAGCTCTCATAGGTGCCCTCTGAGTGAATACAGCAGGTATCTTCCAATAGCCCCTTTAGTCTAGGCCTTCCACAAACTTCAGTGGGGGGCCTGAGCCCTTTCTGGGGATGTACCATTCCTTTCCAAAGGTACCCATTCCTTGGGGCTTTTCAACGTGATTTAGTGAGACAGGAGCTAGCTGTGGTACTTATCTCCAGGGGATGCTCCTGCTTTGAGTGTCCTAAAGGGAGCGTCCCACCAGCCTGGTTTTAAAATGAAGTGAAGGCTTCAAGCCTTACTCCCTAAAGCTTCTGTCCCCAGAGCTGAGGCCAATGCCTAGCAAGGACCCCCATCCTGCTGCTTAGGGCCCAGCTCTCCATGCAACCAAGGATGCACATGGCCCCACTGTCAGCATGCTCCAGGCACAGCCCATTAAAACCCTGCTGGGAACTGAGTCTTGGGAGGTGAGGGGAGGCATGTTTCTTTACCTGAACTGCCTCATTTAGTGTATGTTTCCTGGTGGGAAGCACCAGCAAAGGATGAGAGACATAGACTTTTCAGTTTATGACTCCAGATTAAATAAAACCAACCAAACAAAAAAACCCCCAACAAAACTATTAAAGGTTCAGATCCTGTTTCATACATGACCTGGCCTCTGACCTTATTCACCAGCTTCTGTGTTAAGAAAATGCTCAGCAGACAGGGGAAGGGGACAAGAGGGTGAGGAGCTTAAAGCTGTTTTGCTGTTACAGAAAGGGTGGGTGAAAATAAATTATATAAAAAATAATCCACCTAAAAAACTAAGTAGAAAAATAATGCTAATCCTATTTAGATGTGGTAATTCTCACTATATGTTTTATTTATGGAACTGTAATCGTAGAGCAGTAAATAGTGCTACTCTTTACCCTCCCATGAAGGTAATGTGGTAGGAAAAAAAGGTATGTACTGTGCAAAAAGGGACACTAAAGGGAGAAATTGATCTTGCAATTAAAAGATTTTTTTTTTTTCATGGAGCTTAACAGTATTTTAAAACAGCCTTACATAATGGAGTTTTATAAGGGATTACTTTCACAAAACGTATAGTACACTAAAAATGAGGAAAAAAATTACCCAAATATGTTATGCTTCAACTATTTGACATTGCACAAACAGCCTTTGTCAACTGTAAAACCAGGCAGTTTCAGCTGAGACTTGTTAGCAGGAATCACTGCAGCTACTGCAACTGAGACCAGGCTTGTGTATGCCTATGCAAACATGAGCCACACAAACTCCTCATTTGCTCCCCAATTCTCTTTTCTGCACTAGATCCTGAGGACTGTTCAGCAGCCCTGGTCACCCAGCAATCCCCTGTGGTTTCCACACAGAGCTAAATGCTGTGTGGGGGGCCCTGGATGTGCTAACTGAAACTTGGCTTGGGGAAGGAAAAGAAAGGAGAGCTGTGGCTGAAACCAAAGGTGAAATTTCCTGGCTGGCCAAATATCTGAATGAGGTATGTCCTGATTTTGTGCCAAAACAAGGTTCTGAGTTGAGCTGGACAAAACCCCAGAAATACCTACCATGGTTTTGATCTGTCACCTAGCAAAAAAGCACATGATTGTTTTATACAAGACCCTGTTCTTGGCTTTATTCACCCAAATTGTACCTTACAAGGCAGCAATTAGTGATGGCATAGAATTAAGCAGATTTGACTTGTGAATCCAGCCATTGCAATAGCTCCTGCTCAGGACCCCCACTTTATTTAATAGTTATGGTTTGTGTTTGACATCTTAGTCAGTGTGGTAAGATTTTTGTCATGAGATACAGCATGACCCTCTCCTTTGCTGTGATAGTGGTATTCTGGGAGCAGGATGCACAGATTTCTTACGCTCTTCCCAGCTCTGCAGGAGACTGCTGGTGGTTTCTCCATAGCCCTCTGTCCCACTTCTTTGAGGGGTTATATTCAAGGAGAGCATCACTCATGACTGCCTTGCTGGAGCCTGATCTGTAGCTTTCTGCATACACGTAAATGTCACTTCTCACTGGGTCTACAACCTATTCCTGCACCTGTGAAATTGAAACTCCTCCTTCCTATAGAACGGCAAACCGCCCCCAGCCAGGATGCTGTGAGAAACAGCTCTGCTTCAGCTTGGTCCCTACAGCTTGATCCTTTTATTTTTCTGAATCTTGAGTAGTTTGCACAGCCATCACAAGCGCCAACTAATTCTGAATGAATCCTTTAATGCTTTTGTTATTAATTTTCCAAAGTGCATTAAGAGTTTAACTTAGAGAACAGCACCATTATATTCTGTAGAGATTGAAAATGGAGGACTGAAAAGACTCAGGAGTGTATAACAATACAGTAATCAACACGCGTTGATATGAATATGTGCATATGTATATGTTCAGACCGCAGTGCAACTCATTCACACTTTGCGTGAAGTGGCATATTTATGACAATGGCAAGAATTGGGTGGTGATTTACTTCAGTGAAAGATGTTACAGGACATTTTACCAGTCTCCATTGATAGTGAAAGGAAAAACCTGTTAGTATTTTGGTCTGACTTTTCCTTGAACCTGGAAGAGGAGCTGAAGAGTGTTCCTGCCATCTAATTTGAAGCTAACGATTTGTTAGTGTTTTCAAGTCCGCCCTTTGCTGTGAATCTCTGAAGGCTTTAAGGTAACTGCTAACCCATCAGCATTGTAAAAAGGACCCCAAACATCCTTCTCTTTTCACCACACCTGCTGAATAAGCACAACCAGAAGTGCCATGCCTGTCTCCCAGCACCACACCGTGCAACACAAACATGGAGTTGCAAGCATCCTTTGCCTCACCTGGAGTGAAATAGCACAATTGTTTGGGTTGGAACTGTGTATTCTTTAAAGGTCCCTTCCAACCCAAACCATTCTGTGATTCATACAAGGTACCTGCTGCTATGGGAGGCAGTGCTGCAAACTCACATACACAGGTGCACACACAAATTGATGGCCCTGAGCTGCAGCAGAGGCTAAAGTGAGATGGGAGCAGAGGAGGATTTGGGATTCTCTAGACAGCAGGGGACTGGTGGGAGGAGGAGTGAAAGCCTTGTGTCAGGCTGGCACAGGAAGGGCAACTTCTAATGGGGGCTGGAACGATGTAGAAATGCTTTTTAGCATCCATTTCCCTGAAACAAGACACAACTCCTTCCAGTGCAGTCCTGTATATGCTCTTATTTTCCACATACAACAGGTAAAGGCTGAGGTCTAGCATCATTATCATTACCAATGCTGAAAGTTGCACAACTCAGTGATTATCTTCCTGACAGTGGCTTAGCCAAACTGGGCTCCATTCCTGCCCCTGCCACTTGGGCAGGCACCACTGTCACAGGCACAGAATAGCGCAGACGTACCTAAGTTAGAAACGCCGCAGGTCAGCTGCTGTGCAGCAGTGTTCCCACCGCAGCATAAAACTCCGTGTTGAAGTAACCACCCTGCTACTCATTCAGTTTCTCCAACCTGTTCGCAGCACAATCTGCGCTCCATGGTGTTGTGGGTACAACACACAGATGTTACCCGCTCTGCTGCGAACTAACCCCTCCGGAGCCAGCCGGAGACACCAGCGCCCGCCAGTGCCTGTCGGAAGGGAACGGACAGCCTCGCTCGCTAACAAGTCGTGTCTCTCTACAGGAAGGAGACTGAGGATCGTTGCTTACCTCTTAGGGCTTTGGGAACAATAAGGGCATCAATTTTCTACTCTTCAATGACATTATGCATCCGGCGTGCAGGGCCCTGGCTACGCGGGACTGGGAACGGCCCTGCCCGTGCGCGCGGGGCCACCTGCCGGCCGGGCGGGCGGGCAGCCGCTGTGCGCGCACTGCGGAGCCTGTACGGGGCGCCACAGCAGGGCTGCCCCAGCCCGGCCGCGCAGCCTCCGGAGGAGCCCAGCGGGAGTCACTCTCCCGACAGCAACCGAGGGGATGCTGGCAGCACTTCCGAACCAGCGCCCTGGTATCTGCTCAGTGCCCTTGCGTGCATACATGCCAGCTTCTGCCAGCCGTTTTCCAAAGCTATCCATTCTATTCTTTTAAAATTTGGCAGAGGCCAAAATACTGGCTGCGGTCACCAGAGGGACCGGGAGCAGAAGGGGAAGGGTCTGAGGGCTCCTAGGCTGGCCCTGGCATACATGGTGCTTGGTGAAGAGAGGGGCTGTCCAAAGTAAAATGAGAAGACCTTTCTAAAAAGAATGCGTTGGAATAACCTGTGCGTTTGAATCCCAAGCAATCCCAGCTTCCACACAGTTTTCTCCCTATTGCCACCAGCCATTCACACGCAGCATAACGATCTGCAAACAGCACTAAACTGTCAGAGAATTTCTGAGGATCCCCAGTGACACATAAAAGTCTCCAGCTGCTGGTCAGTTTTCAGTCTGAAAAAAACAGCCACCCACCCTACACAGGGGGAATTCGGATTGTATGGAGCATGTGCCAGCTACTTTCTAACTACCATGCATCTCAGTGTAGGAGCCCCATCAGCACTTCACAGTTTTCAGTGGACTGCCTGGCTAAGAATTGATTCCTGAACTAGATGGCTCTCTTGCATGTGACTATGTGGCAATCATCTTCTCTGCTCATTGCCAGTCACGACATCAGTATCAGTCCCTGCCAATAAAACCTCTTCTTCCCTTTCTGCACACTGGGTAGCAGCTCCTAGCTAGAACTCTGTGCTGCAGAACAGACATTAAAAATAATTTTCCTAGAAACTGGGTGGCTCGGGGAAATGTCAATGAGTGGCTGCCTTTGCTTTTCGGGAACTAGAAAGACTCCAGCTGGTCCCTTCATCTCCTGGTTAAAGGCAACTGAAAGCAGCTACCATCTGCTTGCATAATGTTACTCTCTGAAGACCTGGTATCACCAGTCAGTCATAAAAGCCTGTGTCCACATAGACTACATATTTCATTTTCAGCAGGCAATTCAAGTAGTCTAAGGGGCATGAAGATCACAGAGTTATGGTTTCAGCCCATGGATGAGTAGCGATTTTTCCTTGACAGTATCTGTATGGGAAAATCATGGTGCCAATTATACACCAAAATGCTGACAGTACTCCCAACTCCTGTATAAGTAGGTAGGGAAAGAGGACTTGTCCCATCTTTTCAGTGGAGCAAGGAAGCTAAGTCCTGGAGCCCTGCCTGTGCCTTGGCAAGAGCAGCGTGCTAAGGAACACCCCAGCCACTTCTTACCTGCTCTTGAGAGCAGTATCTTGCAAGCACACTTCAGTAGCTATTTATCTGTCCAGCACTTTACACCTCTATTTACACCAATTTCTTAAACAAAAGGCTGATTTTTGCTGCTGTTGGCTCAGCTCCATTCTGATTTCCAGGCAAAAACATAAAGTGAGTATAACCGAGTAGATACTCTGCTCCAACTTGTACTTGGAAATAAAGTTTTTTTCACAATTAAAGGATACAGATAAATTTAACAGTCAGAACTAGGAATGGAACTGAATTAGCTGCTCTTGCAGGACAGAGCCCATAGTGCTAACACTGATTATCCTCAGGTGATCCCAAATAAATAGTGGCTGGGACTCAACATTGCTGTTAATTACAGATAGGCATTTTGGAGCTGATCCAAACGCTTGTGTATTTAAGACAAAACAGAATACTAACTGAAGAAAAAATATCATGAAAGATCAAACAATGAAAAGGAAATTACATTGCTGGAATTGTTGCCCACTTTTCTCCTCCCAAATTCCACACTGGGAAAAAAAAATCCCAATATACAGCTGGATACTGTATATAGCTGAAGGATATTATATTACATCACTGCATACTACATACAGCTAAGAGCTGTTTCATTCCAATGTCTCCTACTGTGTTTTAGGTGGAATGTAATTAACTATTAACTACTGGTTAGTTAAATATTTTCAGTTGAAATTAAATCAATGACACTCTCCTTCTTTTCCCAGGGTGAACATGCTCTGCAGTATGAGTGAATACCTTCTTTGCTTTAGGTGAGTTGGATATTTACATCTTGATTCAAGTATGCAAAGAGACCTTTTGCCGCCATAACTCCTACTCCACTGTCCTGACAGAATCACGTCCTGACTCTTATTATATAGTCCCAGTGGAGAAGGTGGATTTCACACATGTGCATGGTACCATCATTTAAGGAATAAAGTAGTGATACTTTGGAAATGATAGTATCTCCTACTTCCATTACAGAACTTGGCATCCAAACTGGTCTGACTCAGCAAGCTGTTTCCATTTAAAAGCTGACTATCAATCTTATTCTTCTTTAAAACACCTCCAGAGATGCTTATCATAACATTTTATCCATAATCAGTAAGAAGGTGCATTTGCTTTTTCCAGGACATAAATATATTTGTGATAAAGCAACTTCCAGGTTTCATTAACAAAAATAAAACCTGCCAAGTATGATGGAAATTTATACCAGGGATAATTCCTTGCACACTTCTGTCGATGTGAATGACAGGGAGCCTGGGAGGTCAGTGGCCTCAAACAAATTCAAGCCCCTCATGTCTTCCCCCAGTACGATTCGTTTCAAAAGCTTATCTAAGAAACAAACACTTCTGCAGCGGCAGAAATGAATGGGATTAAAAATAAAATCAAATTAATTTTGTGCTCAAAGCTCCTTGACCGCGAGTCTGAGAGACGCTGGAAACGCACAAACTTCCTCCCACACTTTCCCATAAATATGCCTCAACACTTGACAGATCACATAAGTAAATGGTGGATTTGTGACCTTGAATATCTCAGCTTTAAATCAGTGCCTAGCAGTACTACCACGCTTGTTTTATATAATCAGATAACAATAGGTGGCAAATTCTATTTATTATCAGGCAACTAAGTGCAAAAGGTATGAAGAGTTACATCTGGTCTACTCTGTTTCCTTGAGCAGGTTTATAGGACTGGCTAAATGCATGGGTGATCCCAGCACCAGTACTATATCAAATCTATGGAGACCTATTAAAAAAGCAATGGGAAATAGTGCGGTAAAATATTTGGCTTTGTCTCTTTCTGCCTTGCTTGCCTCTCTGCTAACACAAAACTGCGTCCCTCCCTTGCGACCAAAATTGTGCCGCTGTCTGGATGGAAGCACAATCTAAATTGAAAAATTGCTTCCTGATCAAAACTGCAGGGCTGTGTTTTGAATATTTAAATCGTGGGGATTACATTTCTTCACAGCAGCATCTCATGACTACTAAATAACTTACTGCTCTTTCAGATTGCTGAAGCTTCTCATGAGATTGTCTCCCACTTGAAAACCCAACTCAAAACAGAAGGGTACTGCTCAACTGCTAAAAATGGATGTAGACAGGTAGCAAAGACCTCCTGGTATAATCACCAAACACAATATGCAGGAGCAGACTAAAACATACAAATTTATTTGAGCGAAGCAGGATGGTAGCGCTGAGGGACCTGGGGAAGCTTTGCCATTCTACGTTCTGCAATCTCACTGAACATTTCAAAACCATCTTAGCAATTTTTTTCTATTGTACTCGCCTGACAGACTTGCTACCTCTCTGCTAATTCAGTGGAAGGAAGAGGATGGCATTTATGACTACCACTGTCTGCCTGCAACTCTGGCATCCAGGAGACAAAGAAAAAACAGAATGACTTAAAATAAACCATTTTCTCCAGTAAACCAACTTAATCAAAAAGGAGCCAGTAATATGCTGCCTCAAGCCTTTTTTGACTGTATTTCTTTAGATTTTATCCAACAGTCTGCCTATAAACCTTCCCAGAATATCTGGACTCCCTTTTTATTTGGCAGCAGATAAGGCAGAGAAGCCCTTAGATTTAATATAGCTTAGAGATAAGAGGTGATAATGCACCTAAATGAAAGTGCTGTAGCTGAATTTTGCTTACCTGTCCTGCCTCTGTCCAAAGCTCCAGACATAGCCCAAGTCACATCTCTAAGCAGTCCCATTGTGCGGGACATCAGAAGCACATGGTAAGGGACAGCTGCTGCCCCAAAGCAGGCAGGACAGGGTGGGTGGGAGGAGGAGCTGGCTGACCTGCTTGTGGAAGGCCCCAGGGAGCGGGGCAGCGGGACCTGCTCTGGTCATCCCCCCATCTACCAGTGTCTGACACTGCTAAGCCTGCCTTTGCAGAGCCGACAGAAGACCCCAATATGTGTTTTGATTATCTGCTTTCTGGCACTCGCCATGAATCTTTGATGCTAACACTTGAAAAGTAGCTGCAAGTCTGCTAAAAAAAGTAGTGTTTTGACAGTCCTGAAATTCAAACCATATGCTGAACATTAACTTTTACTACTAGTTCGTAAATAAGGTTATCAAAGATGTTGATAAGAAGAAAGCTCTCACAATGACAAAGTTGATCACATACTGCAGCACCAGCTGCAACTCTGAGAGTTTGGGTATCCAAAAATAATGTCTCAGGAGCTGACATTATAGCTGTTTCCTGCAATGACCTATTTTCGCTGTAAGCTTAAAAAAACCCCAAACCAAACACCTGCATGAGCCTGGTGAAACTTAGAGAAAGTAACTTTGCATTCAGTGAAAGGGAAGCCCTTTGGTCCGGCGTGTGCAGGGTCACGCAGTCGCCTTTGCACAGCTCCTTTTGCCAGCCTTGAGGGGCAGAGACACCAACCACAGCAGTACCTCTCTGCCACCCAGACATCTGCCACTGCCAGCTGGGCTGTCCCCAGCAGCAGGTATGAATCAGTACAGCAAGGGATGATGCAAGACAGCTTTTCTACTTCCTCCCTTGTGTCTTTAAAGGCCACTGATGATGCCAATAGCAGGCTGTCTTTCACAGCTTGAACATATTTTTTTTCAATCTGCTGCACAGTCAGCTGAATTGATGGAGGCCTCTTTCCCTCCTTTTGCTGCTGCCTAACTCACTTTTCTCTCACACATTTAATCTTTTTTTTTTCCTTCAGCTGTCTGCTCCTGTCACTCCTCTTTACCTTACTGAGACCTCTTAATAATGAAATGACAATTTAGATAGTTGTAAATTGCAAAGATAGCCCAGAATATTAGGTATCCTTGTCAGATGAGTTGCTAATTTAATGTTGTGTATTACAGTTAGCAATTCCTTCTCTGTTTTATTTAATTAAAGCTTAATTTCTAATAGTTGTAAAAAAAAAATCTTATTTTTCTAACTCCGCTTCTGTTGTTGCATTAAACTATATTTATGAGTACAATTTTATTCCATTTGCAGAAATCCCAAATCTCTCTCTGTTTGTCTAAAAGAGTCTGGTTTAGACTGCAGCTTAATTCCCTTTGGCAAATATGCACTGTCCTAGCAAGAGGAAGGGAACTGCTCTTTATGGACAAAATCATAGTCAATATCTCTGGGGTACTTTAATGAGATCTGGTCCCAGCTGAATAAATTAAGTTTCAGGAGATGAAATTAAATTAAATTCACTACACCAAGCTGAGTGGTGCTGTTGACACACCTGAGGGATGGGATGCCTTCCAGAGGGACCTGGACAGTTGGCCCATGTGAACCTTATGACGTTCAACATGGCAAAGTGCAAGATCCTGTGCATGGGTTGGGGCAACCCCCAGTATCAGTACAGTGGGGGGATGAAGGGATTGACAGCAGCCCTAAGGAGAATGACTAAGGGGTACTGGTGGATGAAAAGCTGGATATGAGACAGCAAAGCGTGCTTGCAGCACAGAAAGCCACCTGTGTCCTGAGCTGCATCAAAAGAAGCATGAACAGAAGGTCAAGGGAGGTGATTCTGCCCCTCTGCTCTGCTCTGGTGAGACCCCACCTGGAGTTCTGTGTCCAGCTCTGAGGCCCTTGGCACAGGAAAGACTGTTNTGTGTTGGGACATTTGTTCTCATTTGTCCTGTGAGGAACAGCTGAGAGAGTTGGAGCTGTTCAACCCAGAGAAGAGAAGTCTCTGGGAAGACCTTATTGTGGCCTTTCAGTACTTAAAGGGGATTTACAAGAAAGATTGGGACAGACTTTTCTGCAGGGCCTGTTGCAAAAAGACAAGGGGGAATGGCTTTAAATTAAAAGAGGGTAGATTCAGATGATATACAAGAAAGAAATGTTTTACAATGAGGGTGGAGAAACACTGCAGCTGGTTGCCCAGAGAGGTGGTATACACCCCATCCCTGGAATCATTGAAGGTCAGGTTGGACAGAGTTCTGAGCAACAACATCCCTGCTTATTGCAGAGGGTTTGGACTAGATGACTTCTAAGGTCCCTTCCAACCCCACCATTCTATGATTATATGGAATGGAATTTTTGTCTTTTTTGAAAGTTATAAATTTAAGAAATGGTTTAATTGTCCAAGTGTTAATATAATCCTCTTCTACCTACTATTCAAATTTTAAAAAAAAATCTCAGGCTTCCTTATTTTTTGATGATGCCAACAAAAGAATAAATCTCAATGAATTTTTAGAGAAGAAAGTCAACTTAATAAGCACAACAGCTGCAGCTGCAGTTATGTAGCCACATTTTTGATCACTCATAAAGTAAGCCTTAAGTTTTAATAGCTTAATTTGTGAAGTTATAGCAGAGGACAATGGTCTTTGTTGATTCAGCTATAGATTCAAAGCCAGGAAGATCTTCACTTTGGCCACTTGTCTTCAATGATTCCTTCCTACCCATTGGCAGGATCTGGTCCAGCATGAGGTTGAAAGACTCCTTATCAGAAGAAACCCAAGACCCTTGCAGGTAGGAGTCATAGTATAAGTTCAGACTCCAGGATGCTCTGCAGGATTTGCCTGCCCCACGGCACTATCTCAACTGGCACGTCCCAAGGAAAGCAATGGTGACAGGATCTGGAGGATGGGCTGCTATAGCCCTGAACACTGTCATCCTAGTTTTCTGACTGGTATTTCATTTAGAAATGTTTTGAGGTTTGAGGGATTCCTGAGGTCTTAGCTGTTTTTAGCCATGGGGACAACAGAGAGAGGAAGGTCACTGCTCTTGTGCATAAAGACATGGCAGCTATAGCCCTCTGATAATTTGGTGGAAACATCTGTCTCTGCCTCTGACCTGTAACATGTAGAAAAACTTCATTTAAAGCACCTCTACTTCCTCAACAGAACTAGGGAGATCAGTCAATGAAATTTTTTGATTCTAGGGTCTTGTTTGGGCCTCCTAATACATTCCAGTAGGTGCCCCAAAGGAAATAATCACACAGAATCACAGAATGAGAGGGGTTGGAAGGGATCTCTGGAGATCATCTAGTCCAAACCCCCCTGCTAAGGCAGATTCACCTAGAGCAAGTTGCACAGGATCGTTTCCAGGTGGGTTTTGAATATCTCCAGAGAAGAAGACTCCACAGCCTCTCTGAGCAGCATGTTCCAGGCCTCTGTCACCCTCAACATGAAGAATTTTTTCCTCGTATTGACATAGAACTTCCTATGTTCCAGTTTATGCCTGTTGCCCTCTGCCATGCTCCTTGTCATGCTGAAAATTCTGGCCCCATGCTCTTGACATCCACCCTGTAGATGTTTATAAGCTTTAATCAGATCCCCTCTCAGTCTTCTCTTCTTCAGACTAAACAGACTCTCTCAGCCTTTCCTCATACAAGAGATGCTCCAGTCCTCGTAGCCGTACCTACAATAAGTAGGCAAACAGAGCCAAACTTCCCTGCAAAGGCAGTGTCTACAGAAGGAAGACAACAGAGGACCAGCACTCCCTGGAGCTCCTTGAAGCTCTAGATGTACTTGAAGTTTGTTGCCTTTGGGACAGTGCAAGTTGGCTCTATTAAGAGGCATTTACAGAGCTTGCAACTGCACCAAGCACTTAGCCTATATTTGCCAATAGGGAGTTGGATGTGAAAGAGCAGAAAGCTCAGGACTCTGCAGTAAAACCTGTTTCAGGCAGATACAAAAAAAATAATTTTGATGCATTTGTTTTTAAAGGAAAATGGTTTGAAACAGCATCCCATGTGGCATGGTTTGCTCTCAGCTTACTTTTCCCTGGAATCCCTTTTTTTTTTGCCTGCTCCAGAGAGATGACTAGAGCCAGAGGAGTGATCACACTACGGAGATACTACAGAAAACACAGAATAAGTAATACTTAACACCTAGACACAGCTTTTATCTGCAATGTACTCTGCAAAGTGTAGCCTTTTGCTTTGCAGTGAGCTGCCCATAAGCCGACCCCCACAAAACTGAAGAGAGGTTCATGCAAAAAAGCAGCTACCAACAAAATACAGCTGATCATTGTGCATTAACCCACAGCCATTCATGAAGGTGACACAAGGGGCTAAATAAAGTCGTTTGAAACCCTGCCCCAATACTACACACACAAAGTGACTGTGAAGTTGTAATAATGGTGACAGCAGCACCATTTCTCTGGCTGGGGGTTACTATTGTAGCAAACTAGTAGTATTGCTGACAGAAAGAGATCTGTGCCCCAAGATCCTACATTGGAAGTGGCAATGAAGAGTAGATAGCACATTGCCCTCCATGATAAACACAATTATATAACGTCATTATGCAGTGATATTTTTCACACCCTGCTTTTGCATATGTGTCATTTTAGAAACACAATAAATAACTGGAGGTGTTCTTCCCGATAGATTGGACTGCCTGAGGTTATTCACATACTAGAGATTCAATGCTCAGAAAGCTTTAAATAAACTCAGCCCAACGAAAGGAAATCAAATGCAGCATTAGAGGGATAGAAGAGTATTTATTTTCTCAATAAGATACACTATAGGAGTTGTGCATCATTTGCAGATGTAAGTACAAAATGAAAACGGTGGCTACACCAAGCAGGGTGTTGCTAAATGGGAACTGTTTAACAGTGGACTAGGTACTTCTCACCTTCTCTTTCCTTCACAGAGTGGAAAGGGACAGCTTTCCTTCTCAGCTGCTCCCAGTCTCACAATTCTTTTTCTTTTTCATGCTAAAGACATCAACAAGGATAATGGAAAGAAAGACATAATAATCACCTACACTGAATCTCTTTCCCTCAGCTCTGTTGTGCTATCTGACAGCAGGAAAACAAAGGGTGGAGGGTAGATTGATTAGTTTTGATGTGGGAATCAGAAGAAAAATGCTGGTGACTATTAACAAAAGTTTGCCGCTTGATTTGTAAACTAGGGAAAGGATAAAAAGTCATGAAAAGTGTGGAAGAGAACTCAGTGTGTTGGTCTAGTCAACCTCACTAAATCACAACAAGCATAGATCATCACAGAGAAAGGGAAAATATATGAGTAGTGCCTTCAAAATAGACATTTGCAATCAGAATATTTCAGATAGCTCCCAAGGATTTATATTTTAGCCTCCTTCAATAAATTCACAGTTAGCATCAGATTCTTCATCTGTATGAGTCTATTCTGAGACTTCAAGTTTAGACCGCGAACACTTCACCCATTTTCGGGAAACTGAGAGTCATTTTCTATACAAACTCTAAAGCAGTATTCCTGAAACCTCTTGCAGATGCATCTCCTTTTGCAATGCCTGCCTTTCTAAGTGTTTATACAAGCCAGTTAGAAAAGCTACTTTTAACTGCTGACAGGACATCAGTCACACCAAGGTAGATATTCAACTCGAGTGTAAAGATCCCAGACTCCTCCTCTTTGATCCCCAGTGACCAAAATGCACGCCCTGAGACACATTAACTTGGAGTCTAAGAAATAAGAGTTAGTAGGGCAGCTGCTATTTTTTTTCTGCTATTCATAGAGTCATATTGTTCACATGAAGTCCATCATTTCAAGATAGATATAAAGAAGATAGAAATCATAACTATAACCCTCCAGAAAGTCAAATATGAAGAAACCTGAACTCCCAGACAGTTCTGCTCTTTGAAGAATTCTACAGGAATTTGTGGCCCCATTAGCAGCCAACAGCTATCTTCAG
>VZTU01004777.1:0-33671 GCA_013400835.1 Zapornia atra | reverse complement strand
TCTAGTGAAAAGTATTAGAGACAACAGTACCAGCCCTTGCAGAAGCTTGCACAAGAGAACCAATGCAGAGCAGTAGTGCTTAGAGGGAAGTGCTGCAGTGTTTAAAGGGTGTTATTGTACAGTTCACCCTAGACTGATTAGATCTACAAGGGGATACATTATAAATGGGAATTTTTAAAGCAAGAAGCAAATGTTTACAAATGGAAAAAAAAAGTGTCACTGCACTACTCTTCAATATGGAGGTTGTTTAATGAACTGGGTGAAGGGATTTTCAGCTTTATACAAGACATTTTTATAGTTGGGCTATGTTTGTTAAACTTGCTTTAAATTCATCACTGGTATAATCCCAATGACATTAGGCATGGGAATGCACCCACTGGTTGGGGCTATCCAGTTACTATGACTTCAGTTAGCCTTATTTCCTCACCCTGAGCCTAATCAAGCAAGCATGCAGATGCAGGACTCAAAGAAGGAAAAAATCAGACAATGTTGAGTGAAGTGTTATTTAGAGCCTACACCCAAAATTAAAGCCCTAAATTTGTAGTTAGGTACTAATGCTGGTGGCACATTTGGTCTGTCGATATTTCACTGTTCCCCTAGTCTTGACACAGCAGAGCAACACAGCTCTAGATGGTGCCCAATAAGCAGTTTTCTAGTTGAAATTCTCTGCAGATCACAGTGCAGTGTGTATTTCTAGATTGCTATAGAAAGCCTGAAATTGGCCTCCATATATATATATATTTTTTCTTCTGACTGAAGAACATATATTTTCCGTACCTTTTTAACCAGATTCTGTTATGGAGGCTGATTTCAGAATGTCTTACAAAAGTAGGTTAAGGACATGGGTGAATGATAGGGTTAGAACACCTATGGACAATACTCAGATTATTTATGGAGGAGACAAAATACTGCTGTGTAGAGCCATTTTTGAGAGTCACACTAACATGTAGATGTGTGCAGTTTCTAGAATCCAAATAATGGATACCATATAAATAATTTATACAAAACAAGAATGAAATTCAAGGATAAATTTACTGCCCACCATTCACATTTGTGTGTTTACCTTGGTTTCACTTGTTTTTAATCTACTAATTGCACCTACCTTTTCTTGAGAGGGTTATTACTTTAAATATATCATGCCATTCTTTTATACCGGCATGAAACAAGCTTTTCAAATAAAAATAGATGCCTTATGACAAAAATACTGACCATATGAAGGTCACCTGAGATTAATGGATACTCAGCTGGGAGAAAAGAGAGGCCTAGAGGTTTTTCCAGCTTAGGTGGCTGCACAAAATCCAGTCCCAGCCAAAGCTTAAAATTTATATTTGCATGTATGAACAAAAACATTTTTGTAAACTAGGTGCAATGATGTTAGGAGAACTGTTCTTTTTTCTTTTCCATGTTATAGAAGCAAACCCACAGCCCAACAGTTAGGATTCTAAGTTTAATGTAAAATCCCCATTCTGGCATAAGATTGTGATTTCATCATTTTAATATAACTTGGATAACTTAAATGACTTCAGCAGAACCTTAAATGGCCTTCCCAAGTCTCTCAGTTTCTTTAATCACGTTTCAGTCATTTATATTATGAGAACTGATGAAGTATGTTCCATGTAAATTCAGACTTGGTCTTTTCTACAGATTTATAATTGGAGATGAACATCGAGGAGTGATATAAATAGCCATCACAACCTAATTGAGGACAGCCTTAGTGTAAAGAACTGAGAGATAAGAATGAGACTACACAGAGATCCTTAAACTTCCGATTTAAAAAATAATTAATACAATTTATTTTGAAAGAAAGGAAAGAATGATAAGAAAGAAAAAGCTCTTCTCAAACAATTTCAGGGAATGCAGCTGAGAGAACTTTGTCACCCAGGCAAAACAAATGGGGTTTTACAGTCAGGAGAGGAATTCTGTAAACATGAGGAGGGTGTCACTTAGCCAATTAGATCAGCCCAGACTGTAAAATCTCAAAGGTCATGCCAATTATGACAGTGAAATAATTAAAAACTTGATAATTGATTTCTTCAAAGAAGCAAAAAGTAAAGAAAGACAAGAAAGAAATTGTCATTAACAGAAAAATATGTACTAAGTTTTAGGGAAGAGAGAGAAAGACTCTCTATATAATGTGAAATGCATGTGTTAATTGATAGAAATTAAGGAAAACTCAAAAAGCTCTGGAAATGCACACTGACATTACAGGAAAGATTCATGACTTACTGTTTTGACATCAAAGTCTTATCTGCCCTGAAGATGATACACTTGAGAAGTTAATCTCAGGCTAAAAGAAAACTTAGTTATTTTAAAAGACAGAATGCTTAGTGGATGAGAATTTCATTCCAGCTCTTTGCAAGCAAAGTTTGGATTCATAAAGGGAGAAATTCCTTATAACCATTACGGATTACACACTTGGTGGTTGCTATTGATGTGGAAAGGGATAAAATACTAAGGTGAAATGTTTCAGCACAGAAGCATGATGGATTTGCTCCAACAGACTTGCAAAGGAGTTTATTTTAAAATAACATTAATTTTTAAATTAAAAAATAGGTTGGTTAATTCTCTGTATCTTTAATAACTTTTGAAATACAGTTTACAATTCTAAACTATTTGTACATGTGAGGAAGAAGAAAAGATGCAGTGTGATATTTTTTTAAGTGCTGGCTCTATAAAGGTTTGCTAGTTCTATCTGCAGCCATCATGTAGGAACAGGTAATAGGGTTATTTGGGTGTTGAGCACTGGCAGCAACCAGTGTATGAACTCGAGACCTACGTCACTGTTAGCCTCTTAGGCGATGTCTTTCCACAGATTGTCTCTTATACATGGTCCAGTACAATATCATGAACAGNAATGAGTTTTTTATGACAGTTAAAGTAACTTCAGGAAGAAGTCACATGCTTTGGAGAGCACTCTGAGGTTACAGGCCAAACACATCCCTGGGAAGCCTAGCAGAAGCCAGCACTTTTATTGCCAGCAGGGAACTTTGACTAAGCCTTACGAGGTGACACTGAGAAAGTTAATCACAACAAGGAGGAGACATTAAAAAGGACTAGTCCAAAGATAACTGTACCGCAACCTTTGTGTTTCAATGAAAAAACCTCTCACTGGTTTCAGTGGGTTGTGATCAAAATTTATTGGAAGAAATGCTCCAGGACAAGGTTTGCAAGGAGTAAGAGGAGCCCCTGACTGGGTATAAAAGAAGATTCTATTATTTACTATACCTGGTCTTAGATTTCATAGAAACTCCTAGAATATCCTGTGCAAAATAAATCATATGAAGCAATTGCTCTGAGCAGTATCACAACTCAGACGTAATTCTGGATTCTTAATTACATCACCTCAGTTGAATCAATACAATTGTAATGGTGCTAGAAGATAAATAACAACCCAGTAAATGAGATAATATTTTTCTCAACTTCATTATTTTCAACATTTCTATGACAACAAACAAAAGGCAAAGCGTCCCTAGCTAGGCAGAAATGCAGCAGAATTTCTCATATTTGTCTATTACTGACCTACATGCTGCGTTACATCTTTGTAAAGTTAAGTAGAAACATAGATACTTCAGACCTTTTCTTTCAGGGAAAACATTCCCAACAATCAGCAAATGCACCATACTGCTATCACTGGGAGGTGCAGTTTTCTATAATGGTCTCCCATTAAAACTAACCAGAAAGGTATGAGTCTGAGATTCACTGAATATTTATATGTCAATGAAGATAAAAAAATACCTATGTCTTGTAGAAAACCAGCAGGATTCTTTTTTTCAGAAAAATTATAACTATAAACCCTTAATAAACAACATGGAGGAATAAGAAATGGTTAGGAACACTGGTGTAGGAAAGACTACTGCAGTAGTCTAAAAAAAAAAGATCACTGAAGAATAGGCCTCCAAGTATGTAAATGTACTTCATCTGCTCCCAATTCCACAGCAGCAGCACAAAATGCACTGAGCTTACACTGATTTAGGGGGATGGAATAGATAACCTCTCAACCCCCAGCCCTATTATTTTCTATGAATCAGCAGAAAGAAAAACTCCCTTCTTGTACAAATCTCAGTTCTTGAGGCTCCAAACTCCCATTTTTCTTTTCAGGTGTCTAAATTATATAAACACAGGAATCTTATCATTAGACATAAACCAGACCCAACATAATTACAACACAGATCAGTTATCAGTAGATTCTTGGTCCTGCCCCATTGACTTTCTTAGAAGAGAAGTGCAAACTTACAAAACGCGCGTGATGCAAGCTGTGTCACACACACAAATTAATTGGGAATGATCATCATGATGATTCTGCTTGTTAGATTTGATCATGTGCAGTTTTGCCAATTTTGTCATCAAGGGAAGTCCATTTTGTTCAAACATTATCAATGTGAGCTAGGACGCTTTCACAGTATTTAACAGCTACTGCAATCCCAAAGCGTCTGAAAGACCATTTATTTCATTTCCAACTTCATCTTTATTCATCACACAGTAGCCTATAATTGCACATACTCAGAGACTTTAATAAACAGATTTTTACTGCCACTGCCATCTTCACCATATAAAAGATGTCTAGTTGAGCAAGCTTCCTTTTCCTTAGAACTGTTTTTACTGCATATTGAAAGTGAGGTTGTAGGACAGCACCACCAGCTGAAATGGGCTCTTCCTGAACATAAAGGTTTGCTCCATCTTTCCTGACATTACCAGCTTCCCTCAGGCTGCATCACGTGATCATTTACAAAAGTCACTTTGTGATCATTTCTGGTAGTCCCAAATTAGCCTCCACTGTTTTGTGCTGGAAGACAACATGCCAGTTTCTTGGAGAAGCAAACCAGCAGCACCATAAACGTTAAGCTCTTCGAAGTCAGACATATACATGTTTCTTCTTTCAGCCTTGTCAGACAAGCTACAGAGATCTTTAGCTTCAATTATTTGTAACTGCCTGGAAATCAGCACAAACTGTCCATATGGGAAACTTGACAAAGCTGTCAATAATGCCTGTTTCACTGTAAATCTATGCCAAAGAACCTTCTGCGTGTACAAATTTAGACAATGATTTTAATTTTTCATTTCAGTTCCCTTCTAAGTATTTTAGGAAGAAATGAGCCCACAGTTAGGTAAAAATAAAAGTCAAGGATGTATGCATGAGGTAAGTATAGACAGCAAAAAACTAGCAAGCATAACATTGTAGCAAGTACTGAGCCCCCCGCCCCAGGGTGCATATTTGACTGAAGCTACTTTTGGCAGCTTCCACATTTTGCACACAATTTATAATTGAATTGTGCATCACTAGTTTTGGAGGTTAGGCAGATTAAGTTTGGCATCTGATTTTCAATAATATATAGGAAATGCTGGAATAATTTACACTCCCATAGCACTACTATAAACCCAGACTAATGCAATTTAAACCAGTAAAACGTATGAGTTTGCATCTGAGATGTTGAATTCATTTATTGCATAGCTCTGCAGTTTATTTCTGAAGTAAAACCCAGGCTCTGTTGAAGTCAATAGTCATTTTACCACCTGCTTCAGCATGGCCCAGATTTTAGCCTTATGATGTGTGCTTGCACAGCAGAGGGAAAGAGAAAAAAAGACATCCATAGGGTTATTTGGTTTCATGTGCTTGGCTGAAATGGTCAGAGCTTGGAGACAGAGACTCTCTTTAGACACTGCTAATTTTAAAATTTGGTCAGGAGGTCTAATTTGGTATCCTGCTGCTGAGAATGGAGATCCTCTGCAGCCCAGGGAGGGTCCAGCGATGAGGAAAAAGCATCATCCTCCTGGGAGCATCTGCTGCAAGGACTCCAGGCTGGGAAAAGCTCAGCGCTCGCTACCAAAAGGGAGAGAAAGGAGGCATTGCCAGCCTGGACTATTCAGCCCGGGTGTCTGCAGGCCAGGAGGTGGCAGGCTGTGGTGCTTTCCAAGTGAGCAGAGGCCCGTTTCTCACAGCCCAGATTTGGCACCAACCGAGTGTCGTTCCCTGGCAGTGTCTGTACTGATTAAGATCACCGAAGCAAACAGGGACAAGAAACTGTCCTCTCCTCCCTGAAAGCAGTCTCTGCCATGCTAGGGTTAAGCAATGTAGAAAAGCTGGATCCCATGTGCTTTCTTCTGGGAATTACCAACTCATCTGCCTAAGTCCCATGCCTATTTGTGACTTCTCACCAATACACAGCTAGTGTAAAGGATGTGGAAATACTCCTCCCTATGCAATTACAGTTCTTTTAATCACTTCTGTGCAGAAAACAGTGGAAAAGCTGGGATTACCTTGAACATTCCCTGTGAAAAGTTAGCCGTGAAAGCTAAACCATTTACAAGCTTTGTCCAGATCTGGGTGTGTTTTTCTCCTCGGACATCTTGCATCTGCTTAGGACTGGAGAACACATGTAGTTGTCCTAACCAGACTATTCTACAGCAAGGGTCTTGTGATCCATGCTCCAATTGCCCTGAGGAGGTGCAGGCACGTGCTGTGCCATACTGTGCTGTGCATATTGCTCATCCTTCAGGGCCGTGCTGTCCTGCATGTATCCCTTAACCTAAACTTAATGGTAATGGAAAAGCCTGAAAGTCACTCTCACCTGGCACCACTGATGATGCCACCAGCACGTTATTATCTTAAAGAAATCAGTATATTTTACTTCTGAGAAAGTCCTATAAAATATTTGAAGACCACAATTCTGGTGAACCTCGTCATTGAGGGGAAGCCTGCAGAGTGTGTTGTCCCCTGTCCACAGGTCAGTCTGATGCTGCATTGATCTCAGGGCTCCCAGCATCAGAAAGGACATGAGATTTTATAACTTGCTGTCACCTTCAGTGCTGAACCAGCACTCCTGATGGAAAACAAGGTAGAGGAAGGATTTGACATCTTAATTTTCTCCTTCCACCCAAATATTCCTGGGAGCATATCAGGGAAGCTAATTAGGGCTATTATTAGAGGCAAAGAAGACTGCAAAATAGCTGAGTTTCCAAACACGGATTTACATCACATTTCCATCTGTTTCTGTGAAAACCCCTATGTTTATATCCAACCAGTCAATGATCCAACCCTGCACTCAGACAGGTGAAGCTACTGGGTTGGACACTCAGGTGGTTCACAGTTCACTGAGATCAGGTTTGATACCAAAGCTTTTCATGGAGTCAGATTGCAGGCTGCAGCTGGAGAACTGTCCTCTACTGAAATATATCTCACTGAACTTAGCAATGATACAAAAATACAAATATGCCTTTGCTCCCTGAAGACCACAGTGTTTGTTGCTTGCAATGCTGTCACTTGCAATGGGAGGGAGGGGGGAAATTGCAGTAGGCTTGTAAGAAGAAAGGAAAGGTCAGAGAAAAATAACATCAGCACATGCAAAATTGACAGCAAACTCCTGTCTTCACTGAACCCCCTGGAAATCTGATGTCCCCCTTAGTTGCAGATCACTTTAGTCCGCTGCATTTAAAACACTTCCCTTGCATTTGGAAAGGTTCTCGGAAAAGACCCTGAAATAACTTGAGATGAGAAATTCTCGATTCCTCAGCTGGGCAGCTGAAACATGGAAATTCAGGCACTTGTAAATGAGTTTCTGTGTTGTGCCAACCCTCCAGCCTCTGCAGGCTGTGATCCGGGGAGCTGGCAGGATACTTGCAGCTGGCAGAGCTCCTGCTCCCTGAGCATGAGAGCAAGCAAGGCACACTCTGTCAGCTTCAGCACCTGCTAACTGGGAGCAGAGCTCACCACTGTGATGCAATAACCATCTCATCGCTTTCAAAAATGCTCTCATCTATATCTGGGATAAAGCTGGGATAAAGCCTTGGGTTTCTTTTAGTCGGTGTTCTGGTGATGGCTAATGCTGATCATCCCTGTGCACCTCATGCAGTAATTCTCTGAGCAGCAGTGGATGTGAACTCCAAATTTGCTGGTGCAAATGCACTGTGAATAGCTTGCTGAACACTTTAATAAAGAATATTACCTTGGGAAGAGAGGTACCAATTTGGAGAAATTTGTTTTGTCATAACAGGCTTTCACAAGTTCTATAAAGGAGAATCTAAGAATATTATTTTAAAACATATAGAGTTGATTTGTTACTGTCTGGTTTTGTATATGTTTTTTGCATGGAAGCGCAATGGCACAAACTGTAAGGAAACCTATTTTCATCAAAGAAGAGCCTGAACAACTGCTAACACCTCTCAGCAAATAGGCCCATACACCACTGCTGGCTATAAAAACACCATGAACAGCAAGCAGCTGGCTTTAGTTTATTGTTCTTTAGTAGAGCATATCTTGGAACAAATGGCTTTTCAAAAAGCAGGAGTTTCAGGAAGCTCTAAAGTCTTCAGAGCAGGCTTTTCTATTTTCCATGTTAAACACAGGACTGCATTCCTGCCCAAAAAACTTGTTAGCACAGCTGAGAAAAAAATGCTTGATAGAAAGGCATAAGTCATCAACTCTGAAGATGGGATCAGCTGTAAGCATATGGAACTGAATTAAGAAAAAAGCTTCCAAAAATATTTGTGGGAGACACTGACTTTCTATTCTTACTCTTCTTTAAAGAATCTTTATTGCCAGAATTACTGGCTTGCAGTAATTACACCTTTCCATCATTTAATTGTCAGTTAAATTCCATATTATTTGACATATTTCCCCTTTCTATTCACATAGTTTTTCTTCTTTGATTTCCATTTTGTCCTAGCATTTTTAAATGTCCTTGAAGCTTTATTCTTATAGTCTGCTCAACACTGAAGTGGTAAACCTGTAAGTTCAGTGTGCCTGTGATCACCCTTCTCAGGCAGGAGGTGGGTTTTCTTCTTCTGTCCTCCCAATTTCCCCACAAATCCAGGCTGCAGCAGGTCTTATTCCCTTTCAGAGAAGGAGCAAGACAGGGTTGTTGGGATTTTTTGAGAAAGAACACTGCTTGTATTTCTCCAGATACCACTGCCCTTCCTCCAGTGATGAGCATCCCAGCAGGTCCCAAGTCCTTCAGGAATTTCTCTTGTGGTCTTCACCACCTGGTAAATCTTGCCCTACTTAGCACTGAGAGAAGAGACACTTCTGTTCACAGATGGCCAGAGGAAAAAAACCCACCAAAACACAAACCATAGAGGGATCAGAACTACTGCTTCTTACTTAATTAGTTTAAGATTTGATCAGTTGCTGCTGCAAGAAATCAGCCACATGACCCCTTGCCTGTTGCTTTTCAAAAGGGTTTCCACATGGGTGGTGAGCAAAATAGCACTATCTTCAAGCAGGAGTCTGAATTGTCAGGTTTCAGTGGAAGAAAAGTACTTGATATATCTACTTTCTGCCTTCTAGACTGTCAGGTAACAGCGTTTTGCAGAAGTAAGGGCAGAAACAAGGAGACACTGAGTAGCTTTGCATCACACTGTTGTGGAACAGCAACAGACGGCTCTTTTAGACTTTATAATACATCAATCTCTCACACCACTCAGACACACATGAGAAATACCTGTAGGCTAACATCACTCCTAGTAACACAAGGCAAATGCATTTATGCATGGACTGCTGAACAGTGTGTTAAACAACGTGACACTGGGCACATGCCTGAGAGAAGAGTTCAGAGTAAGAAACATTTTGCAATTGAGACTCTTTTCAGTTGAAGAGGCAGAGCACTGACAGCAGCAGAGCAGTGCTGTTGGATCTAGCTGCACAGAGGTTGCTGGTGACCCCATGACTGGCCATTTGGGCAAAATCCTACAGAACTCACTGAGGGATGGGCACCACATCTCATGCAACGTATATCAAGAAGCATTTTGGTGATAGTGCAACTCTGGTTGTGATATTCTCCACATCTGCTTTGATCACAGACATCATTGGCTGCTTTATATAGATACACACGTCCTCTCCCACCTTGCCTTTTACTTAACTTTCCCACTAATATCACCCTAGAGATTTCCTATTCATAAGGACATATATTCTGGGTCCAGAAGTCTTAAAGCTAAAAAATTGTTATGTCCAAGAGGACACTGAAGACATGAGGTTGGCATAAAATAACCAGTCCAAAAGTCCTCCATAGCATTGTGAACCAAACTTTCAGGTTAGTAGGAAACTGTGCAAGGCACCAGGATTTAACAACATTACTGCAGTGGGAAATAGACAGGAAAAGTTACAAGTGGCAGAAAAGCTCAGGTCACAGGAGAACAAACATAAACTCTTATTTTAACAACATTCCCATCTTAAGCATACTAAGATATATATTACTTAGTACAGTGTCATGAAGCTGGATGCACACCTGACTCCTTCCAGGCTGTGCTGGTATCCTTTCGCTAGCTGGTTACTCGTCATTAAAGAAAAACAAAATGCATGAATGGTATTTGCAGTGGAATGCAATCATGATCTGTTAAATAAGGTAGGGTTCTGGGCTGTTCTGCTGGCTTTGCAGTCGTCATGGTGTTATCCCTGACACTTCACTATGCCCTTCATAAGGTCTTCCCTGTCCCCATGACTGTGTCTAATTGCAGTCAGAGAGCACTGTGGAAAAGGATGATCCAGGACTTTGTCTCACATCAGCTGCTTTCTATCCAGCACAATGTAGGCTCCCTCTTACTTGAGAACTCCTAGTTTCCCTGGAGAAAATTAAAATGGAAATATTTGTAATTCTAAAAATCTCCAGACTCCCTGGCTGTCCTTGCTGGGCTCAGAGCACTGGGGTTTAGGCAGACCTAGCACAGGAATGAAACCATCAACATACTGACTGAAGAATATGTTTTACATCATCTCTGAAATTGAGGATCATAAAACTGTCAGAAGATGGAGACCCATGGTGTTAAAAATAGTATATTCATGGGTGCTTTGAAGAGTGCAGATGTACATTTGAAAGACCAAAAAACCTCCTAAGCTCACAATTTCCTTCTTCACCTGTAATTTCTATTAGGTTTGGAGTATTTAATTTTTTTTTTTTTTTTTAAACTTGCTACATTATGAACATAGATGCACCTAAAGCTAACCTTTGGAAACTTTACTAGCATCTAAATAATTTCAAATTTCAGAGATTTTTACATTAAGCTCTTTGTCTTTCTCACTATGTATTTGTTTTCTGGAAAGTTGGGCTGATTTATATTTTTCCCACTGGGTGACAGATAACAACAATTATCTCTGAGAGAAAGATTGTTTTGTGATTAAAAGTGTGGCCCAGGACTATGGAAATCTGCATTTCTATGCTGCTCTACTACAGGTAATCTTTAGGATGCTGGGCAATTCATTTGATCTTACCTTGGCCCATTTTCCCTTCTCTAAACTAAAGAAAATTATTTCCATACTTCATAGAAGACTTATGAGCATAAATTAATTCATATTTATGAGGTACTAAAGGCGTTCTGATGAGTACCATAAAAAGCCTGACTTTCAAATAAAACCCTCTCTGTGTTCTGGTTTTCCACTGATATAGCTGTTTTTCTTTACTTCTTAAAGCAAGGACTTTTTTTTTCAGAGTAATATTTTTCACTTGTGACACTTCTTGATTTTCCCTCAGAACAATAAGTACTTGTACACTGCAGTTGCAGCGATTATTTTTATGCATGATACGCTATATATGAAACTTTCAGTGTCCTTTATAGCCCAACAGAACGGAATAGTTTCTTTTAAGATTTATTTTTAAAGCCTGTGAAAAAGCAGCAGACTTGCAGCTGACAAGGCTGAAGCATAGCACCTTTACACACAAAGCAGAGGGAGGCTGGGAAGCAGAGAGAAGAGGATTGCTTGTGACTGCTATGCAGTCCTAGGGAGGGTTGACTCGAGGGTGAGACAGCAGAATAACACTCAGGAGGTGTAAACTCCGCCCTCTTATTCCATGTGCAAAATAGAGGTGTATAGGGTGTCACTCAAACTACTTCCAAACTGTGCATGACAACCAACAAATAAACAAACTAGCTGAAGTCTCTCAGAAGAAAGCAGGGAAGGCTGTTTTTCTGTTCTTGACCTTCCACTGGTAAGCTTGAGCCACATTGTTGCCATAAAAACCAATAAATCTTTAGCAGAATCTATCACACAAGTACTAATCCCTGCTGGCAATTTGGGCAATTGTCCATGTCTGCCCTATCTGAGGGTGGGACTGCCCCTCTGGGTGATAACCAAGCTTGGTATCCCTGCCACCTCCTACTGACAAAACCTGTGCAGTGCTCATACAGATCCAATTTTCTCCTGCATCATCTCATGACAGTCTTGCCCGGGAGCTACTTCAGCAATTTCTTGTGGAAGACTAGCCACAGATCATGGTCAATAAGATTTAAAGATTAGGGAGCAATCTCCTCTGTTTATATACTGTGCATGGCCATGGGATCTGACTCCACCCTAACACGGTCCCGTTGGGTCGGCAGAAAGGTTTGGGAAGCATTGCAGCAGTGCAAAAAGCTCTTCCTGCTACTAAAAATGCAAAGAGAATTTTAACACCAGCTTGGCAAAGGAAATCATGTGCACAAGTTTCTTTTGTTGACTGATTGTACTTATTTTCCTATGTATATTTATGATGCCACTCAATCATTATGTAGAAATTAGCTATGCAGCACTATTTCAAAGTTCACATCGGAAATGAAAGCTTTACAAATATACAGGGGAAAGACATTTTTGACTGCTATAAAAGCCAGCTTTAAAGCAACTTGAGAAAAGAAAGCAATTCAAAATCTTTCCCTATTCTTGAGCAGCATTAGGAATAATAGGGAGCTGTGCGACACCATTCAGACAAGAAGATTGTTTAAGTAAGCCCCTAGTCAGGGCAATTCTGTCAGCCCTCCAATTATCCTTCCCTCTGAATGTCATCGAGCTGGATGAGAGTAGTGGAAGACGGAAGCATTTTAAGCCATATACTGCCACTTGCAGGTCAGACTCGGTCCGTGTAGGCTACGTGAGGCAAGGATAAAAGCACAGAAATCTATAGACATGTAACGCAAGGCTTCAGTGAGATATTTGGAAGAATTTATTTCACATCTGAGAGAGCACATTTGAACAAAGCTAGCTTTGCTAACAAGGAGGAAGCACTTAGCAGCAAACGCATCTCATGGGGCTGCGTGTTCAGGTGACTGGCAGCACAGCAGGATCCCCCAGTTTTCACAATAGGCATGAGAGCACAAACATCAGGATGTTGAGAAAATGCTCTTGGATGACAGAAATAACTGATGACAGAGCATGTGGTCAACTTGGGACTGCACCAGGGTGGATCCTGGATTTGGGGAAAGGCACATGTGCTTTTAAGGCATCTCAGTCCCTCCTCAGGGCCTCTCTGGCTCTTGGTGCCAGTCCACACTGCCTTGGGAGAGGGCTGCACCGCACTGAGAAAAACATTACCTGTGAGAAGCTGTCCCCACAAAGGAGTGTGTTTGCTGAGGATACTCTGCTTGTACCTCATCCCTCCCCTCTGCAAGGGAGGAGCCCTCAGATTTGGCTAGTGTTGGTTTGTACTACATTTCTGTAAAACAAATGGCTATGAAGCTCCCCATGCTGAGAGCTTGACCCTGTGCAGGGGCTGTGGAAATCTCCAGACACTGTGTATAGAGGAGGCAAGGGAGAACCAGCAATGAGGAGGGGAAGGAAAGCTGGAGACCTGCCATTCCCAGCCCACCACAATGCCTGCAGCCTCATAAGCTAACAGAAAGGCCCGGAGGTGGCAGAGCCAGGGCAACACTAGTTCAGCATGTCCCACTTGGCACACTCCCCAGGCTGAGGACCAGTAGAGCTTCACCTCAGGCAGCACTTTGAAGCTGCTGGCTGCCTTTGAGCTGCCATGCAGGGCTCCCATGCTCTCTTGGGCTTCAGAAAACAAAATACAGCCAGGTTGGCCTCCGGGTCTCCATTGCAATGCATATTTGAAGGAAATACACAGACTTTCTGCTGTATTGGGAAAAGGCAGGAAGATAAGAAAACCAAGTTTAACATATGTAAGAGGTAGCCTTCATCTTCCAGCAAGGGGTGCCTTCCTGCTGACACTTTAAATTAGTAACTCATCAATGGATCCTGAATTACACTGTAAATGTAAGATTTCATCGCAATAAATTCACAGCCATAATTTGGGATAAAGTAAAAAAAAAAAGAGTAGTAAGAACTGAGATGAAAATATTAGTTGTTTTCTGGTCAGCAGGGTGACTATTCTCTGTACCCATTCAGTGAGGAAGACAACTCAGGATCTGTGCTCTGGCTTATACACTGCTATATTCAGATCCACTCAGTCAAGTGGAAAAGATAGTTTATCCTGTTGAAAGCATGACTGAACCTTCTTGTCTTTTTTTTGGGTGCAAGGCCAGCTTACTGCACTACAGGGAAGAAATAGCTGTGTCTACTGTTTACATGAAGTATTTTGAGTTGCTGAGAAGCTAGGAAGCTTAAATAATGGTATTCACTGAATTAAGCAGAAGTGAGAAAAACGCTGTGGAATTAATTGGTAATGGTAACTGAACATGGTTCTTGAAGTAAAACATAATTGCTCCGTTTTAGCTGTAAATTATACACATTTCACTCATTAAAAAAGATAATTATTGAACTTAAGTTCAAAGTCATTACTCACTCATTCAGATCCTTTCATTCTTGCAATTTTTGCAATCAGGGATTTTGTCTTAAGCATCATAGAACAGCTATAAATTGTTTACATCCGTATAGGATTCTCCCCAGCAAATTTTTGTAGAAATTTGCTAATTTGTACCATGGATTAGAATCCTGCTGTAAAGGACTGAACTTAAATGATTTTAAAAAGCAAGCACTATATGTACATGCACACGACATTAACTTGGGAACTCAAAACATTTTGTATCTCAAATATATTTTGATTGTTTATTATGATATTTTTCTAGTATTTTGGCAAGTCTGTATTAGCACAAGTACAACAGCATCCTAGGCAAAATAACAGTGCACTCATATGCTAAATTTGGGGTTTTCATCTTTTTTTACTGTTAACCCTTGTAGAAAAAACAAAATTTTATCTCTACTTGGAATGAATATATAAAATTGTTTTCTAAAGTGTCTGTCAAGGGCAGATTAAAAGAATTTTTGAACTTTAAGGTTTGCATGTTTGAATTACTGCTATGTCAGTCAACTCTTCAAAGGTATAGACACCTGTCATTCCAGCCACTATTGAAAAGACAAGTGCATCCTCACCATCTTTCCTAAAAAGGGTTGTACATAGCCTCACCATTTGTGACTCTCTGGTTAAGAGAAGGTTAAGAGGGGCACAAGCAATATCAACACATTTGTTCTGCACACCACAGGGCTCCATTAGTGAGCTTTGGCTGCTCTCAGATACCTCAGACCATGGCTGGTTTGATGCCGCAGGCATCAGAGAACTGCATCTGATTTCCATGACCAAAGGGTGTGGGAAAATTACAACACGGTCAATTAAACCAAACCTCGCTCCGTAACCTGAGCATAAATTTGCTTCCTGGAGCATGGCTGAGCAATTTAATTCTCTAGAACCTGGGTTTGTTGAAATTGCTTCCCACTTTCCTCATCTTACAGTTTAGCTTCTTCCCATATCTTCTGTTTTGGGGTCTACATACCAGATGACCTTACTATTAACCCTGCAAATGAACCAAAAGAAAAACTTTCCAAGTTAAAGAAAAAAACCCAAGTATTTTGATTCCTACAATGAAATGCTATTAAGAAAGTTTCAGGATAATAAGAAAAGTTCTGAACACCTGGAATTCTTCTGTCAGGTCCTTAGGTTGCTAATATAAATCAAGCACAACAGAATCAGAGGAGGCTTACTTCTAGGGTTTCAGACAGCAGTTGCCACAAGTTTCTGAAAAATGTACTGTGTGCAACAAAGTCTGGGACCTTTCCTATTTCATATATGCTCAGGTCACACTGTCTGCTCCCCACCCCAACAAAGAGTCAGTTGTTAGCCTTTACAGACATGTCAGACTTCCCTGTGCAGAACGCATCATCACACTTTCTTCTCCTTTCATGCCATTCATTCTTCATCTCTAGCATCACATGCTGCATGGAAAGTGATATACGTATATATTCTGCCTCAGTGGCCCAATACCTTGTGAGCCAGGAAAGTCAGAGTTTCCTTTTGTGAGGTTAAATTTCACAGAATTTTTGTGCCATGAGTAGGAGTCTGCTACTATCTAGAGTATCCGAAGTAAATGTAGTCAGCACAAGTTTATTTACTGGGCAGATTTTGACATAAGCCTTCCCAAAATGGTAAGGCTGTGAAAAGAAGCTGCTCAGCCCCAACCAGTGGCCAAGCACCACACGCCACTCACTTGCTCCCAGAGAAAAAACAGCCAGAGGCTCCATGGGTTAGGATAAGGACAGTTTACTGACAAAAATCACCGTGAACATAGAACAATAACAGCCAATTACACTCGCACCCAGTGATAACACAGAGTGCCTTACTCACCCAATGATTATAGAGGGCTGTATGACCCGAGGACCAGCCTAATACCCCAGCCACACTCGTACTGCTCTGGGAGCACCCAGGAGTGCTCCTCCCCAACCAGCCCCTTTTATGAGGGAGTGATGCCAGGTGGTGTGGAAACAACCCAGGCTAACTCAGGTCACCTGGGCTCACTCAGCTCACTTGGGCCAGCTGCTTGGGGAGGGTAACTCTGGCCTGGCCAGAACCAGGACACTCAGAAATACATTTGATATTTCTCCACCCATGTCCAAGTCCCAGCTGTCACATAGCCTCCCTTGGAGGGTTATGGAAATACTGATCTAAAGTTCCAGCTGATCAAGGTACTTGTCTGGGATGTGAAAGAGAAGAGAGTGTAGACCCAGGATTCTTCCATCACAGGGAGAGCTCGGAGCTGTCAGTCACATCTGGGGAGGTGAAAGTTTTGTAGAAGTGTTAGAGGGCTTACAGCAAAGTAGGCATTTCAGGATGAAAGTTGGACACTTTGCAGAAAGAACAGAAAAAATTCCCACTGTATTGCACTAACCCTGTTCCTGGAGGCACTTCTCATGCTTTTAGGTATCCAATTTCTATCATTATCTTTTCATTGGAGATTGTGTCTGGCCCCAGCACAGGACTGAGATTACATTTTATTAAACAGATAAATAAAAGTTGAAATTAAAAAAAAATTTTAAAACTGAGGAAATGCAGAGGAGCCCTAAAACCATGAAGTTTCAGTTTGAACTACAGTGGATACAAACCAAATCACTATAAACCTCTTGAAAAAATGCTTAAACTCAGACTAAGATTTTACAGGTTATGTCAATTTTCCAGTTTAACAACATTTCCAAATTACATAAAACCTAGGCCTCTGCCAAATACAGATGCAAACATCACCTGTATTAAAACATAAATTCAGTTCCAAAGGAAGATTTAAAAACCATCAATGAAACAGGCTCCTAGTGTGAATATGCCCACAAAGAGAAATGCCTTAGCCTGAGAAATGTTTCAGAGACAGTTCTTCTGAATGATACACAATTTCATGGGCACCATTTAAAGATAAAAGTATAGTGGTGCAGTGTGCAGGTGCCCCTGATTCACTTAGACTTTTAATGGTTAGAATGAGGTAGCTACATTTATTAATGGAAAGAGTCAAGTGTTTGCTGCCAAGAAGCAGCTTCATCCTTCTATGTATTTAATATGGAGACATTTTTCACAGTTCAGTTATCCATTTCTTGGACATTTTGAGTTAATTGTTACTTTGAAGGCCACCATCATGAATGGGGAACAGTATAAGAGTACAATTTTAAATGATGGAGAGTTAAAGTGAAATGTTCAAGCATCTCAATTTAGCATAGACGTTGGTACAAAATAAAACCCTAGTTCAAAACAGGATTGTTTTTCTTAAGCAGCTTAATGCCAACAAAGCAGTTCTGATTCTATCACACCTGTATTAATAGAGCAAGGCATTTTGGTAACTATCTTTGACCTATCCAGTTGAAGATCTCATATAAATTCTTCAAGGCAATCAGTAGAGCAAGAATTCTGAGATTATACAGGGTTATCAGTTCCACAGGGTGTGGTGCTGGTTTTATTTCAAGTCTCATAGATACTTTCCTTAATGTGCCCAGCTCCTGCTAACAGGAATGTCAAGTTCTGATTTTGACAAGAACACCTGTAGCCTTTCTCATTCAAAGGACAGGTCTAGAATTTTATCACCTGTGCTTCCAAAGACAAAGAGAACTTAACAAACATTCTTTGTGACTCTGTGTGTGTGAAAACTCAAAACACTGGTGTTTTCTTAGCCAAACCTATGCTGTTTGGAACCCAAACCCTGATATTTGAAAGTTTGCTTCTTCAGACTAACTCTTCTAATTCAATTTCTTTTTGCAATTCAGAAGACTGTTACAGAGTGCAACAATTTCCCTCTGCATCCAGCAGGACAAGAAGACTGAGTTGAAGCCAGGACTCCACTCTTTGGACTGACAGAGAGCCAAATCCTCAGATTTCTTCTCCTGTGCAGTTAACACAAAAACACGGGCCAAAGTCACTGAATTCTCTGCACAAAACCAGCTAAGAGTTAGCATGGCCAGCTCCAACCCAGATGGACCAAATCTATTGGGACTTATTCTGACTTCTGAAGCTCTATCATGTTGCCCAGGTTTTATGGTCCCTCAAAGCCACCTTTGGACCAGTGCTGCTTCATTTAATCTCTGTGAGGTTAAGCTACTATGTCTGGTTGCAGGTTTGCATCCAGTTTATCATTCAAAGGTTTAAAACCTGTGATGGAGAGCTGAGTGTCCCAGTGCTAAATCCTCTCATGTACCTAGCACCTCCTCCCTCAGACATTGTTTTTGAGGCCCCAGATGTCCAGCTCTTTGAAGGACAGGGCAACATCCCATTGATTTTATTTTTCTAGTTTAAAATCCTATATTAATGCTGTACTTGTTACTTGGCCAGTCAAATGAGACTGTGACCATTATAAGTCAACAGCTCAGGAGCCTGGGGCTTAATACTTCATATAAATTCTGTTACCACTCAATTTCCTCAACAACATGTTCTCACAGCTGACTGAAATTCCAGGGGGGAAAGAAGTGTATCCATATATTAATGGGATGTGGGAAATGCCAGGTCTGCCTCTGACAAAGTTTCTTTAACCAGATGTAAATTTTTTCTCATTATCAACCTGAGGAAGAATACATTTTCTGTTACAGATGCAAATATAACATTTGTATGGATCAGTAAATACTTTTCCACTGCAATGTAAATAGACTTGACAGTTTGAATCTGCCACAAATTTCAGTGATAATTATGCAAATGCCATACAATATAAAAAGAAAGTAGTTTCTTAAATATTAATGTGGGAATATTTATGTTACAGTTATCACAGCAAGATACATAAGATTCAAAGTGTACTGACCATAAAATATCTGACAGTTCTATTCTGCATGAGCAGTAGGGGAAAACTCAGTGCCATCCTTCATAATCATGGCCACAATCATAATTACAAATCGTTCTTATTAATCTTCCTCAAGAGGTATGGCTGTGTAGTCCAACCAGAAGGGCTCCAACAGCTAAGTATTTATGCCATGTGTACTGCCAGAATATGTCACCACCACTGTGTGCCATACAGGGTTGCTTGAGGACATGTTTGCTGTCATAATATGAAAGAAAACACATGATCTGTGATAACAGCATCTCGCTTTTTCTGGGGCTTTCAGAGTTCTCAGGAAAATTCTCATCTCATTTGTATGGCTGCAGATGAATACCACTTGCTGCCTTCAAGGAAATTTTCTATCTAAAGGCTGGTTCACCATGGAGGGTGACTAATTCCACACAGTCTGAGTGTTAGAAATGTAACATTTCTGTTACTGTAATGACAGACCTTTTAGACTCACTCTTTTAGACAGATGTGACCACCAGGTGCAGATTGGTATTGGGCACAGCATTAACCACTTCTGCCTCTGCACTGTTGGGAAAACTACTGTCAGACCAACTTCAACTGGCAGTATCTGGGGATACAGAAGAACGCTGTTCAGCCCCTTCTGACAAGGGAGTTATGGCAGAATTAAGGATTCCTGGCATTTCAGCAATAATTAAAAAAAAAGCTTATGGACTGGTCATGTTTTCTGTATTGAGGAAGGCCTGTGTCAAAGTAGTAAAGTATTCTCCATGTCACACAAGACATCCAACATACAAAAAGCCATCTCCACTGTCCTGAGATGGTGCTCTGAGGTAGTGATGAACCCCTTTTTTTCCTCAAATAATTGAACTATAATTGAACTGGATCATGATTATTAGCAAGAATGAGAATAATGGATCCTACCCCCAGCCTGAAGGCTAAGAGAACTCCTTAGGAATACACTAGAGTTAGCTGGGATACATCTGAAGTTTTCTGATTAGGAGTGTGTTGGAAAAAGCCTGTTTGTAAAATTTGTTGCAAGAATAGAATGTTTTAATAATTATTCAAACCTCTGAATCTTTTAAAAGCCCCATTAGACTTTAATAAAATTTTCTGGTTTATGGGCCAGACATGAAGAGATACAGTAAGGAAAAGATATCACTAAGATAAAATTCATTGGAATCACAGATTAAGATTAAAGAAGGTAGGCCTCATCCCTAAAGATATTCAAGGTCAGGCTTAACGGGGTTCTGAGCAACCTGATCTAGTAAAAATGTCCCTGCTTACTGCAGGGAGGTTGGACTAGATGACCTTTAAAAATCCCTTCCAACCCAATACATTCTATGATTCTATGTTTAAAAAAGGAAGGATGAGGTTAAAATAGTCCCTTCATCCTAGTTTAGGGAGACTTTACAAAACCTTAAAGATAAACCACCATTTGTTGTCCAAATCCTTCTTTGTTCCAGTCCTGTGAGGACATGTTAAGGCAATATTAGATCTTCCTTCCCAGCACCTCTTTCCACATACATGACGATGAAAATCTCTTACATTGCACCTGAATTTAAGAGTAGCAACATGAGGAAAATAACTAAGTCCTTAAATGGTATTGAAATTCCTCTTTGTAGGAGAAACATGCAAGTTTCAGACACATAAGGCTCCCCCACTTGAATCAGCTTTAGTAATTGTGACATAGACCTCTCTGAACAAGGGTTTCTTGAATCTTTCACTTCAAGTCAATGTGATTATTGTCACTGCATTTTTGGCTACCTTGGAAAAACATCACCAACAATACACCGTTAGTTGTTGGCTCCTCTTCAATGTTTAGAGGACCTGGTTCTTTCCTAGCAAGGTCACAGTGCTGCTTGTTTCAGTGAGATGCCACTATGAGTCCATTGTCTCTGGGATACCTACTAAAGATGTGGAAGCTGAGCAGCTGCTAATAACCCCTTTGAAGATAAGGAGAATGTTTTTCACCAAGGTCCCTGGAAACACAAACAAGAATACTTACCTGTAATTTGTTCTCTGACCCTCTACCTACCACTATGATCAGGATTCCAGCTTTTTAGATTAACCCACAATTGATGATAAGAAGCCTTGCCTCTGCACCAGGCAATTACCACAGGGAAATGGCTGTATACCATGAATGAGATGAATGCAGATCATGTGAGCCTTTAGACTGCAAAATCAGAGGTCAGGAAGGAGAAAGTGGGTTGAGAAAGAAATAGACCCTTCCTCAGAATACATTCTGCCATCCACCTCTTTTATCTAAATTGGTCTTCATCTGGGAAAGCTGGTTAAAGATTGTCATGCTAGGGAAAGAATAAAAAAATATTATATAGATGGTATAATCTTTACTGCATTAATCCTGTTAATGATTATCTCCCTGACACTGATGTCAGCAGCAAATTACAGAGCAGAAGAAATCTCTCATTTCTGATGTGGTCTCACCATTCCCTCTATATTTCATAGTACTGCAATAGCAGAGGCTATTCCTGAGCTGAACTTCCTGAACTTATGTTGAAGTTTTTATGGCTGGCTTTAAGTTTTGTGTTAGCAATAATACTGATCTTTAACACGAGGATATCTAAGGAACAGGACATACTCTGACTAAATTAAATATTATTGCATCCTTTAAAACTAGACTACATGCCTTTAAAGTATGAAAGAAGTAAATTGAATTTTCTTATCTTAGTCTGTACTATATGAATGGTTTAGACAGTACAGAAAAAAAAATTGATGGTATAACTATATGTCTTACTTTGCAACATGTAGGAAATATCCTTCTGCAACTTCAAATATGTTTCTATTTATTGGGCCATAAGTCATCTAAAGAATCCAACAATAATCATTAGAACTTTAGTGCCACAACAACTGTACAAATAGAAACCTCTGCCTCCAGAAGATTTTCTTGCTGCCCTTGCATTTGGATTCAGAGTTAACATACTCCCCAGCTAGTCAGCTGCACAGGAGAGGGGGCAGTGTTCAAGAGGAACATAGAATACAAACAAGGGCAATGGGGTGCTCTGATCTCTTGAGGGAGTCCCCCTTTCACCTTTTACAAAGGAGCACATTCAGTGCTAGTCTACAGTGGTACTGATAATCAGCAACTGTCAGCTTTGTTAACAGGAAGCGAGCAGCCCTGTACCTCTGGTGTTCGCCTCGCTTGGAGACCATCCTCCTATTTGGACAGTGACCTACACCAGCCCCACATCAGCCACACAAGCAAATGGGACCCAGTGCTCATATTCTGCCCCAAGCTCAGATTGCCTGCTGCAGCACATGAAACCTTATCACCCCACCACAGTTAAGTCCCTCTCCAGCCAAAGGAGAGCTGACAGCTGAATGGAAAAGGAAGATTTCTTGCCATTCAGCTGCAGCACATTATGACACTTTGGAAATGAGACCAAGTAGGCCTTGCAGTTATATAACTAAGAATTTATATAACAGAAAGCATTATATAAAAATAGATACCTACATAGGAATTTCCTGTTTCAAAATCCAAGAATTGAAAGGTGAGGGTTATGTAAACCTAAGGTAATTTTTCCTTAGATATGGACCAGGAAGCACACTGTTGCAATATTTTTCCCAGGTAGTAAGGTACAATTGTAACACCCCAGCACAATTCCAAGTTAGCTGAGCACCAATAATAGTTATTGAGTCTTTGCAGTCAAATACATTGCAAGAGAGGACCTGGCAATCAGTTAGCAGAGCAGTTTAGAAGATGAGAAATGCTCTTATGCACATGGAAGCTCATCTGTTTGTGGACTAAATAGCATTTTCCTTGCTCAAATTACATGCACAGTGCAATTAACTGCACTTACTTGCTACCAAAAAAAAAAGTGGTATAGAAAGACCAATACCTTAACTAATTGTCTATTGTATCAGCCTAATTACTGGCAACCAAGCCACAAATCTACAAAATGGCAAAACATCACATCACTTGTTGTAACACTTGTAGGTCCCAGTCCAGTTTCTCCATTTATTTTTGTGGAAACTTTAGACATTGCTGAAGCCCTGCAATGTTGAGATATTCTGCAGTTTGTACAAGCTCAAAGGACATCTACAACTGAGCAGCTCATATAGCCAAAAGCTTTTGTGGGTTCATCCATTATTTCAACCTTAAGAGTGGACATACTTTCCCCAATCGTCTAACTTTCCCAGTTACTGTGACTTTTTGTAAATTCAGCAGTGGAGGGTAGCAATTAAATGTTAAAGAGCATAGGACTGATAGTCTAAATCTTGAGGCCATCAAGATATTGCAATTGATTAGGTAAAGATAAAGCTTAATTGTTACTTTAATTATAGGTGTGCCTAATATAGTGGTGAGGTTACTGCAGTTTCTGAGACTAAGATGGCAGTCATTAAGTTTGCATGGTTATGTGTCATAACTCTTACCTAGAATTCAATAACCTATAGGCATGCTTTCAAGCAAAGAGGAGCAAATTTTAGGTATATCAGGATGTAAGAGCTGCTGCTTCCAGAGGGGAGACGGTAAATACAACTTTCTATTGGAGGCAGATGAGGGTCCCATTGATCCCTTACATTAAATCAGACCAGTTTCAGTGAAGAAATCTTTTATATCAAGTATCTGTGTTACCTTGTTCTTCTTGACAGTTCTGTACTTCAACAGGAACTTCATGCTTAGTGTTTTTGTCCATTTCAAGTGGCATACCAGTGACAGTATCTCACCCATCTTTACTGTGGACACGAGACTGAGAAAATGATCACATATAAATGTCTGTGAAGTAATCATGTATATTTCATACAGGTCCATTTTGATCAAAAATAATTGGTATTGGTAGATTTTATGGCATGTAATGTATTTGTCTATTTTGCAGTGCTGCTATGCTTTAGAATAAAGGGACTAAGACTCAGGGAAGATCATTAAAATGTTGCAATCAGATAACAATTAAATGGAAACTGCATTTTCTTTTCTGCGAATATCTTCAAGGTTGGAATGTGAGCAAGGCACAGGTAGAAAATTAGGGTGTTATGTCCACATTGTAAGAAAAGGAATTGCCTCCAGGAACACAACATCTCCTGATTTTCAGAATAACAAATCCAGCTCTCACTGACATGACAGAACCCCACTGCTGTTAAAACTTTTTGCTCAGAAACTCTGAAACCAAAGCAGAGCATCAGAATTTGACTTGCAATTCATCCCTGCCCTTTCAGTCGGAGAGGAACAGGTGCTAGAACAAAAACATTGGTTATAGACTTAATGAATCTGGGCTTGATGATTGTGACTTAGGCAATTTCTCTGATGATGAAGAATTAAAAGCAGGAAAGAAACGAGAACAAGCACTAATGACTTTAGTAGAAGGGACTGTATAAACATTTGTCAGATTGAGTGTAACCCAAAAGACACTTTGGAAGCCTGAAGTCCAGTATCGGAACAAGGGAAATTTAATGACATGAATAATAAAAGAGGAAGAAAGAGTCTGAAGAATGCAAAAAGTCAAGGAAGTCAAGAGTTCTTGGAAACTAGCTATGGCACTTGATTTCTAATAGTGGGTGTGATCTGAACAGCTAGGCTCCTTTGGAAGAACTATCTAACAATGGAAAACATATCCAGTCTCTCAAGCTTACCTAGCTTGTATTCACACCCACTGTAAGTACTAGTTATACCTTTCCTTTCTGTCTATTAAGAAGCAGACAGATAGCAGAGGCCAATCTAGTCTCAGCTGTTAGACAAGTAAGGAGCAAATGAGGATGCACAGAAAGACTTCCCTTACTTGCTGCTTCTGTTCCAATGCACTGAACCAGTGCTACATCCAAGGTGAATATGAAGCACCTAATTCAACTCTTAGGCAGACAGTGGAGGTCAAATAAGCACTCCTAGGAACATGGAGAATCTGATTTCCTCCTCCTGCAGCTGCTGTATTTGGGTGCCAGAAACACAGCTGCCACAGAGCTCCATGGACTGAAAGGAAGTATCCATGCTGTCCTTGCTTCCTACAGGGACAGAACAAGCACTGACCGATTCCCTCCTCTCCAGGCTATGCTGCTAATACAATGCATGCCATACAGATTCCCCCACAGATGTGTCCCACTCATGGAATTGAACAGGTAAGTGGTCCTAGTCCACCTGTGCACATTTTCTTTCTTACACTCTAGAGCTTGATTTTTTTTCTTTCCCAGAAGAGATGTTTTAAGTCACTACTTATGTTGTGCAGTCACAGAAGCTCTGTGGTGCCTGTCTTCCACATGCTTTCAATATCCTTGCAACTTCCAAGGCTTCCTCATGAAGCATATCTTGAGAGAAGCTACTCTTTCAGCTAATCCAGCCACTTCTGCAGCCCAAGAGAAACTGCAATGTCCATCCACACACTGTTTCAGCTCTGCTGATAGTCTTGATTTCTTAGCTGATTTCTCTTCCTATTTATCCTGCTCTGCCAATGCAAACCCACACTTTGTGGTGATTTCTGAATCTCCAGAGACTGCAAGGCTACAAAGAAGGAATCATGAATTCTATTCCCATCTTGTTATGCCACACAGGTAGATAATCAAGGTAGTTCATTTGAAATAGGAACTGTGCAGATTACTAGGTAGGTGACCGCCAGGTCGTTCAGAACTGGCTTGAATGTCCCTATACACCTTTGTGCAGTGCTGTATAGTCTGACCCACCCCAAATTATCACTGAAGTGGGAATGCCAAGTTCCCAATTCACCATGTCATTACAGAATTGAATCCTTTTGTAATGCTGTGCCTCATACACAATAGCCATGCAGAAATTGCTGTAACTATCATAAATTTTTCAAATCATTATCAAAGTAATTTGTGCATCATGCCTTTCACTAACTTTGCCTTTTCTTATCTCTGGTACGTATCTCATCTGTAATTTAGAATTTGGCAGGTGGTGCCTGGCTAAAGGTACTATAAATTTAAGGGAGTCTCCTGCTAAGCACTTTCCTATTTGCTGCTAAGCAAGCAACTTCACTTTTTCCTTCCTTGTTTTGAAGTCATTGCTGCTGATTGTGGTACTCAGCACTTTGGCAAAGCTTCCCTTTTCATTCCTCATCAAAAACAGCCCCACCAAATTCACTGATCAAGATCACTTGGCAGTGTTAGAAATGCCCCACCCCCCCCTGCACTGACACACACTAGCCATTTCAGTGCTTTGCAAGAAACAAAAGCCATTTTTGCACCTCTGTGTCAGCCCCTGAGTGCACTAACAGGCCTTCATAGCTCTGACCAGCCTCATCTGGAACCCACACCCACATCCCTACCTGTTGGGGCCCTATTTGCAATCATGTTGAGCTATCCTTTCTTCAAGCTGTGCCTGGCCAAGGACTCACACTGTGGACTGACTTCCCAGATAGACCCCAGCCATGCCTCATTGATGCTCTGTCAGAAAGGTCACTTTTAAGGGTGGGAATTTTCCTCAAGGGATACTGAGGTTTTGGTGCTATGACCAGGAAGTCTGTGGCTTTCCCTTTGAAGAAGAACTGCCTATTCTGAAGTCCAAAATTGGAGCCAAGGAAATAATTAGGGTTTGAGGGAAACCTGCCAATTCTGAAATATGCCAAAAATCTATTTTGTGGCCATGCAAAGTGTGGTAAACCTTTTATTAGAGATGGAGAAGGGAGGGGGGATTTCAATTTTAAATTTAAAATGCTTCCAGGTTGAATAAATGTTTTCAGTAAAACTTACCTGTAGTCAAATTCCAAGGCTGTGCTTTTACGTTCTGTTTTATTGTACAACATAACATCTTACTGTCTTGTCTTTAGTTAATACCGCCTAAGAATTTGGAGCTGGCATTGGTTTGCTTGTTTTTAAGTACCTTGCATAAAATATCTAGTATCAGGAGAAGGCTTAGTATACTGAGATGTAAGAAACCAGTAATGAGTGTGACACATCATGATGCTGCCACACATATGCCATGGAAAGATATATTAATTCCAAAGTAACATCATTGTACCAGTTTTACAAATGGCTCAAAGGTTGTTGGCTCCTCAGTTTATAATATTACCAGGAGCTCTTGTATACCTCTTTATGACAGATAGGCAATGAAGGGGCTGGGCAGAGATTGAATGCTAATCCAGAAACCTTTTGGTCATGGAAACAGAAATTTTGTAATATCTGTCTTGTACCTAGACACAATAATAACAAAAGGATATCTTAGAGGGTCATTTGACTTTATTTTTCATTAAGAGGCTATGGTATTCAGGTAGCCTGAATTGTGAATATTTCTTTAATAACTGTCAACATATTGTCAACACACTGTAAATTGATTTCTTCTTTTTGCACTGAAACTTCCAGAATATGAAAAGTAAGCACTGTATAATCATCAACAGCAAAACTTTAGAAAAAATAGTATGTGAAGTAATAGAATTATTTCTTTAAAGCAATGCAAGACTCATGTTGTTTCTTTGAAATGCACATTGCCTTGTTCACAGCAGTCTTTCCCTCTACACATTGCTCAGATTATAATCTCATTCAGTATTGTATCAATTGATTAATATGAACATGAATCTTTCGTTATTCAACACCCTTCTTCCCTCAGTAAAAATTTAATCTACTTATGTTATTCTGATTTACTTACCAAGAGTACCAGCATGCTTTGCCTGCTTGGACCCCATCATTTCACAGCAGGGAGAGCTGTACTGCCTGCTATGTAGTCTGATTCAAAAATCTGCAAGATTTTCCTGTTAATTCCTCCCTAAAGAAGAGGGGTTTTATCATTTTACTCTACATCGTGCAGGAACTGACACTGCAGAGAGTACTGTAGCCCTGTGCATGGAGAAAGGCTTCTCTCTGCTGCAAATGCTCACTCCGGAAACCTCTTTGAAAGAAACATTAACATTGCTTGCTGGAAAAATACCAAGAAAGGTAAAATTAGCACCTTGACAAGAGGTATTACACAGGTATATTGTTGACCAGATCTCAAAGACTGAACAAAACCAGTCATGGTATAATAGAGTTGAGAAGAGAAAGATGAGATGAGAAAGCAAATGACACGAGTGTACCTCTCACCTCTTTGGAAAAATGACTGCAACAGCAAAGTGTGAACTGAGACCTCAGAGTCATATTCTAGGAAGTACAGCGTTTCTCTTGGATGGCACCAGAATAAGTATGAAGGATTTGAAGAGCTAAACTTTTCAGTGCCTGTATATTGTCTTGCAAACAAATCCTGTGTGTGTCAGCACTTTCAGCATTTTAGTGGAAGAGGTTCCTTTTTTATTCCAGAGAAGTAACTTTCATTAACTTTCAGTTATCAGGTACAAGCAATGATGCAGTCTAAATTGGGTAGTAACGAAATGTTGGAGTCTGACAGAGAACAGCTAGGTTGTAAAATGAAGTGTCAGAGTTCACTTCATAAAAAGTACATTTAAGAACCAGAATGATCAAGTGCACCTTAAGTACTAGCAGTACTAAACTTCTGAATTCAGAATGGGATTGTGGGGAAACATTGTTTTGTTCTTTACATGAGTAGGGGAGGTCCTATAAATGCAGTAAGAGTCTGCCCTTTCAGCCTGTTGGTTTCTTTCAAACAAAAAAATAAAACATACAAACATAACCCACCAAAAACCCCAAGCCAAAACCGCTGAGGGATGCAACTAAAGCACAGAAGTTAACGGTCATGTGTTGAGTAATCTCCCGAATAAAATAGTGTTTGAAACTTAGGGCCCTGATCATACAATTTTGAGGGGTTTTAGCTGAAAGTAACTTTTTGTAATCTTTCTGTGGTAATAAGCATTCATATCAATCTATTTTTATACATTCTCCACTTTCCATATGTGAATGGAAATGATATTTCTGTGTGATTTGACAATCATTAAAGCCACTCCTGATGAAAGAATAAAGTCCAACTACTTGTAATAAGATAGAACCATTTCTAGCATTTCAAAACACACTGGTGAATCCTGAGTAAACTATTAACCTCTTTATCTAGAAGACTAACTGCAGTACTATAGTACAGGAATCCCTCTGAAAATGAATACCCAGTTTCCATTTAAAGCAACATGCTGTTCTTAGAGCCAACAGCTGGGGCTACCTATGCTCAAAATACTGCAAAACTATCAGCAAAAGGCTGAAACAAGCCGGTATCTTCACACCATTTGCGTAATCGGGCATATTGATTCAGGTTCCCTCACTGCCACCTTCATACAGCTGCAAAGTCATCTGGTTTGTACATCTGGGCATTGAAGGGAAGGGAACAGGAGTGTTAAATCCAGATGTTTTCAAGGCAGTATGCGTGGTAGGGAGCACAGCCTGGCTCTTCCACTCCATCTCAAGTGGATGGCTAACAGGGGAGTGAATTACTTTCACAGAGAAGCTAGTGTGCAGAAAGGGAAACAATACTAAATTGAGGAAATAATTTTATTCTCCACACCTGTTCTTCATTGGTACGTGAATGAAACATCTGTTCCTATTTATAAGTGAGCGATGAGGTTGCCAGAGAGTAAGACAATGGAAGTTTGTCCTCATGAGAATAGCAAAAGTACCTTTTCAAGATAGGCAACTCATGAAGGCAGCGTGGGTTTCCACTTGCTGGAACAGGAAAGTAAATCATAATCTGATACAAAAATCCCTCAGAGCCACATTTCTACCACTGCTCAGAATTTTTGGAATTCCATTATCTAAAGTATAGAAAAACCATAGAGCTTTGGGGATAGGGATAAACATGGGTCTGGCCCCGGCCACCCTTATATTGATGAGAGACGGACTCAAGAGGCTGCATGTGTAACTTTACCACAAGGGAATTGAATCTGAAGTGTTACACATCTGTCACTGAGTCACACAGGCACCAAAAATAAAACAATCAAAACCAACCAGGCTGCCTCATTAACTGCCCATCCAGGGAAATATTTTTACATGCATCGATCCTTCATAGCAGATATACACTCAGTCATCAGGCCTCACCATAGAAAGCAAATTCCTTTAGCCACCACCTCCTTTGACCACTCTCTTCCCAGCCCTTTTATTCAGACCAGTTGAGTACATTTCCTCTGGTCCCTGGTCATTGCCTGGCTTCACCCCTTGCTTTCTGGGTGAGGTTGCAAATCCCAACAGATCAAGGGATTTGGAACTGTATTTAAGAGACTAGTTCATGCTGTTCCCAGGGGGGAGGCAGCTTTAGTGATTTACTGCCTAAAAGCCCTTTCTTTCCCTTGTTACAATGATTTCTGACACTCCTAAAGCTGTGAATGTGTGCTAGAAAACACCCAGAAGAAACTGAGTTTTAGAATTTTCCCCTGGCAAAAGGCATTGATGAGTGAGGGTCTTTACTGACCCCGAAGACGAATGCAAAGGTTTCTAGGAGACACTGTATTTATCTTTGCAGAAATGAATCCAAGACAGTAGAAATTATGGTCTGCCTGAATTGAACTACTTCTCAAGGACTTGGTTAGCAGACAGTATGAACAGATAGTATCCCTTTTTGGGACAGACAGTACCCCACTTGGCTACTCAGACGGGCTGTGATACAGGGCTGAATTTGGGATCAGAACCACTAGGGAGAATCACTCTAATCCCTGCTATACTGGACGCTCTGCCCGGGGCGAGGCTGTGGGATTAGTGCTGAATTTTATTTCCTGGAGGAATGACAGAGCCAGATATCAGAGTCCTCCTCTGAGCCCTGCATGTAGAGTCATCAGATAAAAGGCACTAATAGGCCATACAGAGTATTGGACATTGCTTCTGCTCATATGCGTGACCTGAAGCAACATAACAACTTTCCTCTTTTTCAACTCAGTGTGGTGATGGCAATAATCCAAATGTTCAAACAAGCATAACTAGAACTCATCTTTTTGTTAAAATGAGGCTGTATTTCTGCCTGCAAATCTAGATATAATCGTGGGGGGAACGCTGGTTTTGATTGGATTCCAGGAGTGCAGACCTGTAGCATATAATACATACATGCTTTCAGGATATCCTTGAAAAGCAGTTGCTGCTTTTTCACTTTTTTAACTATTTATCTTCTTGCTTGTTTTTTTTTGCTACAGAGATATTAATTAAACTACTCTTTTTTAAATTCTTATTTATTTATTTATTCTGAAGATTCATAGTTAAATTGGATACTTAAGTTTCACTAGGAAACACTTGAAAAACTGGGCCACTTTTTAAAATGTTAAGCAAGCATGGGGAACAACTTGTGCAGGATGTTAAACTATAGCGAGTCTGCCTGAAGGCACGGCTATGGACATTGCTTTGTCTCCAGCACTACATGTGCAGCTACCTCTTGAAGAAGATAACAGTTCAGAAAACCAAACCCCACCTTGGCAAAGCAGAAGCAGTCCTTTCTACTTCTCTATCGAGAACATTCAAGGTTCTTTACCTGCTATTGTTAAAACGGTGCTGTTAAAATGTTCCCCATGCTCAGAAGCATTCCAGTGCAATCTAGGCAAACCATGCCCAGCATATCAGCAATTCAGGTATCTGTCCTGCTCTGGTATGACAGAAATTGGAATAGTAAGCAGGAAGGACTGGGAGATGGAAATAGATTTCAGTGTCCTTTTACATTAGCAACTTTGTAGTTGACTATGAAATTGGTATTGTTTTGAGCCTCTCTGTAACTTGTGATTATCTCTATAGTTCCTTTTCCAATTTTTTTCACCCTACAGGACATGTCTGAAGATTTTTAACAACTCTGTCAATAAAAGGGATATTATGGACCAAACTAGATGGAAAGAAGAGAGTGGCATAGCTTTTGGAAAAAAATGTCTGACCCTCCAAATAAAGTAGACTGATCTGGCACAGAGATGCCTGTATATCAAAAGCAACTAGATGCATACATTTTTATATAAACCTAAGAAAATTATTAAAGTTCTTTCTCTGAGAAGGCTCTTTGTTGCTATGTATCACTGTACTAGTTTATGTTCCCCAAAAAATGTTATTTCCATTCTAAAAATCACATAGAACTCAAAGTGTAAGGAGGAGTTAAGTAGATTGCACCTTGCTTTATTGTTACCCTAAGTATATGCTTCAGAAACAACTTTCTTTTCTTGGAAAAGTACAGTATGATCATTGTAAAACTATGCTGAACAGTTTGTCCTTTGACTTTTTAATCTTTAGACTGACTCACCAGAATTGAAAAACACTGTTGATTGCACCATAGATATTAGTTCTGATAATTCAGCTGGTGATTGCTTTTTCTGAGAGTCCAATAAGTGCTCTTCTCAGCTGAGCAGATATTGTAAGGGAATTCTTTAAATTAAAAGAATGCCACCTAAAGTCCTGTGTCATATTATGAGAAGCAAGCCAGCAGAATGAGAGCCTGACATGTAATATGAATTGCATGTGGCATGAATTACCTATATTGGATTACAAATAATGCAGATTAATAGCACATACCTACCTGCCTATAAGGCTATGCTGATATAATTGTCCTATTGTTTCATTTTGCTCTCCCTTTCCATTTTTTAGTGCCCTGCTTTTTTCTGGTGTCTAATACCAGCAGATGTACAGACTAGGCAAGGATCAAGCCTCTACTCTATCTAAAACCATTAGGCTGCACTTGAACACAAGTATATAAACAGAAAAATTTTCTGTGAGGAAGAAGCATCAAACATCCTATGTCTAAATGTTCCCCTCAGTAACAAATGCACTTCTCTGCTCTACTTTTGTCTCTCTGTGCTGAATGGAAACATTATTATTGACTTTCAGAAATAGCCTCAAAACAGTATATACGAGTAGTAGTCTGTGTTTCTAAAAGGCATTTTGACAGAAGTTAAAAGTTGTCTTTTATGTCCATCTTCATTTATTAGGTTTGTTGGTATTTTTTGTGGCTTCTATTGCCAGAAGCTCTTGGGAGGAAGTTCTTTTAGGTAAAGGAAGATTCCTGTTAAAGTTTGAGGAAAAGGAAAAGAAAGAAGTGAATTTAAGTGAGAAGGGAAAGAAGGCTCCGCAGGAAATACCTGGCTGTATAACAATATTCCATCCTGTAGCTTGGGTTTGCTAAAATACAACAAAATATTTTATACTATTCTTTCTGTGTGAAAACATTTGGCTGGTTGTTGCTCTGAAGGACATGGCTCCCAAGTAACATCAAATATATGTTACTCCTGTCAGAGCCCTTCTCCTGATGTGACTTCCCCTTTCAGGCAAACTTGCTAACTAGTATGCCAGTGCATATACCTCCCCACCCCTCACGTACACACATGTTTTTGGAAGTGTATATGGTGAGTGATCTAAAACTTGCTCTGGAATCAGTCAAGCAATGTGCTGCTCTACTCAACCACTGCAGCAGCTGTTGGAAGTGGCTGCAGGGAGGTAAGGACTGATTAAAATAGAGCTAGTCCTTGAAAGAGAGAGATATTCCATGCAGGGTAAAACAGGTGAAGTAAATGTGGTTGAAGTCCCAAAGACATATCTTGTTCTATTTTTGTTCTGCAGGCGAATAGATTCAGCTAGGGGGGAGGAAGGAAAGGCAACCAGATTTATAATTGTGGACTTTCTTTCATCCCCCAATCTCTTCATTTTCAAATGCCTTAATATAACTGCAATCCTGTTTACCGGGGCGG